>JBAMJV010000532.1:0-255851 GCA_037951105.1 Echinarachnius parma | reverse complement strand
CTTGTTTTGGGGGCAAAATTGTCAAAAAAGTACGCGAAAATACTTGAATAGGGTATAAATTTGACCAATGGATACAACTTATTTAGGGTGGGTATGAAAAACCTGTGGTCGCGCGTTTGTTTGTTTGTTTGTTTTTATTTCCGAATCCAATTTTAAAAATACAACAATAATCAAAACATTCATCATAAAACAATATACAAAGATGTTACATAGTCCATATTACAATCATAAAATAATAAATAGTATGTTGCATTATAATATAGTTATGATCGGGAGGATAGCCCGTTCAGAACCATCAACACGATGGTTCTGTTCTTCCACGGGGTCCTATTAAATGAAAATATACAAAATATAAACATACAGAGTTTTAAAATCAGTCATTATGTTATCAATTACATTACCCTACCCCCTACCCCGCCCCCCCCCCCCCCCTCCTCATCCATTACTCACTATGAGACCCCCATCCCATACTCCCAACCCAACCTCCCGAGCCCCAAATTACTAGCGGGTCATACAAATTCTGCATAATTCCACAATTGCACATAATTATACACATATACATAATTGCATAAACAAATAAATTGAATTATTACACGGTTATTTAGCTCACTATATCCTAAGCTACTATGATTATGTAATCGTTTTAATTTCTTTATTGAATGAAAGCAGGGAATTCAGATTACGGGTATTCGCAGGTAAGTTATTGTACAGTGTGCTACCACGATAAAAGAAAGTACGTCTACAATTCTCTGTATTTGGTTTTGGGAGAGACAATTTATCTTTGTGTCGTAATTCATAACTAGTTATTTTAAAAGTAAACTTTTCTAATAAATACACAGGTGCCATATCATGCAAAATTTTAAACATTAACGAATGAATATGTCTAGTTTGACGAATCTGCAATGTCTTCCAATTAAGAATATCATGTATTTCATGAACAGATCTATGTTCTAATAAATTTATATTTAAAATGATTCTACCTGCCCTATTTTGTATTTTCTGTAGAACATCTAGTTGTGTTTTAGTCGCAGATGACCAAACAACATCTCCATAATCAAAATGAGGGATAATCACAGCATTATATAACATTGTTAAGCATGACTCATTGATATATTTACTTAATCTGCCTAGGAAGCTTACCATCTTACTAATCTTTTTACATAAATGATCAATGTGTACAGTCCATTTCAATTGTGAATCAATAAATACTCCCAAGTATTTTAAATGTTGGACTTGCTCAATCATTTTATCGTATATATACAACTTCAATTTACCATGCTTATGTAACATACATTTAGTACCTATTAACATACATACTGTTTTTGTACAATTAATCTTCAATTTATTACGATCCATCCATACTTGTAAATTCTGCAATTCAGCATTTAATACATTTTCAATAGATTGCGGGTTTTTATTTGAATAGTATAACACCGTGTGTGTACAGCAATATAGTTGAGTGGGCCCCCCGGGATTTAAAGATTGTTTCCCTTTATCTGAGGAACAGGAATTGAACTGAGAAGATACAACAAAACTATCTAGTTTAAAAACGTAAATGTTTGTTTTTTTTCAAATCGTATAGTGCAGTAAAATTGAAGGATTCACAGGTTTTCACCCGACAGGGGCCGCGACGAGAACGCTCCTTCATTGGCCCCCAAAAATAATAAAAAACATAAATAAACAGAAATGACCAGAAATTTTAAAATATTTCTCAAAATATAACTATGTAACATTATCGTCTTGTCATTTTATAAAGACAACTCAAAATCTGCTTACCACATGTTTTGAAATGATGTGATAATGATTTCCACATGTGAAAATATACTCCGGAACGTACTTTCATTCTGGTAAATATTCTTGTTCTTTAGAAAAACACAATCCTTAGTTCGTTATAATAAGTTAGGACATGTCGCCCTGGTTGCATATGTTATGCACAAGTTTTCTTTTTTGTTGTAATTATACCGAACTTACTTCAGAATCATATTTGTATACATTAATCCTGCTTAGGATAAGTTTGTTATATCATAACCTAAGAACATGTTTAGCGACTTATTATTTGTTTCTAACGTAGATGTTGCACTCACACATGCATTTAAGCGGTCATAATTTATAGTCACTTCTATTTTTGTTTGTTTATGAAAATATATTATAAATCAAACTTGAAATCGGTAAATTATAATCCTTCCTTTCTCCAGGACTGCTTCATACATATTTCTCTAAATAGAATATATCATCTTGCTTTCAAATAAAGTGTTATGTTGAATAGGACATTGTCCTGCTGTCCATAATAATAATGAATTTATATAGCGCATTTTCCATATAGAATGTTCAAATGCGCTTGTTATTATGATTAATGAGTGTGTCTACTTTTAAACGTATTCAATATACATGCATTTGTTTTAACAGGCTTCATTTTTGTCAAGTTTAATGTGTACAAATGAGTTGACCATATCTCTTTGTGCCATCTACATTTCACTTAGTCATCATTCATATTCTATTGATAATGCTGATATGTTATTATTTTGAAACCACTGTCCATGTCCTCTTCATCGCTTTGTTGATGTGTCACTTATTCAAACCTTACTAAGTTTATCGTGTAAGTTTTTGTCAAAGTATATGTTTCCCTTGTAAAAATAAGTTATGAAAGGTTTATTTAGTATAATTTTGAAATATATCATTTATACAACATCTTGTGTGAGATTTCCAGTCTTGTGAATTAGCACAATTGTACATGACGGTTAACGTAACTGTATTATATGTGCATGTTATCCTTATATACATACATACATTTGTTTGTCCTTGTTTTTCATCAACAAATATCTAATCAATATGATTTTGACAATAATCAAATTACAGTGTGTATGTCTTCCTGCTCCACATGATCAAAATTTCAGTTGTCGTCCATCAATAGAAATCTTTGGTGCTAAATAAGTAATCGACATTTTGACATGACATGAAAGAAACTTAAATCCTGGATCACGTACTTTTCAAACTCTGGCTTAAGAATTTGCATTATAAGTTATGGGTCAAGATCAATCGTAAGTCAATGTAGATGAACCTTCAAGGTGATGACCTACTTTTGGCAGGGTTTGATAATAGATGCATAATATGCAAATTGCATCACAATGGATGGATTGTCTTGCTCCCATTGGGTGCCATAAACTTTGTCATTACCGACCTTGACAATAGAGGCTTTATCATTTGCATTCACTCAATAAAGTCTGTATTTGTTTTCAGAATATGAAATATCTACATCATAGGGCATCTTAAATTTGGTTAGTATGCTCCCATGGGAGTTGAGATGGTGCACACGTTAGGTATGCGGCTTTGAACTGTACCTGATGACCAATCGCTAGGGTAATAACGCGCCTCTGAATAGGGCACCCAGATTCATGGCGCTCTATACATTCTATATTGATATTATTATTATTATTATTGTTATTTTTATCTGTCTTTTGTGGATCTTAATTTGCATAATTATGCAAATAATATTGGTACTATTAGTACTGATATATGTGCGTTTTAGTATCTTAGCTTTGGATAAAAGATTCGCAAACTTTTCTAGCTAAAATCATACATATACATTTCAAACAACTGCAGAACTTCATTGGTCCATTTAAACAATAGCTCATTTGCATATTATGCAAATTACTTTGATAGTAATGTTTTGATTGTATGTCAAACTTTACCCTTTTTCATATCTGACTTTAAAAAGATACTTTTTTCATTTGCATCCTCTCAATGAAGCCCGATTTGTAAAAAAATATGATTTTTTTTCTTTTTTTGCGAACTTAATTTGCATATTATGCAAATTAAGTAGCTATTATTAGAACGGACGTGCGTTCATCGTGTAGTTTGGGATACCAATATTGGGTTGCCATACTTTTTTGGCGTTAATATAGTATATAAATATTTTTAAACAATTAATTTCATATTTTTACTTTCAAACAATACCTAATTTGCATATTATGCAAATTAAAACACTTTCCGCAACTCCGATTTCTTGGGACTTTTTTTTGGTTGTTAAGGGGAGTTTCCTGAACAGAATTCCGAAAAAAAATCCCGTGTTGCAATTTTGCCGAGGTTACCCCCTTATATATGCTAGATTGACTGGACTATCCCTCGCCAGATCAGACATGCCAGAGATGGTCAAAATGACGTATCATCCCCCCAATGGCGAGAAGAAATCGACGCCCTTGTACGCATCGAAAACAAAGTCATGTACCAAAGACGCTTAATTCTATAGTCTTTGCATGTACGTAATGGTATCATAGAGTTATAACTCTATGAATGGTATCAATCACGCAATATTCTGATTATAACTATTTTCATCGATATGAACACCGAAGATTTAATTTGCACTTATGATTATTGCACCGAGTTGACGTCGGTTTTTGACGTTTGTTAGCCATGAGAGTGCTATTCAATAATTGTATTCGCGATACGCCCGAACAGAGCGTTATTTAGCAACCAAAACATCACCATTTGTGTAAAGCAGACACATTGTTGTGGAATCATTTGAGGAAATCCGTGAGGGATGTTTTGGTGAGTAATTCTGTCCATTCTTTTAGCAAAATGATTCGCACTATTTAAAGTAATTTGCATATTATTCCAGGGTATATTGTTGTGTGGGTTGGGCAAGTCCTGCCAAGTACCATGCGATTCAAGATTGCAGGCGGCTGCAGCCCCGTGTATTCATCTGCGCGACCGCCAGCCGCAAAAAACAGTTACGTGGAGGTTCGCATCATCAGATGTAACTCAAGTGAACGCTACCGCGGTAGCGTTCACTTGAGTTACATCAGATGTAACTCTAGAGAACGCTACCGTGCGACCGCATAAAATCGCCACCGCGCACATAGCCAGCGAGCGGTACCTTTCGCGAACGATAATGTATGCATGACATCATTGATCGCGTGCGCACGCATCTCATTACGAGACTTGGCTGGCTTCTGGGTCGATTATGCATGCCATGAAAATGTGGTATCGGAGCGGTATCGGTCTGGACATAGCACAGGGTTTACCCTTTTCGCTGCATTCTCTTCCCACAATTCATTTCGATGCTTACGTCATTGGCTTTCTGAACGCCCATTCTACACGTTGATACCAAATTCGATACGCGACTCTTTGGACAAAATCTTGTGAAAGAAGGTCTTTTTCACCTGCTGTTTTTCGCCAAAATGGATTTTGAGCTATTCGGGATGCCGTTTATAAGGTCAGTTTTCGATATTTCAAAAATTTTGTATGTGAATGATGATAATTTATCTGAATTCTACATACTTTTATCGATCGTTTCATACCTTTTTTCTTGTGTGCAAGTGTTGATAAAGTTGTTGACATGGACATTATGCATGGTTTTGCAGTCCCGATATACAGTAGCTATCGTACTTTTTTGTGCATGTACAGTGGAGCGCTCTGGCACGTGTGCGTGGGGCTGGCCTCATAAATATTCATATGATTTTCATGCGCAAGCGCACTTCGGCTGTACTGGCGCTCGGTGAAGTCATATAATGGGAATACACGATGAATGGGACAGCGGGCTATGTGCCGCGATTACGATGACAATTTTCAACCTTGCGTCCTTCAAACTACTCCTTCTCAAAAAATACTCGCAAAGAACACACGAGAATCGCACACGTAAAACTTGAGAACATTGGCTTTCAAACTGTGTGTTTGGTCGGTATCGTAAAGCCGATCCTACTGCGCACTGCGCTAGCGAAAATGGTCTACATTGCGCAGGACAACAAGGAGAATTTTACGTTTGGGGCGACGGGGCAGAAACTGCAAAACAAGCTTTCGATTCTTTGCTATCGTGCGTAATAACCGGTGCAGATTTTAAAGCCACTTGGAAAATGTTAAGTTTAAAAGTTACTTATTCAGTATTCGCCCGACTGGTGAGTGTGTTAGTACGGAGAAAAAAGGGCGGCGGAACAAACCCAAACAAAATGCTATGTTAAAAAAGTCGCTGCATAATCCCACTGCCCATAGACATTGCACGTAAAATTGATCAAGGAAAGGTACAAATTACAACTTTCGGGCGAAATGAAATTGTTCTAAATAAGTTATGACTATGGCAATGACAATTATACCGTATCAATCTGTATAATTTGCTACGTCTAGTTCTACAGATGACATCATCTAAATATAATTTTAAATACATCTAAACACAATCGAAACTTACTACTTAATAGGTCTTTCTGCACTGGCTTAACTCCATAAGTATATCGGTAGTCTGCGCGCCCCAGAATGCATAATGCATACGGTCGCATACTAGTGCTATAGCTATAACATGTGTAATACATTATACACATAAAGAGAGAAAGGAAAATTCCCCTGCGCGCGCTGGCCTTTGTTATTGCGCAATTACACGCGTCAGGGCGCTACTAACGCGCTAATATACGCGATATCCTCCAAGCTGATTGGTGATTATTTTCATCATTTTGTATCGCGCATAGTAATCGCGCGATCTTGACCAACAATTTGAATAATATAGATGCGTCCTGGCCTCATTCGACTCAATACAAACGGAGTTGATTGGCGTCACTTGTGTGGCCATGTTGTGAACCGAGTGATAATTCTTTTACTGCACGTACCAGTGGGAATACATTTGGATTTGTGCAACATTTCGGGCGACGCTCGTTCTTTAAGTTTTTCAATTTGTTTTATGGCCAAAATTAGTATTTGATTCAAATTTTCAGTGAATGGTTCATATCAAATTACGGAGAAGTTTTCAATATTCAAGTTGACTGGAGGATTTGCTAACACATTGGATATATTTGATAAAACGGCCATCTAAACCGAGACTTAGTTTTGGCTGCGTTGCAACTTCGTGTTGATTTCCGTCACAAAATATTTTGCTTGCTTCGGAAGCCTTCCTAAAATCGTTTTTTTATGTAACAATCGCATGTTTGTGGATGTGACGGAAAATATCACATATCAAGTACCGTGAGTACAATTTGAACAACATTTGCGATGATATATTTTGATATTTTGTTCGTTCTAGACCTGTTTTGATAGACTAGCGTAGCCGACTGCGACTTGGCGATACTTTGACAAAGTACTGAGGTTAAATCGCCAGCTCGATTTTTGGAACAAAATCGGGCTTAGATTTTTAATTAATCAACGTCATTCTATAATAGACTTGAATAATAAATGACAATAGTTTGCTTCTTCCATGTGTACAGTTATTTTGGAGTTCGAAAATCAATATCGCTAGAAATAAGGCTTTAAAAAATCTGTCCGGCGGAATAGGGCAGTCGCACGGTAAAAAAAAGTTACAATGGGCCATTCTTTGAAAAGTGAAACATTTTTGGAAAAATTGAAGTTTGTTTTTCCAGTTTTGTTCCGTTTTTGGAAAATTCAATGTCCAAGGTTTCATGAGTATATGTTTCACATTGAATCAAGACATTTTCACACTCATTTGAATAAATTTACATATTTCAATATTTAAAAGGAAATAATAACTCAGAAATTAATCAAGATTTTGATACGGTACCAAGTTTGTGTAAATTTACCTTATAAATGTTACTTTCTAAACCTAATTCCCATTTTCCCATTCATATTGTACATGTCACACACGTGACCAGTCATCCCCAGATTATTAAATACATTAAAAAACAACTGTTTGAGATAATTTTTATTTTTTACTATTTTCTAAATTACATTTACAGATCTATATCAGTTGTAAGATAATAATATGAACATTATATAGCTTTCCATAATTTACAGGATTTCCAAAATGAAATTGAGTAGACATTTTGTTTTTAAGTGCTCCCGTGCAAAGGCAAACAAGTGACCGATGCCATTTCACCTCTGACCTGCCTGCCTTAGGTAACATAATCCTAATACAATATTTTGTGTTAGGCCTGAAAGACTTCAACATATGCAAGTCATATAAGAAGTACACATCATACCTCTTATACTCACTAAAATATAATCATCCTATTGAAATTTTTTTCATATTTTAGGTCACATCATAACTAAGAATGGCCCCAATCTACATGTATGTTGCTCACAAATGAATTGGGAAACTGCACTTTTTAAATTTGTGTATGTGTCATGTGACCTTAAAATGACACGTGACACCCTAACCGTTGTCGCTATGCACACAAATTTTGTCACAAAGTGACGGGGTGTGAGATTTTTGAGTTTCAGAGTAATCACAAATATCAAGGAGGGGGGCTAATCAGCCCCCACTCCCCAGTCTTTATAAACTACATCACAATTATCTCAATTTAGACAAAAATTCTTTAAATATAATTTTTGCATAAAACCCTTAATATTGTTTAATAGATTTACAGAGCATGAGCATCTAAGTGCACACACAGCATTACAAATATATTATCTTCTTCTATTTTCTCTTCTCCCTACTTATTAAACCTGGCTCGATTCCCCAAAATACTTCTTTAAAAAGAAGCCACCAAAAGTGTTAACATGCTTCAATGGAACATAATAATACGCTAGGTACGGATATTATGTCAACAAGCCCACGCTATGTGCACACAGGTACCTGTCAGAAGGTTCTTTAACCCGGGACAGAGAGTAAATAAAGGATGGGTCACACAGTTATTTATTATGTGGTCGCTGTTGTGCGAAGTCTGGGTTTTGGGGTATTTTGAGCAAACAGAACTTCTGGATCGGTTTGTGACGGCTTAACATCGTTTTAGTTAGTTCCTAATTGAGAAAAAAACCTTTGAGAAGACAATTGACTTTATACTGGCTGTAAATTGCTTAGCTTCGTACACCATGTATTGTGCGCAGGGGTTTGATTTTCGCAAATGTAGTAGTCAGTCATATGAGGAGTCAGTCAGAATGAAAGCTCATCCTTGTCCTTTTTTTTCTATGAGCACTCATGTTTGATGATAAAAGCCTCTGAACAATAAATGATGGTTCTGTATTTTTCTCAGTGTTTGAATAATGTTGAGGAATTTGTCCTTTAACTGACTATAAAACAGACATTACAAATCACAGTATAAAAAGACTTGCAGTCAGTAATTTTAAAGGTAGTTCAGATTCGTCAAATGAGATGCGCGGCGCCATCTTGCATACGCGTTGCGCACGGTGCGTAATGCACGTTAGCTCAGTGTCATGCGGTGCGCGCAAACTAACCCAGTTCAAAATGGCGACCCGCTATGTAGCATCCCCACGCTTGATGCCCTTTAAGGGATAACCAATGATTCTGAATTTTTTACAGAGAAAAGCCTCAGAAAGTCAAATCGATCTACATGCTGGAATAAATTACCTTGGAAGAACTTGCAATTGACTCTTAGCCAAGGGAACAACAAATTTACAGTGTGAGCAGCAGGATTTGCAGAGCTCACCATTCATCACCCTTCCTATGCTCTGTATATTGGCAAGAAAAAATAATTATAGATGGTGATTATAGATACTGGTATTAAATGGCATCCTGTAATTTCACAGTAATTTAACTTTGCATTGATTTTCTATTGCACTCTTGACAGACAAAATGACAACTGGCCAAAAATGACATTCAAGATCTGAACTTTACTTGTAAGCAATTGGGCTGAACTGGGCAGAGAGACAATGGCCACCTCAAGGTACAGAATCCACCATGTCGGATTCATCAGTGATATCGCAATACCAATACTTCTCATGACTGTGGTAGTATTTGTGATGGTGAAGCCATCGCAAACAGTAGCCCCAGACCCTGCCAACCCAAAGGTCTACAAGGAGGTGCTAAATGTACTCAAAGCAAGAGACAGAGCCGTAGCCTTGAAGCCCGGTGGGCAGGGACCCGCCAGGGCTAACGCAGTGGCTCCGGGGAAGCGGCGCGAGGGCTACTGGTTCGGGAACTCGTGCGGGAAGGTGCTCGCGCTTATCCAGACGAAGAAGCGGGTGATTGCAAAGCTGAACCAGACGATCAGGGATGTCGAGCAAAACACAGAGCTCGCGGCAGAGGTGCAGGCCTTCCAGATACACCTCTTCCAGATCTTCCAGCGGGAGATCAATGACAGCGAGAATGAGATTTTCATGGCCATCAATGGACTCCAGAGGGCTCTTCAGGTGAGGGGGATTTTTTGCAAATGTGTGATAGATAGATAAGGTATATAATAAGCATTTATTTAAATTATTATTGCAGATTGCTGACTCATTAATGGTCAAAGGCTTGCACACAGTTGAAAGTATCCAGGTGATTCTTCTAAATTCCATTCAAGAAGGAACACAGAATCAATCAACCAATCAACTAATTAATCTAAACATCTGAACTATGGTTAGTACATTATTGAATTTATGTCTTAAGAGCAGTGGGCTTTGCCTCAAGGCCAAATAGATGGCTATGGTGGAACTGAAAAAGACCTTTATGATATAATATCTTCAAAGAAAAGTTTGGCTAGCTATAATTTTCTTTAGGGAAATTACAAGGATATTCTTAACATGAAAGAGAACAGTTGTTTGAGTATCAAGGCTCTGCAAGAGCTCTGATGGGCCAGACAAAATATTTATGAGAAAACTCCAGATATGTTTTATTGATAATGTTGGCTTGTGATATATTTTTCATGGTAACTACAAGGACCTCCTGAACATGAAGGAGAGCAGTCAGCTGCAACTGAAGGTTCTGCAGGAAGCGATGCTCATCGAGGAGCAAGAGCATTTAAAATGATCTCATTTTATTCAGATTCAATGACTTACTGTGCATCCAACAAGACTGCGTAGGGCAAATGTCATCATCGTTTCCTATGATAACATTTTTATTCTTGGATGATATTCTGATCAGGGGAACTACAAGGACATCCTGAACATGAAGGAGAGCAGTCGGCTGCGTCTCAAGGCTCTGCAGGAAGCCATGCTCAACGAGGAGCAGGAGTACAACGATCTCATCGCCGCCGAGAAGAAACAGATTGCCTATCAGGAGCACCTATTAGTGGCGAACCACTCCAAGGTGGAAGCGATGCTGGACGACATCCTGCTGGAAGTGGCTGAGGCTGCGGACAGGCTGGAATTCGGTATGGAGGAGCATGCCTTTGACAGGAGCAAGATGGTGAGTTGATGATTATGGTTATGATTAGGAGGAGGGTGATGGTTGAGGTTTATGACGATGAGGATGATGTTGATGAGGATGATGTTGATGAGGATTACGATGATGATGATGTTGATGATGAGTTGATAATAATGAATATATGTTGCTGTTGATGTTATGATGATGGTGATGATAATGATGATGATGATGATGATGATGATGATGATGATGATGATGGTGAGTTTGTGATAATGAATATGTTGTTGATGATGATGTGATAACAATTATGAGGATGATACTGATGATAAAAATGATGATGTTCTTGATGATGATGGCAGGGCATTGATTGGTATCAAGCTCAAACCCTATGAATGAATGTAAAGCGCTAGTCTATGATTCCTGTCATGCCACAATGCCTGCATACATACATTTGAAAAATATGACAAAGAGTGTGATATCAGCAAGTTAAAGTGTAATTGTAGGAATGCTTGCTAAGTACTGTCAAACGACAAGGTCATAATAACATGGAATGACAATTCTTTGTGCGTGCAGTTTACATTTCACATTGCAATTGTGTATCTTCAAGGATGGCAAAATATTGTGTCAAATATTTGGCCAAGGCTTTGCACATAATTCAAGTCATTATTTTGTCACGAACCGAACCGCAAACCGACAAAACATGTGTGAGTGTTTCAGAGTGTTACAAATAATGGACATGGTCATTGAAACACGAAAGATGGATTACTATTTATGGATGCTATTTATCTTTCACATTGTAATCCACATTACAAACATGTATCTCCAAGAACGCAGAAACGTCTTAATAGAAAAAGGGATATTTGGCGAGCGCTTTGCACATAATTCAAGTCATTATTTTGTCACGACTGGCAAACAGACATCTTTACTTGTTCTACTTTGAATATGAATATGTTATTGCTTTTTCTTACAAAGTAAAAAAGTAATCCAAGCATATAAGAGCAAATTTATAATATATTGCATTACATGTAAGAAAAAGCATGTTATATTTCTAGAGAAAGTTAAATTGAAGCTGCCACACTTAAACTACCGTAGAACACCATCGTCAAGCACCCCCCAAGCACCTATACGCATCTTGCTTTTAAAGACGTTTCCATGAGATTCACCTCCATTATTATCTTCATGAATATTCCTCACCATTATTTGCATTCTTGATTAAAGTTTCCCGTTTGGACAGAGAGCGGGCGCTCTTTAAAAGCAAGATGCATATTGGTGCTTGGGGGTGCTTGACGATGGTGTTCTACGGTAGCTGATATTAACTAACTTTCAATTCATTTGTAACTAAATCTGATTCCTTTCATTTGTTACAAAAAATTGATAATGGATTAAGATTGACATGGAAGAACACAATGTTTTCTTTTCTGTTAGTCATTGTCAGTTTGAAAAGCTGATAGCCCTATCAGCCCACTAACATATATGGGTTGGGGCAAAAAATATGACGATGTCCATGTAACGGTTGTATGAGGTCTTCTACTACACATGGAAGATGAAATCATGTGTTAAGATTTTTATGCAATGAATATTATATAGTAGTGCCCTACCAGAATCGTTCCTGTTTCAGTTGCTTTTCTTCAAAAGCATTGCTTAATACACATTTCTCTTTTTACCACCGTTACATGGACATCATATTCATATAACATTACATAAACTTTGGGTCCATAATATTGATTCACCATGAAGCTTGAGTACTTCTGAAGAGAGTTGGCTATACTTTTTATGCAAAACTCAATTTGAGCAAACATTGTTACAGTTGATAGGAGACACAGTTTCTCACTCTGGTATGTCACAAAAATTGCCCCAACCCCGTGGAATGACCCATAACTATATTTACTAACCCTAACCCTAACTTTAACCGAAGTGGGAATTTAAATGTATGAAATAGTATCAAGGAAATTATGAAAAACAAATGATTAAAATTATATGATGGTAGCGAAGCATGCATGCTTTCCAATTATGGTTTTGACCCTTTCAACTAAATTTGACACTTTGAATATATTTGTGTTCCTCATTTTGTAGAATTTCTTTTGGTAAAAGTACTTAACCGTGTGTTAACATTCTCTGGTAGTCTTGGTGGGTTTGCATTAACACCAAGTCAGCTGTTATCAGAGAAAGTACAAACTGAGCTTAGTGTGTATTAAGAAATACAAAACGAATTTTACTAAAATGTTAGAATGGTAGCACAGCAGGTATCTAAGTTTCCCTATAACTGTTTGACACTTTCAACCAAATTCCACAAGTATGCATTTCTGTACCCATTTTTTGGTAGATTTATTTTGTAAAAATAAGTTGTGTTTACTTTCGTTGGTATGCTTGGTTTGCATTAACACCAACTCAGCTGTTATCAGGGAAAGTACAAACTTAGCTTGTTTAGAGAAAATATCAAGGTTATGAACAAATTTGATTAAAATTGTATAATGGTAGCGCAGCATGCATCTAATTCTGTATGCTTTCCAATAAAGGTTTTGACACTTTCAAAAAAATTGCACATTTTGCATTTATGTTCCTCTTTTTGTAGAATATCTTTTTGTAATTTTGTTTGCGTTTACTTTCTTTGGTAGTCTTTGCATTAACACCGATCAGCTTTGAAATCAGGGAAAGTACGAACTAAGCTAGGTCAAGAACAAACTGTTTCTTTGGAAGCAGTAAAGCTTAATGGCAAACTGGAAGAATGCTGAATTACACTTGTAAATATACTCCGCACAAAAAGTTCCGCAATCGAGGTTTGCGCATTAATAACTTTTCTATTACGCTATTACCATTCATAAATTTGGTATCATTGGAAAGCGTAAATTCTCCCCTTTACATTGATATAACATTTGCTATGAATATTTTATCATGGAATGAGCATTGCATCCAAATGTAGGGCAAAGTCAAAAGTGAAATGTTGCAAAATGCACTGATTTTGTCAACAGTGTGCCTTCCTTTTGTTTGAAGATTAAAACGTGGCTTGAATGCATGACCACCTCACCCCCATTCAAGCCAAGGAAGGCACTCTGTTGACAAAATCAGTGCATTTTGCAACATTTCAATTTTGACTTTGCCCTACATTCGGATGTAATGCACATTCCATGATAAATATTCATAGCAAATGTTATATCAATGTAAAGAGGAGGATTCACGCTTTCCAATGATACCAAATTTATGCATGGTAATAGCGTAATAAAAAAGTTATTGTGCAAACCTCGATTGCGGACCTTTTTGTGCGAGGTATAGATTCATGCGTCATTGCCAATGGAACTGTACACCCACATCTTCTTACTTAGTTCAATGATCAAGATCCTAAATAATTTAGAAGTAAATACAACTGAAATATGTACATTTATATAATCTTTGTTGAGCACTTTCAGTTAATATTCGCAGTTTTGTTCCGCATTTTGGTAAAAGTTAATGTTGTACTTTCTTTGGTAGTCTTGGTGGGTTTGCTTTAACACAGAGTCAGCGAAAAAAATACACGGGGGCGGCGGGCGAATGGATTTTGGGGATTTTTTGGGGGGATTTTCTGTTTGGATCGTGATCAAATGCTTATAAGATGATCACTTACAGCATTAGAGCTTAATAGTAGCCCCTGAAATTCGAAAAAGAGCCCGGAAATTTGTAGCCCCCGAGATGATAAAAGTAGCCCCCGAAAGTTGGAAAAGTAGCCCCCCGAAAAGGAGCCCCCGAAATAAAAATATTAATTTTTTCGCTGCACAGAGTCGGCGGTTATCAGGGAAATTACGAACTAAGCTAGGTCAAGAACTACTACTAATTGTTTCTTTTGAAAAAATGAAGCCCTACAGCAAGCCTCCGCACTAACTATTTTCTCAACTGGCCCGTTTGGGCAAGTAAAATCATAGATGTTCAAATTTTACTTGCCCAAACAGACAATTTACTTGCCCGCTTACTTCTAGAATATATTAATGTAAGGAACTACAGAGAAATTAAAGTTGCCCAATTGGGCAAGCAAACTAGACCATTTATGTAATTTTACTTGCCCGACATCAATTTTTACTTGCCCCGGGCAAGCGGGCAAGTGCTAGTGTCGAGCCTTGCCTACAGCAAACAGTAGAACATATAGGTTCATGCATCATTGCCAATGGATTTGCAATCCACCTCCACATGACCACATGAAAAGTGTTAAAGGGATAATAATAATAATAATAATGGTGCCTACTTTATATAGCGCACGTTCCGTTTTTCGACGCTCGCAGCGCATCACTATTATTACCCCGGTCATCGGATACGTATAACTGCACTCAATCCAGCACACAAAGTGCACATTTTCCACTCCCTTGGGAGCATTTCAGCCAGGCAACCTCGCAGGTGCACACAGTGCTAAGTAACTGAATTCCATCCTTCCAGGTTCCCTGGATAGATCTAGTAACAAAAAAGTGCAAAAAGTGATGAGCATTTCAGCCAGGCAACCTCGCAGGTGCACACAGTGCTAAGTAACTGAATTCCATCCTTCCAGGTTCCCTGGATAGATCTAGTAACAAAAAAGTGCAAAAAGTGATGAATGGTTGATAAAATGTGTATTTTTGTCGTCTTATATCTACTTAGTAATGTTTGAACACTTTACATTTTGAATGGATGTTATATATGGTAGAGAAATGAGCGAAAATACAAAGTGATATTTGATAACTCTTTGCACTGACTGTGAATACACTTATAACTTTCCAGTGGATAATTACAAATCTGAACACTTCAATAGTAAATATCTTTTTAACTAAAGGGGAAATTTGAAAAACCAAAACATGTTCCATGCTTCTATTGGTATATGAAACATGGGCGTTGATCTGTAATTGATACCCATTCATCAGGGGGGGGGGGATGATCTATTCATTCATCCCCCCTTGATGAATAGGTATTACGTAAGTATCAACGCCCATGGTATGAGATAACCACTAGAATTCTAATTAAGTTTTGTAGATTTGGACAATGTTACTAGATCCCTTTGATTGATGAAGAACCTTAATATGAATACATGTTATCAAATCTTTATTGCTTTCATTTATTTGTTGTTTTTATCGCTAGTAATATATACATTTATATTTGTTGCATTCTACAATAACTTTTATCAAATTATCTGTGCAAATTACAACAAAAAACAAAAAAACATTGAATGAAAATATCACATCATTCAGAGGATTTTTCCATTTACAAATATCATTTTTTGAAAAATCTGATAAAGTTAATAAATCACTTTAAGAGTTGTAAGTACAACTTTATGGGAAAATAGTTGATTTTAATAAGTTCCCAGTGTCATGCCTCATTGACTATGGATTTATCACACCTCCAGTTTTTCTTTTATGCCCATTGACAAAATTTAAGCTGAAAATTTGGCACTTTATCACTTTCTATAAATTTGCTTTTCTCTGATTGTTTTTTTTTCTTTTTTATATATTTTTAATCAAGCTATTTGTTTGAGCAGTAAACAAATGATGATTGATGTTTACCAGACCTTGAATACGTGTACTAAAAGTGATAAAGAGTAAAGCCCTTTACTAAAGGGCAATTCCAAGCAAACATTGACATAACCACTGATTTGTCAAATTCTTTGCATTATTATAATTTTTGGTATCAAATTATAGGTAAAAGAAGTCTTCATAAATGTTCTTTGTTTGGGGAAAAAATGTTCTCAACAATTAAATCATTGTAATTAATTAGCATAAATTACTTTCAATTATTTTCACAAAATATGCCTATAATTATTCTGCTTGAATTAAAGAACTGAACAAATAATTTTTCATAGAATTTTCTTGCAGTGTTGGTGAGATCATTATTTCCATTTATCAGATAAATATTATTTTCATATCAATGTTTGCTTTTTGTTCCACTTCAGTGACTATCAGTTTAGAGTCATCAAGATGTCACAGTGTTACCCTAAGATACTTTCAATATTACTTAAAAAATATGAATGGGAATTAAATTTGTTTTGTTTTTGTTTCCTTTTCATTAGCCCATAGGCAAGGCCCCACACTAACTATTTTTTTCTGTTCTTGCCCGTTCGAGCAAGTAAAATCATAAATTTTGACATATACTTGCCCCAATATAAAAGTTACTTGCCCTCTTACTTCTAGGTGAGATTTACACGTATGAAATTAAATTGTTCTGGTAGTTGAACAATTATTTAGTTGCCCGATCGGGCAAGCAAACTAGACAATTTATACAATTTTACTTGTCCCGGGCAAGCGTGCAAGTGCCCTGCCATAGGGCTATAACATGCATGCATGGCAGCAGTAATATCTTTTACCACTAATTAATTTGAGCTCTGCATGTAGTATGCTTTACATAAATTTGATGAATTCAAAAGGAGTTTGTGGCACCAGGAAATATTCATTTAATATTAAAAACACATATTTAACAAACTTGCACAACAAAAAAGTTTAAGCTTACTGGTGGAAGCTTTCGATGCACATCCATGCATCTTCTTCAGCCTACTGACGGCTTTCAATTGGCGTTGGATCAGTCACGTGACGCTGCCGTATCAGAGATCTAAATATGGGATATATATAATTTAATTATTTTCTCTTGTTTTCACCACAGGCCAAGGGTTCCAAAATAGAAGCAGTCATTAGGATAGATGAGATTCTCGCCAACTACAACAACTCAAATTCCATCCAGAAACGAGAGGTACAGCCTGGAATGAGCCTACTAATCGACACGAGCGACAACCAATATGTGCTGACAAAACCCAAAGATACAACGGTACCGCTGGAGGACCATAATTTTATTAGGGTGAGTAGATTTGTATGTACCCATGTAATTAATAGTAATAATAATAATAACATGAACAATATAGCGCAGCTACTATACTCTACTGCGCTTAAATAATTATTTAATTCTGCTCAGAAATGAGAGATACAGCCTGGAATGAGTGTACTCATTGACATGAGCAACCCCAAACAACCAATTTGTACTGACAGAACCAGAGGACACAACGGTACCACCGTACCACTAGAATCCATGAAATTCTGTTTGAATGATCTGGAGAAAAAAAAAAAAACATGTTTAAAAAATGTTAATTCAGTGTAGACAAGTGTTTTTAAAAACACCCCTAGAAGATGAATCTAGATGGGAATAGAAGTATAAAAAAACCTCTCTATTTCCACCTTATATATTGTTGTCATTCACATCATGATAATATATACTTTGATTAATTGCTATGAAATGCTACAGTTGTCGGGCAGAAGTATTTGCAGTATTTGTATATTATCTTGTATGTATACACTGTTTTATATAGCTGTAGATATTTGAATATTCATATTTATCGCAATGTTTCGTACTGTTTTAGTGTGTGTTAATTGTGAACCCAACACAGTGTTCTACTTTAAAGGGACTTAGTAACATTGTCCAAATCCTCAAAATACAATTGGAATTCTAGCGGTTCCCTCATACCTTGTTGTATTCGTATTAACAATAAAATCATGGGACAGGTTTCGGTTTTTCAAATTTCCCTTTTGTTAAAAAGATATTTACGATTGAAGTTTTCAGATGTTAAATAATCCAACGGATCACGAAAATCGTGTACAAAGTGAGTGCAATGAGTTTGTGAATATCACTTTGCATTTTTGCTCATTACTCGGCCATATAACGTCCATTTGACTTGAAATTTTCACACAATACCCTGTGGACATGTCAGATAACAACAATACATTGTACCAACCATTGATCACTTTTTGCACATACCAACAAAGTTACTAGATCCCTTTAAACTTTGACTAATAAACCAAATTTTGAATCTTGACTCTTGATTGCATCTTGTTCTAGGACATAATAATGTTGGTGATCCTAGCTTCGGTTCTCGGATGGGGTAGCAGTGCTATGGGGTTCCCAGCAATGTTCGGTTACATTATGACCGGCGTCATTCTCGGATCTGACGGATGTAACATAATTAAGGTGGGTGAAGTCCAACTTTCTTCTCTCTTTTTTTGTTTTTGTTTTGTTTCTCATTCACTTAATATATTCAACAGTTTTGTTATTTGATTTAAGCATGAAGATAAGCTCATAAAAAGAAATGTAATTGATTGAAATCAATTCAAAAACCTGAGTTAATTTTAAAATGAGCAATGTTGTCTGTATTTGGCATTTCTAGCTGATTTACACAACAATAACATGGAGCGTTTGGTGATTGCTAACACAGCAGTGATCCGTTACTAGCATAGCTTAAGGGTTTCATAAACAATGGACTGACGTGCGTATTGATGGCAGATGATTTTGTATTTCAGATATTGTTTATCTACATGATTTTAGCATTCCAACAACTTATATTTGTTCATGCAAAATCATTTGTCTTATCAATGTTATCATCTGAGAAGTGATCTGTTACTGGCATAGCTAAAGTGTTTTATTGTTTTTATTGTATTATCCAGGGCTCCACACTTAACTTTTTTGTCAGTGGCCCGGTCAGGCCAGTGAAATAATTTCTTCCCCTTTACTGGTGGCCTGAAAATGTTATTTCATGAGTAAACTTTTTACTATTCAAAATATCACTCTTTCCTGATCAAACCAGTGATTATAGATGAAGCATGACATGGAAGAAAACAAGATTTTTATGCCTCCGCAACGAAGTAGCCGGAGGCATTATGTTTTCGGGTTGTCCGTCCGTCCGTACGTCCGTCCGTACGTACGTACGTACGTACGTCCGTACGTACGTCCCGTTCTCGTGATCGCGTTATCTCAAGAACCGATTGGCGGATTTTCACCAAACTTGGGTCATGTATGTATCTTGGGGGGCCAATGATCTGATTAGATTTTGGGGTCATGAGGTCAAAGGTCAAAGGTCACAGAGCTCATTATATATGCAAAAATAGCTCGTGATCGCGTTATCTCAAGAACCTATTGACTGATTCTGACCAAACTTGGGTCATGTATGTATCTTGGGGGGCCAATGATCTGATTAGATTTTGGGGTCATGAGGTCAAAGGTCAAAGGTCACAGAGCTCATTATATATGCAAAAAAAGCTTGTGATCGCGTTATCTCAAGAAGGGATTGACAGATTCTGACCAAACTTGGTACATGTATGTATCTTGGGGGGCCGATGATCTGATTAGATTTTGGGGTCATGAGGTCAAAGGTCAAAGGTCACAGAGCTCATTATATATGCAAAAATAGCTCGTGATCGCGTTATCTCAAGAAGGGATTGACAGATTCTGACCAAACTTGGTACATGTATGTATCTTGGGGGGGGGGGGGGGCGATGATCTGATTAGATTTTGGGGTCATGAGGTCAAAGGTCAAAGGTCACAGAGCTTATTATATATGCAAAAATAGCTTGTGATCGCGTTATCTCAAGAACGGATTCTGACCAAACTTTGTACATGTATGTATCTTGGGGGGCCGATGATCTGATTAGATTTTGGGGTCATGAGGTCAAAGGTCACAGCTCATATATGCAAAAATAGCTCGTGATCGCGTTATCTCAAGAACGGATTGACTGATTCTGACCAAACTTGGTACATGTATGTATCTTGGGGGGCCAATGATCTGATTAGATTTGGGGGTCATGAGGTCAAAGGTCACAGAGCTCATTATATATGCAAAAATAGCTCGTGATCGCGTTATCTCAAGAAGGGATTGACAGATTCTGACCAAACTTGGTACATGTATGTTCCTTGGAGAGCCAATGAACTGATTAGATTTTGGGGGTCATGAGGTCAAAGGTCAAAGGTCACAGGGCTCATTATATGTAAAAGTAGCTTGCGATTGGAAATCTCAAGAACTGAATATCAGATTTCAATCCAACTTGATACCTGAATGTATAATAGGGAACAATTGTAGTCATTAGATTTTGGGGTCATGAGGGCAAAGGTCAAGGTCAATTATAGCTCATAATTGTGATACGTCAAGATCTAAAAGACAGAGTACCATCAAAATTGAGTTGACAGAATTAATTCTGTGTACATGTTGATTTGGGCTTGATATAAATAAATTGCGTAATGGCGGAGGCATCATTTTCGACTGCGCGCAGTCGAAGATCCATCTGGTTCTAATTCTGTCCATGTCAGGTGTATGACTTTTATACATTTCTGCTGGCCCAAAGTGCAATTTCACTGGCCCCGGGCCAGTGTGCCAGTGCGAGTGTTGAGCCCTGGCTAAAGTGTTCTATTGTTTTTATCGTAATATATTTTATATTTTGTTTTCTTCCAGGCCGTTGTGCAAGTAGAGAGCTTAGCTGAGTTTGGGTCTTTCTTCATCCTCTTCTCAGTTGGTTTGGAATTCTCCCCAGAGAAAATTAAAAAGGTACGTTTACCTTGCAGAGATGCCAAGTAGAACGATTTTGCCGTATTTAGTATGATTTATTGATGTACGATTTCTAAGCAATAAATACGAACAAAAAATCTTTTTCTTTCTTTTTTTCCCCACCCTATAGTAATGGTCGAAAAACAGCAAAAAGAATTACGTTGAAACCTGATGAGCTCTTACTAAAGAAAGATATTTTAAATATAACACAAACTCGGTAATACGCTGGTGTGATCGACTGAACCCACTTCACTAAGGGTTAATTTTAACCAACTGTTTTCCAGACCGTTAAGTTTAATTGATTTCCAAAATGGTTAATAATAATAATTTCACACATGCACTTAGATTTTACATGTGTACTAATACAAATGAATGTCAATAGATTGAACACATAATAAGCTTGGTTTTCTCATTTGTGAATGAATCACTAGCACCTGTTGTTTGTTTGAAATGTTCCCATGGTCTAGGAGGCACACATGTGGGTAGTCATTTTTATGGTGGTTATAATTTTGATGCCTCTGCAAAGAATCGGCCGGAAGCATTATGTTTTTTGGTCGGCCCTCCTTACATCCGTCTGTCTGTCGGTCCGTCCGTCCATCAGTGCCTTGTTTCATAAAAATTTTCCAATTGTTGGTAAGTGTCCAATTATGGTAACTACCATGGTAACAGCTAAAATGCTTGATGCTGATTGGCTGTTGCCATAGCAGTTACAATAATTGGACATTTACAACAGTTGGAAAAGTTTTATGAAACTTGGTACCCATCTTGAGGAGTCAATTAACTGGTTAGAATTTGGGGTCACAAGGTCAAATGTCAAAGGTCACATGGCTCATTTTATATGCAAAAAATAGGTTGTTATATCGTGATATCTCAACTCTCAAGAACTGACGGACGAATTAACGCCAAACTTGGTACCTGTTTGTATCATGAGGACTTGGTTGACTTATTATTATCTTTAACATGTAGAAAACAGTGCATAGAATGTTAAAATGCATGAAACATTAATTAACAAGAGCATTTAATTTTGAGAATTTATTGTTAGATCTGCCTTGTATAGGTCAATATCTTGTTTATTCACGTTTATTCAGTCAGGAGTCCTGTGTGAGTTCCATTGATTGAATAAATACTCTCTTGTATTGATTTTTTTTTTTCAGTGGCTTTGTAATGTAATAACAGGTGTTTTTATGATCTTGGGGGCTTGGTTGACTTATTTTCTCTAACATGTAGAAAACAGTGCATAGAATGTTAAAATGCATGAAACATGAATTAATAAAGAGCATTTGAGAATTAATTGTTAGATCTACCTTATATAGGTTAGTACCATGTTTATTCACCTTTATTCAGTCAGGAGTGCTGTGTGAGTTCCATTGATTGAATAAATACTCTCAGGTATTGATTTTTTCTCCAGTGGCATTGTGAAGAAATAACAGGTGGGCAATTCCAAGCAAACGCCGTGACGGTCAGAGGGTGTTTCTCACAATGAAACTCCAAATAACTCATAAAATCTAAATATCTAGAACCAACTTTTGATATGATCTGTTACCACTATCCTACCAATTATTTACAATAGGAAAGAAAACTAAAATTCCCAATAAATTATGAATTATGAATATCAATATCTGCCGTAACGCCGTGACGGCAAAAAGACATGGGTTTCTTACATGCTAAGAAACTAAGTAAACTCTGTGAACTACAGGAACATTTTGCACTTTTGTCACATTGATTCTTTGTACTAGACATCAAGCTAGAACATCCAAATAAAAATGTAGAAAAAATCCAATGCTCATAGTAAATATGATATCATAAATGTATCTATGCACTGTAACGCCGTGACTGTCACGCCGTGACCTCTGAATTGTACATGTTATATATATGGGAGATATTAAAGAGATGAATAATATGATATAATTTTAATACTCCAGAATCAATAAAGAACTAGATGAATGGGTGATATAACCAAGATGCTATTAAATGATCATTCGCATGACACAAATTTGCAGCACAGCGCCCTCTATTGATCAAAAAATCTTTTAGGACATAACTGAAATTCTTATCTATTTCAGAAGTTAGTTAATGGAACCATCAAATATTAAAACCAAAATACATACTTAAATGTAACAATGAAATGTAATACATTTGACATCTGACCTTTGACCTTGTTTCTCAAAATAACATACAAATGTTAAATTTTTGGTCTGCACAGTGCATATTTGCAAGTGATTTGTTTCATGTAACATGATTTCAGATTTAGTAAATGTTTGTTTTTGAATTGGTAATTATCCGACTGACCTTTGACCTGTGCCCCAAACAGTTTCAGAAAATTTTCAAAAAAAACACAAAAAAAACAAAAAAAAACAACAACAATATTTTGACCTGTTGACCTATGACCACCCATGGCCCCATTCCCTAATCAGGTCATATACTTCACTGGACGCATACCAGTATTATTATCATGTTATCCTTCAAGGATTCTCAAACTATCTTGATAATAATATAATTTTTGCATATTTGTTAGCTATGTGACCTTTGACCTTTGACCTCATGGACCAAAATCATATCCAATAATCCGTACCTCTAAATACATGGATTGTACAAAGTTTGAATGAAATCCGTCCAACGATTCTTGAGATATTACAAAAAAAAGAACACTGATGTACAGATGCACATACAGACAGACGGACGTACAACCCCTACACATACATGACTCAGGTAACTTTGAGATGGAAACATTATCAACTGATCCTATTCATATAATTATAGCATGAGCAATGCCCAAGCATACCTACAACAAATATCTTACACTATTTGATTATGTCTACTGTATTATGTCAATGGGAATCCAGTAGGTAGCGTCACGGCGTTACACAAAACGTAACGCCGTGACCAAATTGATATTGATTAGATTGATAAGTGGTAAAAGATAATGCTGCTATTCAGCATCCATATTATAGCCCTATGGGCTAATACAGAGAAAACAAAAAATTATTTCATTCCCATTCATATTTTTCCAGAAATATTAAAAATATCTGTTTTTAGTGTAACGCCGTGACATATTGATGACTGTAAATAAAACAGTCACTGAAGCGGAACGAAGAGCGAAAATGACGAAATTGATATTTATCTGAAAAATTGAAGCAATGATCCTATCAACACTGAAATAAAATTTTATGAAAACTCCTTTTCGCAGTTCTTTTATGCTTAATATTTAATTGAATGTTTTGTGAAAATAACTGAAAATTAATTTATGCTATATTAACAATAAAATAATAGTTTACAATATTTTTTTTCAAAAACAAAATGCATTTTTGGAAAGTTCAATCTTTTAGCTTTCATTTGATACCAAATTTGTTATGGTACAACGAATTTGAAAAATCAGTGGTTATGTCAATGTTTGCTTGGAATTGAGCAAGAATGAGCAAATTATTGCGATATTACCACAAAATATCCCTTTTGGCATTGTACTATGTAATCCTACGTATATTTATGTTCTCATAATTACTGAAATTTATGAATCCCTGTTTGTCACTATTTAATTCATCAAATCATAATCAAAATCATATTAATATACATTCACACAGGTATGGAAGGTAGCATTAATAGGCAGCGTCGCAGTGAGCCTACTGATGATCGTCTATGGCATCACGTTCGGTTTCGTGCTTCACATCATCGCAAGGCAGAGTGTTTATCTTTGCGTGTTTGTAGCTATTGAATTCATCAAACCATAATCAAAATCATATTAATATACATTCACACAGGTATGGAAGGTAGCGTTAATAGGCAGCGTCGCAATGAGTCTACTGATGATCGTCTACGGCATCACTTTCGGTTTCGTGCTTCACATCATTCCGCGGCAGAGTGCGTTCATCGCTGCGTGTCTGTCGCTGTCCAGTACGCCGCTCGTGGTCAAGTTTCTGAGCGCCGGAACGGGAGCCCAACGCAGGGAGAAAGATAAAGATGAAGGTGAGTGCCTTGAACTAGTCATTTTGAGCATGTGCTAGTTATTAAAGGGTAAAAAAACGCTGGCATTTTTGCTTGTCTTTAAGTATTTAAGTACAGAATTCCTGTCACTTCTAGTCATGTATTTCCTCTTGGTTATCACTATTTACTGTTTTGAATAACCTCTGGAGGCTGCCTTGTTTTCCAATGGTACAGCATGAAATGTCATCTGAGCGCATCTGAGCATCCACTAACAAAAGCAGGTTATGTAACTGCTGATGTTGAACCTGCTGCTATGTCAGTGGTAACGTATTCCTGATTTTGTTAGTGCAAGGTCAGATGACGTTTCATATGGTACAGGTGGAAAACATGGCAGCCTCCATTGTTCAGTCAAAACAGATGATAGTGGTTTAAAAAACATTGGTTATTTCCATTATTAGTGATATGCAAAAGGAAATATATTACTAGCAGTTACAGGAATTATGCACTTATCAGTATCAGTAGACAAAAAATGCCAGCGTTTGGCTCTCCTTTTTTCTTTTTGTTTGTTTGTTTCACTTGCCCAAGGATTTGGTTAGTGAGTACTTGTTCTTTTGTCTGGTGCAAGGGAAAGTCAGATCCAGGCAACTATGTTTTGCGCAGAAGAAAAGTAGTTGCCCAAATGGGACTAGCAAAATCTATGAAACATCAACGAATTCCAACTCTTTTTTTGGGGGGTCAAAGTTCAAATTTTATCTAGGATTTGGGCAAGTAACAATTGTTGTTTTCATTGGCACATTTTGTCTTTAAAGCGTTTGATAACTCCTTGGCCCGGGACAGGCGATTACTTGAGAAAGTTGTGTAACTCTGTAAGTCCCTGATTTGAGTGTAAACATTCAACCACTTTGACCTATGTCCATTGGATTTTTGAAAACATTTGAAAACACTACATCCAATCTGGATATCCTATTCATCCTGATATTACATACTTACAAGCAGATCTTCTCTGTCTGTGTTTCCATACAATTCTGGGTATCCTAGTTATGTAGGATGTCCATCTACGATTACTGGTGGCTAGCTAGTGCTACACCCAATCTAGGTATCCTATTTATCAATTTTCTCTTTTTATGTATTGTTTTTATTTCAATACAGATGTTACTGACCTGGAGTACGGCCACACACTCCTGGGTATCCTAGTAATGCAAGATGTACAGCTAGGATTACTAGTGGCCATTCTACCATCTTTAGCAAGCGCAGAGAATGCGTTACCGAATGCCGAAGGGGCATCCCTCATGGCGAATCTGGCTGGAACTCTTAAGCTGATTTCATGGCTTGCTTTTGGTAATTCCACCTGTTTTTGTTATGTTTGTGTATAATTGTTTTTAGATGTATTTTGAAATTTGTTATATATATATATATATGATGTGCTTCTTTAGCATGATTGTTTCTTACTTGTTTGGAAACAAAACATAAAAATGGAACTGAAACAATTGTGATGATAACCATTGTGAGAGAATATGTTGTATGAATTTGATATAAATCAATAATCATTTATGACTCAATGAAAATGTTTTCCTGTTTGATAATAAGGACTAAATACTACCTCTGGCCCACTGGCCTGGGGCTTCTAAACATTAGCTTCAGGCCACCAACTTTACATTCAAAATTCATTGTACTTTCCCGAAAGGGCTGCTTAATATGATCTACTTTTGTGTTTTTGAGCCACCATATTCAGGTTCTTGACCAATGATAAGATAATGAAATAAATCACAATCAAACATGATTAGTCATAATGATTTATTTTGTTCTTCCTTATAGCGATGACCTGTATTCTTGCGATAACGTACACCTTCAGTAAGCTAGTCGTTCCAACTGTATTCACTCGGCTGCAACACGGAAGGGAATAAAGAAATCTTGCATCTAGCTACAATAGACACCAGATTCTGACCACTAAAACTTAAAATGTGGGACAAAAAGGCACTTATTTGATTTAATGATATAATAATAATAAATCATAATCAAACAAGAATAACCATGACGATTTATTTTGTTCTTCCTTATAGCGATGACCTGTATTCTTGTGATAACGTACACCTTCAGTAAGCTTATCGTTCCAATTGTATTCACTCGGCTGCAACACGGAAGGGAATAAAGAAATCTTGCTTCTAGATGCAATAGACACCAGATTCTGACCACTAAAACTTTAAAAATGTGGGACAAAAAAGCACTTATTTGATTTAAAGATATGATAATAAATCATAATCAATCATGAAAAAATCATTACAATTTGTTTTGTTCTTCTTTATAGCGATGACCTGTATTCTTGTGATAACGTACACCTTCAGTAAGCTAATCGTTCCAATTGTATTCACTCGGCTGAAACATGAAGGGAATAAAGAAATCCTGCTTCTAGCTACAATAGCCTGCGTTTTCATCATGCTTATGGTGAGTAATTTCATTTACATCTTTCCCAGCCATAGGAGCGTAGGAGGGGGGGGGGGGGGGGGGGAGGCTGCACCCCCCCCCCCCCCATAATCTTGAAAAAGGCCATATTCGGGCAAAAATCACTTAAAATTCAGACAAATCCATGTCATATTCAAGCAAAACCATGTCATATTCGGGGAAACTCATGTTACATTCGGGCAAAGTCATGTCATTTTAGGGCAATTTTACGTCATTTTCGGGCAAAACCGTCTCACATTCAGAAAAATTTGTGCTATTTTTGAACTAAACTATCAAATACATACATGTAGTATGAGTCATAAAGGTGGTGAAGACCTTTTTTTGCTTGCCGGGTGAAAAAGTGGGAGTGATATTTATTCGGGCCAAAGACTTCAGCCCCCGTCAGAAAAATGTGCCCTGTACGCCCATGTTCCCAGCAATCACATTATCATGAAATATATCATATTAAATGACTGACAGTTAGAATTTAATAGTTTATTAAGAAATATTATCATGTTATAAAGAAACAATATTGAGTAACTTTGTGGGGCTACTAAAACTAATGCGATATTAATTTAACAATACTACTCAGTGACCATAATTTTTCTTATGTATTTTCCTTAGATCACAGATTCACTGGGTCTTTCGATGGAGTTGGGGTGTTTCCTTGCTGGTGCCATGTTAATCACACGGGGCCATAGTCTGATGGAGAACTTCCCTCAATGGTAGCCTCTTCATATAAATATTTATGTTATCAATATATTTTATGGTAATGTTTCAAGTTTTACTTTTGCATGTCCCTCAGATCACAGATTCACTGGGTCTTTCGATGGAGTTGGGATGTTTCCTTGCGGGTGCCATGCTAAGCACCCTGGGTCATAGTCTGATGGAGGAATTAATAGTCATGGTCGACCCTGTAAGGGACATCTTTGCCTGTCTCTTCTTTGCTTCTATTGGTAAGTTAGGGATGATAATTGCTGAGATAATAATTAATTTGTCATGTATGTGTCAATGCATCTTTCTTTGACTCTTTCCTGCCAAATGCTGCATTATTAAATTGGCGGGAAGAAAGAAAGTACCAATTGAAGGTGGTGTTACACAGAAATTAACTATGTTTATAGCTAGTTTGGTCCTAATGGTCTATGTAAAGAACATAAACAGCGCATAACAATACGAAAATACTACCTTGTGGAATGATTTGTATACTAATGACTGTACGTGCCTGAACATTTTGGTTAACTTTGCATAAGTAGCAATTTGCACATATTGATAATGATAATGATAATGATTATTTATATGGCACTATTCCTGTGAGGTTCATCGCTTTACCCTGGTCAACACTTTGCAAACAAATAAAAGAAATTTTCCAATAATCATGATTTCTTTTTCCACTGAAATTCAGTTTTAAACAAAACAATTCTGGATGATTTTTATCAGTGTGCAGTTGTAGTGTCTTGTGTGAATGTTCAACTGTAGGTATTAGTGAAATATGTACAAAATTCCAAACGTTTTTTTTTTTGTTCCATTTTAAATACAGGTCTCCACATCTTCCCAACATTTGTGGCATATGAGCTGACC
This sequence comes from Echinarachnius parma, assembly GCA_037951105.1. Taxonomy (NCBI): domain Eukaryota; kingdom Metazoa; phylum Echinodermata; class Echinoidea; order Clypeasteroida; family Echinarachniidae; genus Echinarachnius; species Echinarachnius parma. Next base: position 226,683 of record JBAMJV010000532.1, on the reverse strand, counting down.
ATTCTTCTCAGTCTGACGTTTGTTGTTGTAATTCTCAAGGTGAGATTTAATTTTATCTGTTACATTTCTGTTATCTTAAAGGAACTGCAGAATACAACGTACTTACACACTTATTCCATAGTTCGTGACTTGTAAAATAGGTCTGCCGAAAAAAAATCCATTAAAATAAACACAGTAGTGATTTCAGGCTAATTTTCTGATGCCAAATCTCACTCAGCAGCCAGTTTACGCCCCACCCACATTTAGGGTCCAGAATCGGCAGCGTGATTGACATGTGATTGACAATTCATTGGCTTACGTCATCTACAGAATTTAGTTCTTCGGCCCGTTCTTTAGATGACGTCACATTTCGGCGATTAAAAAGGGGCGTTCCCAGGACAATTAGATATTTACTAATTACCCCCAAATTTATTGATTTCATGGGAAATGACTGCCAAATTCTTTTTCTTGAGGAAAGATTACCTATAGATGGCCTAATTGTGAAAATTAGGCCATCTATACGCTGTAGTTCCTTTAAAGTGATCTAGTAACATTGTCCAAATTCACAAAATTTACTAAGAACTCTAGTGGTTCTCTTATACCTCGTTGTATTTGTATTACCAATAGAAGCATTGAACAGGTTTTGGTATTTCGAATCTCCCTTTCTTTAAAAAGATATTTACGATCTCAGTGTTCAGAATTATTATTAATCCACAGGAAAGTTATAACTACACAAAATCCAAGCCATGGGTTAGCAAATTTTCGCTCATTACTCAGCCATATTTCCCCTATTTCCTAGTGGACGTATCAGATCACTATAATACACATTTAATCAACCATTTATCACTTTTACACATGTCTTCATAGTAACTAGAACCCTTTAACTCTAGTTCAGAACAATTAAACATGTTAAAACTACAGCTTCACTGTTTTACATTCATTACAGAATGATGATCAGTATATCATATTTGATTAATTTTTTTGTGTTCAGTTTCTGACAGGTGTATTCGTCCTGGGCATTCTACTACCACTAAGCAGTAGACACATCAAATGGGTAGTGGCGTCAGGTTTAGCACAAGTCAGCGAGTTCTCATTTGTGCTTGGAAGCAGAGCTAGAAGACTTGGAATTCTATCAAGAGAAGTAAGTAGAGATAAACCTGGAATTGTTGTCCAGTCAAACAGTAACAAGTAAGATGCCTAAATTAATTTAAAGAGTTGTGGCATCCGGTTTGGCTCAAGTCAGCGAGTTCTCATTTGTGCTTGGAAGCAGAGCTAGAAGACTTGGTATTCTATCAAGAGAAGTAAGTAGAGATAAACCCGGAAGTGTTGTACTGTCAAACCTGTCTAAGCAACCACCTGTCTAGAGCAGCCAACCTGCCCAGAGTATATAGTGGCCACGAAAGGTGACCCCTGCAAAGTAAAACAGTATCTTTGAACCTGTCTTAGCTGCTACCTGTCTAGAGCAGCCAACCTGCCCATAGTATATAGTGGCCACGAAAGGTGACCCCTGCAAAGTAAAACAGTATCTTTGAACCTGTCTTAGCTGCTACCTGTCTAGAGCAGCCAACCTGCCCATAGTATATAGTGGCCACGAAAGGTGACCCCCTGCAAAGTAAAACAGTATCTTTGAACCTATCTTAGCTGCTACCTGTCTAGAGCAGCCAACCTGCCCATAGTATATAGTGGCCACGAAAGGTGACCCCCTGCAAAGTAAAACAGTATCTTTGAACCTATCTTAGCTGCTACCTGTCTAGAGCAGCCAACCTGCCCATAGTATATAGTGGCCACGAAAGGTGACCCCCTGCAAAGTAAAACAGTATCTTTGAACCTATCTTAGCTGCTACCTGTCTATATCAGAGAACCTGACTTTTCATTGGCCTCCAAAAGTGTTTCCTTGGCCTCCAAAAGTGTTTCCTTGCAAAGGAAAAATGATTTAATCCTGTCTTAGCTGCTACCTGTCTACATCAGCTAAACTACCTATAGCGGCTTTCAAAAATATTTACTACAGAAAAAAACATAGTCATGGTACCTTGGAATCTTGTCAAGAGAGGCGAGTGCAGTTTTTGTGATTTTTCCTGGGGCTATTTTCTTGCTGTTGTTAATTTATTTTTTACGATGGAGAACCATGATAAATTACATTTTTTGGTGTGTGTGTTTTTTGTCATGCATTCCTGGGAAGTACCGTATTTTTTTTTGTGTATTAACCGTACATTTCCCCCCACTGAAGAACTTGCAAAAAGGGGGGAGCGGTTAATACACAGAGATAAAGAAACATATTTCATGAAAATATCACATACATGTATGGCTATAATATCAGTTTATGTGGAGTAAAAGCTTAATTGGCTTTTCAGTTATGAAATATGCTCCGATCAGAAACAGTATGTGACTTGTGTTGTTACAAAATTTATAAGGGAAAGCATGTGATATGTGTATTGTTTGATTATGTTGCAAGGGTTTCCAGCACAGTTTTATCATCTCGAAAAAGTTTTTATGCCTCCGCCAACGCAGTGGCCGGAGGCATTATGTTTTCGGGTTGTCCGTCCGTCCGTCCGTCCGTCCGTACGTACGTCCGTCCGTCTGTACGTACGTCCCGTTTTCGTTCTCGCGATATCTCAAGAACCAGTTGACGGATCAATTTCAAACTTGGTATGAGTGTACATATTGGGGTGACAATGATCTGATTAGATTTTAGGGGTCATGAGGTCAAAGGTCAAGGTCACAGGACTCAATATATATACAAAAATGCCTCGTTCTCGCGATATCTCAAAAACTGGTTGACGGATTAAATTCCAACTTGGTATTAGTGTAGATATTGGGGTGGCAATGATCTGATTAAATTTTGGGGTTCATGAGGTCAAAGGTCAAGGTCACAGTACTCAATGTATGTGTAAAAAAGCCTCGTTCTTGCGATATCTCAAGAACTGGTTGACGGATCAATTTCAAACTTGGTATGAGTGTACATATCGGGGTGCCACTGATCTGATTAGATTTGGGGGGTCATGCGGTCAAAGGTCAAGGTCACAGGACTAAATATGTATGCGAAAATGGCTTGTAATGGCAAAATTTCAAGAACTGAATGTCAGATTTCAATCAAACTCGGTACCTGAATGTATCATAAAGAATCAACGTAGCCATAAAATGTTGGGGTCATGAGATTGAGGTCAAGGTCACGGGACTCATTATGCATGCAAAAAAGCTTGTAATGCCAAAATCTCAAGAACTAAATGTCAGATTTCAATCAAACTTGGTACCTGAATGTTTTTTAGGGAGCCATCAAAGATTAAGGTCATATGGTCAAGGTCACAGGACTCAAAATATATGAAAAATATTTTTAAAAATTAAATCAGTGCATGTTAATTTGGGCTTGATATTAAAATCGCGTGATAGCGGAGGCATAATTTTCGATTGCGCGCAATCGAAGATCCATCTAGTTTTCCCCTTCAATGTCAACCCAAAGTTGGGGGTACGGTTAGTACATAGGTGCGGTTTATACACCGGCAAATACGGTAGGACAAATATTTTTAGGTGTATTTATTTATTAATACATAATTTTGCATTGATTTTCATAAATGTACTACTTATTGCTAAAGTTTGCTACCAAGCCTTTTGATTATTTATTTGAGTTGAATATTTGCTTGTTTTGTCAGGTGTATTTATTAATCCTGAGCGTCACAACTCTGAGTCTGTTAATGGCCCCCATACTGTGGAGGATATCGGTGTGGAAGTGCAGGAGACACATTCACAGACCAGTCATCAACAGGTAGGCAACCAGGCCCCATATTCATGAAACCCTGCTAGCTTAGTTCCTTGCTAAGTGTATTTTTGATGTGCAGTTTATTGAGCAACAAACAGTTTTCCAAGTCCCCAACTAGGGTCAACTGGGCAAGCCTTAGGTACCCACTATTAAAGTTAACCTTTGTTAGCAACTAAAATATATTGGGTATAATTTTTAGTAATGTCATCCAAAATAGACTTGGCAAGGAACTAAGCTAGCTGGCTTTCATGAATATAGGCCCTGGAAATCATCAACCATTCCCTTTGAGATTCTCAAATCCCCATAGACACAGTGATAAGGAACCACATTCCCATCTTGGGCCCCTCTAGGGGCCATGCGTTAAACTGAAAATGCCCTGAACGGTTAAAGGGATAGTTGAGTTCTGGTAAGGAGAGTACAGTTTTAGTGAAACTGAATTTTAGTAACCAAAACCTGCATCATTACATTACAAACTAATAGTTATAACTAGAAAGGAACACAAAATTACAAATGACGTAGTAAAGATCATGTTATCATTCAAAAAGAGCCGTTAAAACGTAAGAGGGCGCTCTCTAAACACTCATCGGTTTCAACCATTTTGAATAAAATATTGTGCATGTGATGCTTTGTTGAAATAGTGATTAGATAGAGAAATAACCAACAACTATTCATATACCTATTTTGTAACTTTTTGAAAAGAGGAAGCATTTTTTTCAATTTTTAACGGCTGGTTCAAAATTCTCTAATAAACCCGGGGCCCCGGGTTGATTACAAATTGTTATATTTATGGATATTTCAGCCGTTTCTGAACCGATTTTGATCAAACAAAGATGATTTTATTGTTTAAATATTATGCTCTTTCAAATTTTACACTCAGTTTTTCATTACCTCACAAACCAATTAAGTAGTCTAGCGCCCTCTCTACCAAAACTCAACTTTCCTTTTAAGATTCTTATTCAGACCAACTGATTACTTGTAGTTCAGTAATAGCTTGATACATTCCACTAGTGCTTCGCTATTAAAGATATATTAATATCTGTAATGTACTTTTATGCATGAGAGCTAGATAGTGTGCATGTTTTTATTGAATTAGATCCAATTATTCTTAACTGGTGTGAAGTGATCAAACTAGATTTATTTCTTTCAAGTATAATCCATTTTGAGAGCAAAATTTCAACTAAAATTCTCTTTAAAATAAAAAAGTCTACTCACCAGTGAAAACTTTGATTTCAATTTCATGATTTATACTTTTTTATTTTAATCCATCTAATTTTAAATGAACGGAAAAGAGCAAAGAAAATTGAGCTTTTTTGGAATAATGGTCCGGGAACAGCAAAAAAGTGAATGTTGAGGCCTAAAATACTATTACTATATATATATTTAGAATATTATACAATTTAAAACCCCCCCCCCAAAAAAAAAAAAACAACACTTTCAATCCGTTAATAATCCTAGTCAATTTTTGTTTTTCTTTTCTATTCCATTTAAACATTTTCTAAAATGCTAAACGTTTAAACTTTTTGTAAACATTCTGACTCAGTACTAATTACAAAGCAACCATTTAAAAGTATCTTTCAAATCCTGTATCACTTTGGACATTCTAATTTCACCAACTGGATATATGTAGTATACTTGGGGTTGTTGGAATGTTTTATTGAACTTCAAGACGCATGTTAACTCTTTGAGTGCCAAGCTCGCATTTTTGCGAGTTACAATAAAACACAAATGCCATAGAGCATTAAAATCCCTGGCACGTTAAGAGTTAAAAGAGGACAGTATTACAAAAAAATGCCACCATTTGTGACATAATTCATGCAAAGAAGCGGTTCTCTACCTCTATTAAGATTGTAAATGTAGTTCCTTAATTTTCTTATTCTCAGATTGTTTTCCTAGTGAGCTCATGTAAGTTCTTGTCATGCCAAAATTACATACAAATTGATCTGTATGAGTAACTTAAGTGCTAATAAGTTGCAAGCAAACTAGTTACAATTGCTAATCATAAAGAAAAATAGTTTGCTCATCTATTCAAACTGGTTATCTCCATTGTTAAATATATCAATTTGTATGATTTGAATATATCAATTTCAGTACATTGCGCGGTGTATTGTACAACCAGTGCTCCGTACAAATCTTTTTTCGCTAGTGGCCAGGGGGGTGTTTCACAGAGATCCTAAGTTGATCTTAGCACTAAGATGGTCTTAAATATTATGGAAAGCCATTAGTGTCTTGAAACATTTTTGTAAAAGTTATGTTGAAATGCATAAAATGTTGAATCAAATCATATATATTTTCTAATTATCAAAGAGATTTCATGAATTTTATGTGAAGATTATGAATCTCTTTGATAATTAGAAAATATATATGATTTGAATCAACATTTTATGCAATTCAACATAACTTTTTATAAAACTGTTTCAAGACACTAATGGCTTTCCATAATATTTAAGACCATCTTAGTGCTAAGATCAACTTAGGATCTTTGTGAAACACCCCCCAGGTCGGGCCAGTAAAATGATTTTCTCCATTTTTGCTGGCTCGAAGATCAAGATCAAATATAGTATAGGTACTGTTCCCCCAAATCACATTTCATTTATAAACTGTCCAAATATAATTTGCCGTACATATAAAATCTACTTTATTATTATGGATGAGGCTTTCCAGTTTTGCATGAGAACAGGCTTTTTGTTAGTACATTATAGTAGTAAGCATGTTTGGTAATTTTGGACTTTTTAGAGGTACATTTTTGCCTATAATAATAATAATAATAATGAAACACTTTTATATAGCGCATAACACATAAGCACAATTGCATGTCCCTATGCGCTTTATTATTACCCTTGGTCATCAGGTACAGGTCAAACCCGCACAATTATCTTACGCACAATCTCAACTCCCCGGGAGCATACTAGACAATGGCAGCCATATAATGTAGTGCATTGTTGTAGTTTGAAAAACTAACCCTCATATTTTTGGTGCATGGATTTTCACAAACCCTCAGTATTTCAGCAACCCTTGTTTTTGTATTAACTTTATTTCATCATAAAGATAGCAGCAGGGCTGTGCGTGCGGAAATCTTTGCTTTAGTGGGTTATCAGCAATCAGGTTTGTTAATCGCATAGAGATGCTTTTTTATTGCATGTTTTTTTCTGAGTATTTGTGCACTTTGTTTTCTTTCTTTGTTTTTTTTTGCACCTGCAGTCAAGATTACAAATGAGACAATGAATATGAGGATCATTTGGAGTTTTCAAATTGCACTGTTTTACCTTACTGTTCGACACTTTGCACATAACATAACATGCATCTAACTTTTCAAAAGTCAAATGAAAAAGAGCAAAAAAAAAAAAAGGTCAGTTAGAAAGCATTTTGTTGATTAAAGGGAAACTTGATATTAACGTTAATTTAAATAAAGCCGTCAAATGACTGGAACCTATCACAGTTTTATGAAAAACAGATAATAAATATATTTATCAAGTTTGCCTATCTTCATGTGTAAAGTTTCATCTTTTCCGATATGTTTTGTTCTCATATGGTTCATTTCTTGTTCTTGTGTTGTCTTTTATGGCTTTTATGTGTATTGTTTGATTTTGTGTTTCTTGTATTGTTTTCTTTTGAATTGGTATTGTTTGTTTTGGTTCTCTGTTGTTATTCAATTCAAATCAAAGGTATTTTATTCAATCACTGTAGCCGAGAAAGCTGAATTGCAACTAAATCGACAGAGTATAAAACATTAAAATAAACATACAAATGAAAATTAAACTTACAAAGTATCGTACGAATACATATGAATACAAATAAAAATGTTGTTTGTGTTTTGTTTGTTATTTTTCTTTGTTCTTGTATGATTTACAATCTTAGACTTTTATTTTATACAACGAAGGACATTCATATCTTTATCCTACACCTTTGCTCAAGGCCTGTATTATCTATCATTTTATTCCAACTTCATCTTTTTTTTTCAATAATCATGATTAAAATGGATAGCAATTTTGTTATTCCTTTGTCCAACCTATTCACATTGCCCACACATAGCTCCTTTGCCCTATTTATTTAACAAACAAAAACAAATTTAACAAAAATTTGAGCATTTCAGTATTCTCACACCCCAAAATCAGTATTTTGCTGAGGAAATCAGTATTTTTCTGCGCTGCAAATATATGTTGAGAAACTTGTTATTTTCTTCTATTTTTATTAGTGCAAAACAAACATATTGAATGAGCATGACACTACATGCATTGGTGCAGAGCTACCAACCTTTTAGAGAAAAACGAATCATACTGGCTATCCTAAAAAATCTTATTTTTTGCGAAGCCAAATTGCGCAGCCAAAATACCCTTTATGAGCGCCTTCATATAAAAGTTGGTTCTGTCGATCACATCCGCATTTTTATGAGTTTGTTTTATTTATTTGTGTTATATTTTAAATATGTGATGACACACGCGATACCCCGGGGTACCGTTGTACCCCGGGGTACCGCGTTGTGTAGCGCCATTTTGCGTCCAACCGTACCGCAGCTATTGCGTTGTGCATGCAGTGCAGCGCGCGATTGTATGCACGCTATACCCACAGTACAGCCCTAAAAATTAAATAAATAATTGAACAAAATGGCGGATTTTCGTCTGGTACCCCGGGGTACCGTTTATGTCATCATGTATCATGTATCTTTAGAAATAATTTATCAGGGTTGAATGTTGAATGTAAAAAGAAGAAAAAAAAGAAAAACAAATTGATGTTTTTTTCTTTTTTCCCCCCTGTATTTATTTCTTACAAATCGTACTTCTTTATTTACAGTAAAAAATTGTACTAAATAAGGAAAATCTGTACTACTTGGTAGCTCTGTAATAGTAGTAGATGGCATTTATTAAGTGCTGTAAGTGCTTTTAGTGCTATAAAGTACAGGGGTTCTTAGTACCAATACATAACATTAACATAACATAACATGTCGTCGGTGACATTACGTACCGGCGAATCTTCAAATTTCGGTCGATTTTTTGATTTTGAGTTTTTGGCATATTTTTGATGTCTATACCCAACTCTATCACATATCTGAATTTCAGTCTTCAAAATTCACGATATCATTGATTTTCAGAAATTGATATTCGAAAATAGAGACAAAATTGTGATAGAGTTGGGTATAGACATCAAAAATATGCCAAAAACTCAAAATCGAAAAATCGACCGAAATTTGAAGATTCGCCGGTACGTAATGTCACCGACGATGTGTATTATGTCACATTTTTTGTTTTCTGCAAACTAACTTCGCTAAATCTGTTTTGATGCTGTGTTTAACTAATTAATAATCAATAAACATATTATTTACTTGCATTTAACATTGTCTAATTTCACCTTTTCTGTTTACTAACGAATAATCATTTTCCCTTCATTTAAGTTTATTTTGCCTAACCTGAGCTGTGTCAAATTGCAAAATGCTTTACACATTGCTTGATATTAACCGCTTATCATTTTCTCTCAGGCTTTATAATCTATTAAAATGTACTGTTAGTCTTTTGAAAGTATTTCCTAGCTACGTGCAGGTTCGAGCCAATGGGGAAAATGGGGCAAAATCAAACATTACTAGTACATAACCAGTGAAAATATACCAATGCCTAATGATGGCCATACTATATGCTTTATATACCGCAGCCACAAATACAGTTACAAAAGCAGTCGAAAGCATTTTACATCCAAGTTTTGTCAAATAAAAATTTGTATTGTATCTGCTCAAATGTTGGTTCGCATTGCAATATTTTCAGTACAGATTATTATTATTATTATTATTTATTCAACCAAAAAGCATAGTACAGTGTACAATACTACACAAATATTGACATACATGCAAATTATTTTAAAATACAGGTTACAACTGAGACAAGAAAAAAGAGGGGGAAGCAGTATGTGGCCCTAGGGCATGTAGACACAGGGGTATATTTTCTTGTGTATATAAACTTATGTATCTTTTTCAATTTTTGCTCCAGTTACATTTTCCCCCCAAAATTATGACTAAGACAGTGTCTGCCTAATGGGAATTTTTTTCTAGCAGATTGCTGTTTATTGTTGTTGCTTTAAAATTGTAAATTGACAGTTGAGGTTGACTTTCTAATAACTTCCTTTACTATTCTTGTTTTTATCTTTCATAAAGGTCGCTGTCAGTGGAAATGGGCGAACTCGCTGGTGCCAAGAACGTGTGACATTCATCATTTTGTTGTTTATAATTTTTTGTTTATAATGGTCTGAAAGCGTTATTTATGCATCAAAAAAAAAGAAAAAAGAAGATGAGGAAGAAGAAGAAGATAAAGAATATAAATGGGAAGAAATTTGAATTATATTTTGTTATTGGAAAAAAATATTCAAAGTGAATGAACTGCCAATAAACAATAAACAACAACAACAACAACATTTGTGGACCATCAGGCTTGAATTCGCAAAGAAGGTTTTATGTAAACCATGGTCTACATCAAAGAAGTGACAAGTAAAAAGCGAAAATCACATTTGCTAATTTCTAATGATAAGGCCGTTGGTGTATTCTAACCGGCGGCACAAAATAAAATTCACCATCTGAGAACGTTGAAGTCTGTTTTTAACTCTTAAAGTGCCAGGGAATTTAATGCTTTATATAACGCCTTAGAATGTTCTCGTGTTGTGATTGGCTGAATTCAGGTCACATGCTATTCAGAAAAAATGATCTATCTGCACTCAGTAACTGACGTCAGCCGTGCTATAGTCGACTATTGCACGGCTGACGTCATCAATTAAAGGAGTGATGTACCGGTGGTACACCCTACACGTTATTAAACGTACATTACGCGTCGTGTGAATATGCATGCATGCAGCGAGCTTCGCTGCATTTTTATAAGCATGCTTTAATCGTTGTTTGTTTGTTTACCTTATACTGCGTTGCGAGTTTACTCTGTTGCTCGGACAACAAGCGCGCTAAGCGCGCACAAGCTGTCTGGTCGCGTCGGATCGTAAGAAGTTCATAAAGGTTGTACACACGTCAGGTACTTCTAATTCTCCCGTGTACAAAGACCGCGTCGCGTTTAAGCGTTCTATACTACGCTTAGTTCTCGCACTTTGAACTCAAGTACCCTATTTCACTTGGATTATTCATCTGGATTAAAATATTGACTCGCACCTTCTTTGGATTGTTTATCTGGATAACATTATTGACATTGTTTGTTTATTGTACACTGGATCGAACATGGTATGTATATTACTTTTACGATGGCGAATTTTGTGTTATTAAACTGAAGATGAACTAGGGCTAGGCCTAGGCCTAGCAAATGTTCTTGATTGAACGTTACTCTGTATACCAAAAAGTTAACTAAATATGCAGTGAATCCTCTTGAAGCTTTTGCAAAATGTGTACCAGGCTAAACTCTCTTGATTGAGGATGTTGATCATTTGAAAGCGTATGAACTAGACAAAGTGTTGAGTCGCTTTTATGCTGGTTAGAGAAAGGATGACGGGACATTGTACACAAAAAAGAGCATTCAATTTTACGGCGAGTTCTTTTGGAACTGGTTAGAGCTTCATGGACATGTTGGAACGGCATCGTTTTTCCTGGGATTATAAAAACATATTTTGTGTCAAAAGTGTAGTTGTTATATAAAGAAAATAATTTATGATTTCTCGTGCGAGGGCAGTCTATTGCACTCAGCGTGCAGCCACGTCAATACTATTGAACTCGCTACTTCGTAGCTCGTTCAATAGTATTGACGTGGCTGCACGATTCGTGCAAATAGACGTGCCCTATCGCACTCAAAATCATCAATTATTTCCTTACTATGGCATTTGTGTGTATTGTAACTCGCAAAAATGCGAGCTCGGCACTCAAGGAGTTAAAGGTGTCTTTAGCAAGTGTGTAGCTTCAATATTTTAATAACAAGTAAAAAGTGTACATTTTATTTTCTCCATCAGTTTACAAATGGAGCTCCATAGATGTAGAGCATGTTTTAAACCATGGTTTACATATTAAACCTCCTTTGTGAATTTCAGCCTTTTTGTGTATACATGTATGTGTGTGTGTGTGTGTGGGCATTAAAGGGGAATTAAACCTTGAACCGAGATTAGTTTTCTCTTGATTATTCTTGTATTTCGTTCTCCTTCAAGAAATATAATAGAGAGATTATTGTATTACCTTTCATATGGACAAACCTTAAATGTCCTTAAATGTCGGCAGGAGCATGCCAAAAGTGATGGGGGTGTTTCACAAAGATCCTAAGTTGAACTTATCTCTTAAGTTGGACTTAAAAAATATGGAAAGCCATTAAGTCTCTTTTAAAAATTGTTGTAGAAGTTCTTTTAAAAGGCATAAAATGTTGATTAAAACTATAATAATATTTTCTATTATCAAGGAGATTTCATGTTCTTGATGTAATATTTATGAAAAATAGTTGCATTTTTGCTTTGAATATATTTTATTCCAAGGATACAAATGGCTTTCCAGAATAGTTAAGTCCAACTTAGAGTTAAGTTCAACTTAGGATCTTTGTGAAACACCCCCTGGTCTATGAATAAGGTGGTCTATAAGGACAGGTTCAATTACCTGCATATTTCATTCTGTGGATCCAAGACAGTTGAACTTGTCATTAAAGGTCATGGAATGCATGCCAAAAAGTTATTTCTATGAATGAGGTGGTCTTTGTGGCCAGGTTCAGTTACCTGCAAATTTCATACTGTGGGTCCAAGACAGCTTGTGTTTATGGACATGTGGTATAGTTATCCAGTGGATTTCAAAAGTGGGCTTGATTTCGTTAAATTTCTTTCTTCTTTTTTTTTCTTTTCTGGGAATTTTTTCTTTCAATTTCATATGTCAAATGAATGATTTCATTTCTTTCTTATGTTTTGTTTTACCTGGTGTTATTGGACAACTTCACAGGGTTGATATCTAGTATTTAACAAGAAAATTTAATTTCTTCCTAGAAAACCTTGATGTAAGATTCAGCCTTTCAAAAGTGGGCTTGATTTGATTAAGTTTCTTTCTTCTTTTCTTTCTTTTCTGTCACATTTTCCTTTTCAATTTCAAATGTCAAATTATTGATTAATTTCTTTCTTATATTTTGTTTTACCTGGTGTGATTTGATTAAGTTTCTTTCTTCTTTTCTTTCTTTTCTGTCACCTTTTCCTTTTCAATTTCAAATGTCAAATTATTGATTCATTTCTTTCTTATATTTTGTTTTACCTGGTGTGATTTGATTAAGTTTATTTCTTCTTTTCTTTCTTTTCTGTCACCTTTTCCTTTTCAATTTCAAATGTCAAATCATTGATTCATTTCTTTCTTATATTTTGTTTTACCTGGTGTGATTTGATTAAGTTTCTTTCTTCTTTTCTTTCTTTTATGTCACCTTTTCCTTTTCAATTTCAAATTTCAAATCATTGATTAATTTCTTTATAATGTTTTGTTTTACCTGGTGTTATTGGACAACTTCACAGGGTTACCACCACATGGATTACAACCAAATGATATTATTTAACTAGTGAATGTACATTTTACCTTTGAGATTTCACTAAGGTCATTATATAACAATTTAAATGTATCTAAAAATGAATGTGCACAAAAAAAAAAAAAAAAAAATAGCAACTAACAACAACAAAACAAACATATAAGCAATGCTGAAAATGACGATGTTTTTATCATGCACAATTTCTTGATTCCATGGTTAATAAAGGGCTTTTCTTGAAGTCTAGAACAATAAAATATTAGCTTTTCATGATACAGAGTAAACACCAACCGGGTTGATTACAGCATCTTATCAAAATCCAATGCAGATATAAATGGAAAGTTCTTATGCTGCACATTCATTGTGATGCAATATAATGTTGATTTAAATATTGTTCAAACCATTCATTTTATAAGAAATACTTTACAATTGTTTGTTTGTTATTTTATATTCAAGAAATGTTAAATGTTTGAGAAATGTGTACTGATATTTTGTTGAATTTGTAAATTGAGAATTTTGTTCTCTTCATCTTTTGAAGGAGGGGTGGGTATAAAACGTTTCCTTTTGTAATACAGAAATAATGCATAATATATATCATTGGTTACAGTCCGTTATTCCGAAGGTTCGTTATTCCGAAGGTTCAGTTATTCCGAAGGTTCGTTATTCCGAAGGTTCGTTATTCCGAAGGTTCGTTATTCCGAAGGTTCGTTATTCCGAAGGTTCGTTATTCCGAAGGTTCGTTATTCCGAAGGTTCGTTGATCCGAAAATAAAATCGGGTTCGTTATTCCGAAGGTTCGTTATTCCGAAGGTTCGTTATTCCGAAGGTTCGTTGATCCGAAAATAAAATCGGGTTTGTTATTCCGAAAATTAAATCGGGCTAGTTTGTGTTTTGTTTATTTAATTTACAGCCTGCATTAAGCATACCCCTCCCCCTTTCCCTCCCTTGGCCAGACCAATCAAACATTTAAGTTTTATTTTATCTCTTTATATGAAATTATAGCATTATAACAAACCCAAATTCATTTTCGGATTAACGAACCCGATTTCATTTTAGGAATAGCGAACCTTCGGAATAACGAACCCTCGGGATAACGGACCTTCGGAATAACGAACCTTCGGAATAACGAACCCGATTTCATTTTAGGAATAGCGAACCTTCGGAATAATGAACCTTCGGAATAACGAACCTTCGGAATAACGAACCTTCGGAATAATGCAACAAATGTTCGGATTAACGAACCCTATTTCATTTTCGGATTAACGAACACTCAGGTATAGGAAATTTGCGTGTTCGGAATAACGAACCTTCGGAATAACGAACCTTCGGAATAACGAACCGCACCCATATCATTAAACCCAAAGTTCATGAATTATATATCTTCTAATTTGACTATAAATGACTATATCATTCTATATATAATATGTATGATGAATATATGTAATGATGACTAATTTATCTGTATTATTATTCAATTACTGCATTTTGGGGTAAACTCACATGAATGTAACATGTTGTTTTTGATTTGAAAGTTCATTTAAGTTTATACTGGGTGAAACTCACAATAAGTCTCTCTATGTTATTTTGTGTTGGTTGCTGTGATATTTGAGTGTCTTATTAGGCACAACCCGGTATATAAATCAAAACATTGTTATATTATGTCCCTGGTAATTTAAACCATTCTGAGGGGTGTTTCACAAAGATCCTAAGTTGAACTTAACTCTAAGTTGGACTTAGAAATGATGGAAAGCCGTTAGTTTCTTTTAAACAATTTGGTAAAATTTCTTTTGAAATGCATGAAATGTTGATTCAAATTATTGATATTTTCTATTATCAAGATGATTTCATGTTCTTGATGTAGAATTTATGAAAAGTCAAACATACTTACAATTTTGCTTATGAATATATTTTATTCCAAGGCTACAAATGGCTTTCCATACTTTTTAAGTCCAACTTAGAGTTAAGTTCAACTTAGGATCTTTGTGATACACCCCCTGGACTCTGACTTGGGTGTATGGAGAATACATGTAATGTTCAGCAAAATCTATCAGTCCTGAACGGGTTAAAGGTTTCTGCCAATACATAGAAAGAGTTCTGATGAAGTGGCAATGTCCATTGTGCTAGAAAGATGAAGAAAAAAAATCCATATTTATTTGTTTGGGATACTGAAATGCAATCTTCTTTTTGTCTTTCATTTGTAATATTTAAATGTATGTAATACTGTTCATGGATGTATATATATTTCTGAAAATGAAAAGAGCTCTTTACAGTTAACATGGTCCTTATTAGAAATGTGAAATAATGTCCCTTTGTTTATTGAGTACCGAAAGTGTGACATCACAGCTATTCATTGTCATGGGTAAGTCTCTAAACTATGTCAGGCAAGTCACAACTGCTTAGAATACAATCGTCTAGCTTCAATCCATTACCAAAAGCTGAAATCAAAGAACAAATTGTTTAATACCATTTCTATGGTATAACAAAAGAATGTCAGTAATATACTTTGGTACTCCTTTTCAAAGCCCCAGAGGAGGAATAAAGCTCTTCTGTCACATATAAACCCTTTAGAAAATATTGTAAAAAAATATTTAAATGTATGTATTCTCTTCTAAGCTCTAGCATATCAAACTTAAATGTAAATTTGATTGTTTGAGAATTATATTAAATTCAATGTACTTAAATGTCCATAATAATAATGTTCACTTATATTGTGCAGCTAACTAAATTTTGTACATAACAAACGAGTGTATTATTACCCTGGCTCTAGCTGGGCTACCTCCGGCGCATCAACCATTTCAAGGAATACATACCTGCCAGGTACCCATTATATATATTTAGTAAAATGAACTGGAAAAAAAGGAGATTTTGTCTCTCTGCATGTTTTGTTGAAGTAAAATAACATTATGGAAACAATAAAATAACATATGTTTTTACCGAACATCTAAAAGAAAATCCAACAAGTTACAACCTTATGAAAATATTTTGTGAAAGCACCTTGAAAAGGTATTATTTTGAAGGGTTCATATGCAAAACAGATTAAAAGTCATTTCTAAAAAAAAAGGCTATCATACATGTATAAAAAAAAAAAAAAATCTTATAATGTACAACAAGGTATGTTTTCAAAGATATTATTACAAATACATTTATATTCTGAATGAAAAAGAGCAAAGAAAAGAGGGTTTCTCCGGGATTCTCCAAACTTGAGATCTCCATATTGCTAGAGATCTCCATATTGCTAGACCGGTGCTCTACTGACTTAGCAATAGAAAGACCTGGGCCCCGTTGCTGAAAGAGATAAAATTGATTGTAAGTTACAATTAATTGTGAGTCAGATCATGTGTCCTTAATGCGTGAATCTGTTTGGATGAAATACACAAGGTTTCTGACTTTTTGATTTTGACTTTTGATTGTAACTTACAATCGATTGTATCTCTTTCTGCAACAGGGCCCTGGTGCGGTGAAATAATTACAAATATTTTCTTCTGAATTTCATTGATTGCAGGGTGATCTCAAGCGTGTCAAATCAGTAAAAATGCCTTTATCGTATTTTGCATGTGAATCCTTCAGGTGTATATTATTGTTGTTATCCTATAAGCAATTTGATTGTGAATATGTATATTTTGTACTAAGTTGTTTTGAAAACGGCTCAAATTAATGGTTGTAATATATTTTGCTTGAGAGTAAGATGTTTTGTGCAACTTTGTATGATTATAAGTTAATGTATAATGCTAAATATATTAAAATCTAAAACAGCTATATTTTCACTTGTCAAATAGAGCATTATTTTCAAGGGTCATACATGTTATGTATGTGCATGTGCAGTAACCTGGTTGGAAAGATTGGGGGGGGGGGGGGGGGGGCATCTAAAGTATTAAGGGGCACACTATGTATTTCTTAATTTTTTTATGAACTTCGCCGTATGTTTGTTATTGTTTTTTTTTCTTCAAAGTATTAGGCCCCCCCCCCCCCCCCAATAGCTGCGCCACTATACATGTGTGGATTGTGTATGTTGGTTTGTATGCATCTATTATTGATGTACGTATGATTTGAAGGATGTCTTCCCACCTCTCTGGTCATACTGTATGTGTGTGTGCGTGTGTGTGTATGTGTGTGCATGTAAGGACCGTCAATCGGGGATACACACAAGTTTAAACACCGGCAAACGGGGATATTCCGGAAACCGGGCATATCCCCGGTTCCCGAACAGGGGGGTATAGTGCTTTAGGGATCGTCTAAGGGCTGTACTGTATGTTATTATGATGTTTTAAGGATATCCCTTATATGCCCGTTTTGCTTTTTTTTTTACCTAGTGGGTGTATAAGTGTGTGTGTGTGTATGCAAGTGAATGTGTGTGTATTTTTTAACCCGCCAATTGGGCATATTGCCATGTTTATACACCAGCAAACCGGGGACAAGCCAAACATCATTGAACAAACGGGGATATCCCTGTTTGAAGGGGTTTATAACATTGAAAAAACCATATCCCTGATTGAAGGCTCTTACAAGTATGTGTGTGTGTGTGTGTGTTGTATGACCCAGCTGAGGTTCAAATCCATGATCTCCTGTGCAGAGAAGACAGACCCTCTACCACTGAGCCGCATCTCAGTTAGCCACATGCCCGGTGATGATAGGATAAATAATCATCGTGATTATATCATAGTAATGTATTGCTAATGATAATGAATCAAATTAGATTGATTATAATACGAACATTTGAATAGAGCAGCTACTATGAATATATACTCTACTGCGCTTATAAAAAGCTCCTTTTAAGTGAATAAAAACAAACAAAACCAGAACTTATAGACAAACAATCTTATGGAAAGGCCTGGATGTATCAACAGATTCAATTTTTCTCAAATAAAATTTTAAGCTGTTCCACAGTTTCGGGCAACACAAACAAATGCACAATCTCCCAAAGTTGTCTTTGTATTGGCAGAACATTTGGGAAACTCCAAGAGCAGTGTATCACGTGAGCTTCTCAAATTATACAAATGAGAATGTGATTGCGACGAAAGTAATTCAATTACTCGTAGTTGTAGCTTGTAATTATAATAATTGTTGAAATTCATTGTTAGTTATTGTTAATTGCTGTTAATGGTTAATTGTTTGTTGAAATTCATTTTTGATTATATTGTTAATTACTGTTAATTATTGTAAATTGTTGTTAATTATTGTTAGTATATTGTTGTTAAGGGACCCCATGGTAGAACAGCAATGTCTGCATAGACGGCGCTGAATGGGCCATCCCTCCGAATCTTTTGTATTTACTGATTTTTACTTGTGTTTCGGAAAATAAATAAATAAATAAATAAATAAATAAATATTTAACTAGGGGCAATGACATAATCTTTACACCTTTATAATGGAATTTGAGATATTATATGATGTCATTGATGATGACCCTATTTACAATGATTAGACTATTACAAATACTTGATGTTCTTATCATTAAATATATCATAAAAACACATACTCCTTAATATCAGCAAGACAGAAATATATAATTTATGATAAATGTAAAGCAATTTTACAAACTTTACACCATTGACATAAATAACTACTATGCATTTTTCTCTTAGTTCACTCGTTTTCTTTTCTTGAAGAAATTATAAACATTATTAAAAGGTCTATTATTAATTGTGGTGTCATGATCATGGCCTAGGCTATTAGATTATTTAACCACGAAGGGTGAACGTTTATTATTCTTGAACTGGATCATATACGTAGCCTGACCACAATCATACTCTGCAAATACTGTCTTTAAAAATATTGTTTGTTTATAATTTGTCAAAGTATTGAGATAATTTAGAGAAATACTTTACAATCATTCAATTTTATTGACATTTATTCGGCATCATAAAATATAATACATACAGTAATGGCGAGTCATAAAAATATGCATGTACATATGCCAGGGTAGCTATAAAGTAGAAACTTGTATATCAGCAGCCCCTAAAACTAAAAACTAAAATAATACATTAAATAACTTACATTCTAACTTAAAGGTAGTGTTGAGTATTGGTATTTCCCGAAGTGCCCCCCCATATTTTGTTGTGAGATAATGAAAAACTGACTGTCAAATTCGAAAGAACATACAATTTTAATGACAGAATAAACTTTATTTTATCAAAATCGGTTCAGAAACGGCTGAAATATCCATAAATATATTTGTATTCAAAATGTTCTTCACCGGCAATCACCGGGCGATATTTAGACTTTTTAGAAAAATTTCAAAAAATGCTCGAAGACTACTTTGAAAAAAATAAGAATAGGTTTTTAAAAAGTCTTTGATGATATTTCTATTGAATCATTATTTTAACAAACATTAAATGCACAATTTTGTATGAAAAAAGGCTAAAACCATTTAAAAAAAAAAAAATTGCCCTCTTGAGTTATAACGGCTCTTTTTGATGATAACTTAGTCGTTTGTAATTGTGTATACTTTTCGAGCATGGTGATGTTATAACTATTACTTTGTACCGTATTATGGTGCCGGTTTTGGACTTTTGGTTACTAAAGTTAAGTTTGACCAATACTCAACTATCCCTTTAAACAGCTAAACTATAACTAAAAGTGTCTATAGAGATTAGATACACACAGAAAAAGAACATCATTTGAATTAGTATATTATTCTTACTTTTACAATGCTGATTTTGTATTACTATGGGTCTATGCGCAAGTATATCGGTGCACTACAATTTGCATAATACATGTACATAATACTGTACAGTAGACTCGACTGCTATCTTCATTAGATGAAAACCTACCAGCACACAACATGCAAGACGTGCATACTGTCGCATGCAGTGTTCAGTGCAAGTGCAGTGCAGGTTAAAATAACTGGACGCGTCGACTCTTGAATAGGGGTTGCGAACCGCAGACAAATATCAATAAACCAGAGGGGCTTCTCTCTTACGCTATCCTCAATATTGAGGAACAATCGTAATTCATTTCTTTTTCCTTCATAAATCTTTATTTAATTATTCATCAAGGAAGAAATAGAAATCAAATACAATTACTATGACGAGAATATATTTTACCCCTATTACAATTAATCGATTCGTCTTAGAAGATGGCGAGATGGTCGAGGGGAAGGAGTCAAACAGCTGATTGCGATGGATGGGAGAGGTATTTTCATTTGCTTTTGACGTTTTTCGAACAAATCAATGTTCATATGTGAGTGTATGATGTCTGTGGGGTTTGCAATTTATTTGGATTATGATTAGAAACGCAATCATCCCGCTTCAAGGCGAAACAAATGTCCCAAGTAAGAATATAAATCAGTGCAGGTGGATAGAGTGGACGGCCGTGCATGTAAACATACGGCGAACCGAGCCGATCCACAGCGCCCAGCCCACCACGTATTGTGCAGGGTGCCTTGCCCTTGTCCAAACCCCCGCAGCTCCTCTGGCTGGGAATTGCATGCATCACTTACACAGTTATAAATATCAAGATGGATGATGAAGATTATAATTTACTTGATCATGTTGGTGCTTCTCTACTTCTCAATGAAGTTGGTGCTTTTTAGCTGCAATGAATTAATGTCTATAATTTTATAAATAATGAAGCTTTATTTTTCATGCAACCAAATCAAATGAAAATTACTTGATTCATTGGAAAATGACAATAACATTAACATAAAATCAGACTACCAGAGAGCAGGAAATATGTTATTGTTAATTGTTAATATGTCCGACTTGAAGTTGAGTCTTATCAATTATACAAGAAAATCTATAGAAAGTTTATGAACGAAGCTGCAAACGATTAGATCGACAAATCTATCGCTTTCATGGCCTTTTTGACATTATTATTGTTATTTTCACTGTCGGCATTCTAGCGATCGACGCTATCTATACACTCTGCCTTGCGCAGTAAGAACACCGTAACTCGAGAGTAAAAGTTAGCTACGGAAAATGATTTTTTTGTTCATATAAAACACCACATTCTCACACTTTGACCGACATTTGTAGCCCTATCAATACATTTAGGGCTGCAATAGTATATTGACTCACCGATCTCGTGTGTCGCTATACATGTCATTCTATAATTACGGCGATTTGTGATATTTTCCACGATTTTCCATGACTCTTCATCGGTCTTTCGCGGTACTTTTTGTTCAAACTGCAAAAAAAAAATATATAACGTGCATCCGTATGCGCGAACACTTTTTCAGAAACTTAGGCAGCTAGGTACGGTACAGCGCGCGCGCCGCAAAGCTGCTATAACTTGACGCGCTCAAGTTCTGTATAGCAGCTTTGCGGCGCGCGCGCTGTACCGTACCTAGCTGCCTAAGTTTCTGAAAAAGTGTTCGCGCATACGGATGCACGTTATATTTTTTTTTTTTGCAGTTTGAACAAAAAGTACCGCGAAAGACCGATGAAGAGTCATGGAAAATCGTGGAAAATATCACAAATCGCCGTAATTATAGAATGACATGTATAGCGACACACGAGATCGGTGAGTTAATATACTATTGCAGCCCTAAATGTATTGATAGGGCTACAAATGTCGGTCAAAGTGTGAGAATGTGGTGTTTTATATGAACAAAAAAATCATTTTCCGTAGCTAACTTTTACTCTCGAGTTACGGTGTTCTTACTGCGCAAGGCAGAGTGTATAGATAGCGTCGATCGCTAGAATGCCGACAGTGAAAATAACAATAATAATGTCAAAAAGGCCATGAAAGCGATAGATTTGTCGATCTACAAACGATAAGCTGACAATGACATAAGTCATAACCATGATTTGTTGTAAAATATTAAATCAACAATAGGCAGAGACACTGGACTCTAAATTGATTGTGAGATGGATGTGAAGTACGTCATTGATTTATTGACATTGAAAAATTGACTTGATAATATGACGGTTTATTTGTATTTTTAAATTTTATTTACAAATTACATTATACTGTATCTATAAATTATATTCAAAATTTGTATGTGAAATATTATTTGTGTATTTTATATTATGGCTTTATGCTCGTTTATTAAATGTATTAATTTGTATTTTCTATTATTTTGTTTAATACAGATGTACCGAACAAAGCCGACAGGTTAAAGTGGCATGAAGCTTCTTAAAAAGTGACTTTGCCAATTTATAAAGAAACCGTATATAGTGGCCGGTATATTCTTCTAAAGCTGTCTCGAAAGACAACAAACCAAGGAATTTCAAGATGGTGCTTAAAAAGCGTAAGCAGAGTACGTCGCGGCTGGGGGACGACATCCCGATCGCTGACTACGGCGCGGACGAGAACATCACGGACAACGCAAAGATCCAGTGGGTTAATCAGCCGTGGGTTCGCAAGCTCCTGCGAGTATCCGCCATCATTAGCTTCGTGACGCTGTGCTTCAACACGCCGGTCACGTTCAAGACGATCCCCATGATGATGCACATGACCCTGGTCGTCGACACGCTCATCACGCTGCTCTTCTTTGCCGAGATGGTGTTCAAGATGTCCACGAGGGGGATATTTTTTGTAAGTATCATAACAAAAAAATCTTTAACTGCCAAACTTGATATGGGATGAGGAGTCTTCATAATAAAAGTCTTAACTTCTTAATGTCTTAATGTCTTGATTTTTGATTTGTCTTTGATTTTACGTTCGATCTCATTTAAAATTTTTTTTTTTTTTCATTTAAAAATTTTTTTTTTATTTATTTATTTATTTTTTTAATTTTTTAATTTTTAAATTTGTTAAAAAAATTATTATGCATGATTTATTGAATATAGAATAGATTTATAATTTATGTGTTTAGTATAAGTTTTGGCTGTAAATTGTAGACCGACAATGGTGCGCTTAGAAACAACCGTATTAAGCGCCTAATAAATGTTGTATATTATTATTATTATTATGTCTAAACTTGTGATCAATCGCACCTTTTGGATTAATCACAACTCTGTATGCAACACCCACCTGATTTGATTACATCCATCTCTTTAGTGATAAACACAACTTTTTCTGTTTCTTTTTAAAGGGAGAAAATGCATATCTTCGGGACAACTGGGGACGTTTCGATACTTCGATGGTCTTATCGCTGTTGGTATCGTTGCTTCTACAGGTATGTATAATCATTCACAACAGTTACAGATTATTGTTATTCCTGGAAACTCCTTAAATGACTGAAATACAGTGCAGTTAAAAGTTAAAACTATTTGCATTCATTATTACTCCTGTGAATGTGTGCACAGTTCAAACAGGCACAGTCATATTTTGTGCTAACTCATAGAATTTAATTAATCAGAATTAATAGCTTTGATTGAATGCTTTGAACTGCATGTAAAATTGAAACCTTTGAAATGTATGTAAAATGAAGCTGTTTTTAAATGCAGTATAAATACAGGTATTATAAGGATGCAGAAAAGGTAGTCTATATTAACAGTTGATCTTTATAAAAAGGTTCTTTTGCGATAAAAACATTCTGTAGCTATATATGGAAAAGGTATACAGAATTTCTTGTCCATGCATAGACAGCACATGATCTTTCTGTTCACATGGTAAACCTTCCACATACTGGGCTTCTTTCCAACTGAAGCTTTTTTTAGCCTGAAAGATATACAAGGTGAAGTCTTTGATTTGCTTAAGTAATAAGTTAATTAAAATTCATCAATTAGACTAAAGAGATTATGCTTAATAACAATTAGGTAATTGTGGTAGTAGGCACAAATAGCAGACTAATGTACCCTATGCAAGCACCAGCTTGAGCTAGTTTGAGCAGGGCATGTCCTTAAAATAGACTTTATTTGGCCCTATCATCTTTATAGTTAAATTAAACAAAAAAAACTTCACCTCTTCAGGTTCTTCAGCTGGCAGGAGTTGTCAACTACTTCACACCGTACACCATCCTGCGTGTCCCCAGGCCGTTCATCATGATCAGATCCTTCAGGGTCTACCTCAAATTCAAGCTGCCAAAGGCCAGAGTCAAATCCATCTTCAAGTAAGTTCATTTGTTATGCCGATCTGGGGGTCTTATTTCTGGGGCAAAGTTGTTAGGTGTAAGAATCAGCACTCTTAATGTTAAGTTCAAAGGTAACAAGGCTTGTTAAAACTGTAAACAGTTTCTTTATCAGTCTTTCCCTCTACTTTTATACTCCAGGCAATCTGGTCAACAGTTTTGGAGTATGACCTTCTTTTTGGACTTATTCCTGGGTCAAAGTTCAAAGGTCATAGGGTTATGATGCAAGTCACAATGGGTTTTTAACAATGTAAGCAGAATGCTATCATGCAGTCTTTCTATTTTCTAACTCCAGGCGATCCGGTCAACAGGTTTGGAGCGTGACCATTTTCTTGGTCTTCTTCCTGGTGTTGTATGGAATGCTTGGAGTCCAGATGTTTGGCAGTCTGTCGACCCACTGTGTCAAGACAACCACCCCACTCAATGAAAGGTATATTATTCAACCCAGGTCGAAAAAAACAGTTGAAACCAGTTGGAAATTCAACTGGTTTTTACTGGTTTTATTCAAATTATCATGTGTTCTAACTTAAACTAGATTTAATTATTCTTGTGAAGTAAGATTGGATGCTTGGAGTGCAGATGTTTGGCAGTCTGTCGACCCACTGTGTCAAGACAACCACCCCACTCAATGAAAGGTAATGTTCAAATTATCATGTATTCTAAATTAAACTAGATTAACATTGCCATTATATTGTCATATTCTTGTGAAGGAAAGTTGGATGCTTGGAGTCCAGATGTTTGGCAGACTGTCTACCCACTGTGTCAAGACAACCACCCCACTCAATGAAAGGTATATTATTTAAATTATCATGTATTCTAACTTAAACTCGATTGACTACATTGAAATTACATGTATATTGTCATATTCTTGTGAAGTAAGATTGGATGCTTGGAGTTCAGATGTTTGGCAGTCTGTCGACCCACTGTGTCAAGACAACCACCCCACTCAATGAAAGGTATATATTATTCAAATTATCATGTATTCTAACTTAAACTAGATTTAATTTACTACATTGAAATTATATTGTCATATTCTTGTGGGATGCTGGGGGTTCAGATGTTTGGCAGTCTGTTAACCCAGACAACCACCCCACTCAATGAAAGGAAATGTTCAAATTAGCATGTATTCTAACTAAAACTAGATTGACTACCGACATTGACATTATATTGTCATATTCTTGTGAAGTAAGATTGGATGCTGGGGGTTTTGATGATTGGCAGTCTGTCGACCCACTGTGTCAAGACAACCACCCCACTCAATGAAAGGTAATGTTCAAATTATCATGTATTCTAACTAGATTGACTACATTGAAGTTATATTGTCATATTCTTGTGAAGTAAGATTGGATGTTGGGGGTTTAGATCCCACTGTGTAAAGATAACCACCCCACTCAATGAAAGGTATTATTGTTACTATGATATTGTTCAGACTATAGAATCCAATGGAAATTATGTTGTCATATTTTTGAGAAGTAAGATTTGTTATAGAAGGCTATGGTATGGTATTGCTTGGGATTCAGTTCGCCTTTAGATGTGAATAATCTGGCAATCCCAGACACTCACTGTAATATAGTCCATCAAGAATCAAAGAGTGGTTTAGATCAATGTCGAAAAGCTAATCGCTTATGATTTGATTTGTTAGTGTTCTAAATTCGTGCATAAATGCAATAAAATGAAAATTGAAAAATTAAATAGTTTATTATTTACATCTATATAGGTTCTATTCTTTCACAGCATTTCGCCTTAGGTTGTTTGATTACTTCATTGCCCATGGTTTGTTCCATTTTTGTTTTAACAGCAGTTTGCCTTTTGATGTGAATAACCTCGCGATCCCAGACACTCACTGTAATATGGTCCATCAAGAATCAAAGAGTGGTTTAGGCTATCAATGTCCAAAAGCTAATCGCTTATTATTTGATTATGTTATTGTTCTAAATTCGTGCATAAATGCAATAAAATTAAAAATGAAATAGTTTATTATTGACATCTATATGTTAGAACTATTCTTTCACAGCATTTCGCCTTAGATTGTCTGATTATTTCATTGTTCATGGTTTGTTCCATTTTTGTTTTCACAGCAGTTCACCTTTTGATGTGAATAACCTTGCGATCCCAGACACTCACTGTCATATGGTGCACCAGGAATTGGAGATGACAGATCAATTTCGAAATAGTTAATGATTAATTGTTTATTAGTTGATTATTTTATTGTGTTAAATTCTTAAATAAATGAAATGGTTGATATTTTGTTTTTGTGTTCTATTTTATCACAGCAGTTCGCCTTTCGATGTGAATAACCTCGCGATCCCGGACACTCACTGTAATATGGTGCACCAGGAATCCGAGAGTGGTTTAGATCAATGTCTAAATAGCTAATAATCAATTGTTTATTAGTTGACTATCTTATTGTGTTAAATTCTTTAATAAATGAAATGGTTGATATTTTGTTTTTGTGTTCTATTTTATCACAGCAGTTCGCCTTTTGATGTGAATAACCTCGCGATCCGGACACTCACTGTAATATCGTGCACCAGGAATCCGAGAATGGTTTAGATCAATGTCTAAATAGCTAATAATTAATTGTTTATTAGTTGGTTATCTTATTGTGTTAAATTCTTTAATAAATGAAATGGTTGATATTTTGTTTTTGTGTTCTATTTTATCACAGCAATTCGCCTTTCGATGTGAATAACCTCGCGATCCCAGACACTCACTGTAATATGGTGCACCAGGAAACTCAGAGTGGTCTAGATCAATGTCCCGGGGGAATGGAATGCAGGGACATTAATCTTCTCCCCTATGTCACTGGATACAACAGTTTCAAGCATATTGGTAAGAAATATAGAAATAATAACATTTATATAAATCATATAGGGACTAGATGAATATAATATGATACATAAAATAAGAGATTATGGACTTAAATATACTTTAATTTAATGCTAGAAAAGTTCTGTAAAGTTGATTAATGGTATGCCAGGTTCCTCTAAGCAATTTTAAGGTTTTACAATGTTGAAAGTTTCTAATAATCTTTAACCTTTGACCTTTGCTATACAGGAGTGAGTATATTCACTGTCTACGAGAGTGCGTCACTGGAAGGCTGGGTGTTTATCATGTACAAAGTGACCGACAGTTTCCCATCTTGGCGAGGCTACTTCTTTCGATCATTGCTATTTATCCCAAGTTTCTCATGACCTTTAACCTCTAACCTTTGCTATACAGGAGTGAGTATATTCACTGTCTACGAGAGTGCGTCACTGGAAGGCTGGGTGTTTATCATGTACAAAGTGACCGACAGTTTCCCATCTTGGCGAGGCTACTTCTTCTGATCCTTGCTATTTATTCCAAATTTCTCATGACCTTTAACCTTTGACCTTTGCTATACAGGAGTGAGTATATTCACTGTCTACGAGAGTGCGTCACTGGAAGGCTGGGTGTTTATCATGTACAAAGTGACCGACAGTTTCCCATCTTGGCGAGGCTACTTCTTCTGATCCTTGCTATTTATTCCAAATTTCTCATGACCTTTAACCTTTGACCTTTGCTATACAGGAGTGAGTATATTCACTGTCTACGAGAGTGCGTCACTGGAAGGCTGGGTGTTTATCATGTACAAAGTGACCGACAGTTTCCCATCTTGGCGAGGCTACTTCTTCTTCATCACCATGATCTTCTTCCTCGCCTGGCTGGTGAAGGTAATCCTGAAATTTAATTAAATTTGATTGAATTTACCAATCCACGATTCACTATTCAACATATTACAAGTTATGCAGGTACCTTGCCTGAGGAATTGAAGCCATAATATTCAATTAGTTTCTTTTTTATCACCTTCCTTGCCTGAAAATGAAATTAGTAATTTTATTAACCCATTCACTTTTCAATATATTCAAATTTAGGCATGATCCTTTCTATGCACCTTTTTTGAGATGAGGTATTACATTTTTGTATAAATACAATTTAATATTTTGAATCAATCCTGCATTCTTTGCTTGCTGCTATGGCTTTCATTATGCCAGGAACGACCTTTGTTAATAGTCCTCTGAATTGAACCATCTTAGCAGCTAGCTCATTATGGCGATACAAAATGAATTAGGTACATATTTCACAAAAGTAAAACCATACATTATTTGGTTTAAGAGGAAATCATAAATAAAAAACGATTGTCAGAATGTTACGTTGATTCATTTTGATCATGCTTATTCCTCTTGCAGAACGTGTTCATTGCCGTCATCATCGAGACCTTCGCTGAGATCCGAGTTCAGTTCCGTCAAATGTGGACCAGGGTCCAACCATCAGAATGCTTTGATTCAAAGGTAAAAAAGAAAATTAAATACGGGCATGAATTATTTAAGCAGTATTTGCTGTTTCTAGTAGTAGTGTATACATTTTTTAAAAATTCACATGGTAATGTAGTCAAGTCTATTTTCACTCATTCCTTAGTGAAACTGATTATATGTGATCCTGAAATCAGTGTTCATTTCCATCAAATGTGGACCAGCGTTGCACCATCTGAATGTTTTGATTCAAAGGTAAAGAGAAATTTCAGTCCGTGCATTAATTATTTAAGCAGTATATGACATTTCTAGTGGTAGTGTACAGTGTGAGTCAAAATAAACGAAACCGGACTTTGATGGCTTATAAATCCACCATTCTTAACATATATGTTGATAAAGTTTGGGAAAATGGCATTAAAATGAGCATGCACTCTGATCACTTGAAATCACTCCTAAAATCAGTGTTCAGTTACGTCAAATGTGGACCAGTGTTTCACCATCAGAATGCTTTGATTCAAAGGTAAAAAGAAATATAAATCTGTGCATGATTAATTCAAGCAATATTTGCCATTTCTAGAGGTAGTGTATATTTATTCCTTGCCGTGGCCCTGCCCCCAGCTGCTGCCAGAAGGTTTTAGAGTTGCAAGTCTTTATTATAATAATCGCATTATTATTTTCACTAATCTGAGCATCATTTCACTCCAATTACTATGATTATACAGGTTCTGCAAGACGATGGGACATACACCCCCTGGAAGCTAATGGCCGTTGATGAGAACAACTGCCGTGGCCCCACCCCCAACTGCTGCCAGAAGGTCTTGGAGTCATTAAATAGTTTAATTAAATTATTATTTTCACTGATCTAAGTATAATTTCACTCCAATTACTATTATTATACAGGTACTTCAAGATGACGGAACATACACCCCCTGGAAGCTCATGGCAGTTGATGAGAACAACTGCTGTGGCCCCGCCCCCAACTGCTGCCAAAAGGTTTTAAAGTTGCAGGTCTTTATATAAATTGTTAAATTATTATTTTCATTAATATGTTAGTAGTATTTTACTTTCAATAACTGTCTTTACATAGGTACTGCAAGATGACGGGACATACACCCCTTGGAAGCTAATGGCGGTTGATGAGAACTACTGCCGTGGCCCCGCCCCCAATTGCTGCCAGAAGGTTTTAAAGTGGCATATGTCTTCATTATAATTAGTTGAAGTATTATTTTCACTAATTCTAGTATAATTTCACTCCAATTACTATGATTATACAGGTTCTGAAAGACGATGGGACATACACCCTCTGGAAGCTCATGGCAGTTGATGAGAACAACTGCCGTGGCCCCGCCCCCAACTGCTGCCAGAAGGTCTTGGAGTCATTAAATAGTTTAATTAAATTATTATTTTCACTGATCTGAGCATCATTTCACTCCAATTACCTTGATTATACAGGTACTTCAAGATGACGGAACATACACGCCCTGGAAACTAATGGCGGTTGATGAGAACAACTGCCGTGGCCCTGCCCCCAATTCAGTGCTGCCAGAAGGTTTTAGAGTTGCAAGTCTTTATTATAATAATCACATTATTTTCACTAATCTGAGCATCATTTCACTCCAATTACTATGATTATACAGGTTCTGCAAGATGATGGAACATACACCCCCTGGAAACTAATGGCGGTCGATGAGAACAACTGCCGTGGCCCCGCCCCCAACTACTGCCAGAAGGTCTTGGAGTCATTAAATAGTTTACCGTATTTGTCGGTGTATTACCCGCTCCGATGTATTAACCGCACCCCCAACTTTGGCCGTTTTTCCATGGAAAAAAAAAAAAATTTGATAGTATAATTCTTGATTTTTAGTCTTTAGATGGTCAGCATTTTCTTAGGAAAGGTACCAAAAATAGCTTATCTATCAGAGAATTTTTGCATATGAATTTTGTTTTATTTACTGAAGTCTCCGAAGTAAATAAAGAAAATTATCAGGCCTTCTTCACAGCAGAAGAATCTATAACTTCTGTTGAATTTGCCACACGGATCACTATACATGGGACTACATAAAACGTTAGACAACAAAACAAAGATTTCACCAATAAAACAATCAGAACGGAGATTTAAAAAAAAAACTGTACCTTAATGTTATTCCTTCTTTCTAGTTCAAATTATGTTGAATCTACTCTTGAAAACTGTTTCAGAAATAGTAAGTAATAATAGCGAGTAATACGGCATACGATCGTCGTCGATCGTCGACATGGATGAAACGATTCTCAAACGTTGACATCCAGTCCGTCCGGTACTAAACAAATGCTCCGATAGCCCGCCATATCACTCATACACTTTGTGTGAAGGTTATGGGTCTATTTTGTTACGCGAGATCCATCCGCCGGGAATTGGGGAAATCCCCGGTGGATGGATCTCGCGTAACAAAATAGACCCGATAACCTGCACGCAAAGTATATGAGTGATATGGCGGGCTGTATTGGAGCATCGGCGGCCGGGGGTCGCGCGTGTCGGGAAAGAGAATCCCCGCCTGCATGCTCGGCCGGCCAAGCGCCAGTCGCGCGGCCGGCCGGGTGCATGTTAGGATTCGTACTAAGATCGAAGCAATGATCGTGAATCTTCCAAGCCGCTTTCGCAGCAACAACGAGCAATATTTAGGAAGAGGTAAAAGAGAAACATAAAAGACACTGCATGACTTGTTTTGGGGGGAATATGCTTGTATTTTCCGTGCATCGTATGAGTATGAATGCCTTGCTGAGGTGGACTTTGGTCACTTGTGAATCTTATCTCCGTGTATTAACCGCATCGTATTAGGGCCCGGCGCTGGCTAGGCAATTTGCGTGTACAATTTTCCTATCTCCGTGTATTAACCGCTCCCCCCATTTTGGAGCTTTTTTTTGAGAAAAAAGGTGCGGTTAATACACCGACAAATACGGTAATTAAATTATTATTTTCACTGATCTGAGCATCATTTCACTCCAATTACTCTGATTATACAGGTACTACAAGATGACGGAACATACACGCCCTGGAAGCTCATGGCGGTAGATGAGAACAACTGCCGTGGCCCCGCCCCCAACTGCTGCCAGAAGGTCTTGGAGTCGCGCTCTTTCCACTTCTTCATCCTGGGCATGGTCGCCGTGGACGCGACCCTTGCATCGACCTACAACATGTTCTTCAGAGACGATGAAGTGAATCGACTGAGGTATCATCTTGGGCTGCAAATGTCCCAGGTGAGAAAATCATATCATCTATATCCGTGAAACCTGTCTATAAAGACCACGCCAGGGCAACAGGAGGCCTCAGAGTCAAGATAGTGGTCTTGATAATGAGGTGATTTTTAAAGAGACGGGTGGTCACTAATTTAAGTTTTTGACATTTGTTTTCAAGTAATTTTTGCTGAAAATAATTGACATGAAATTTAGGTTTTTTTCCTTACCTGTGAAGTTGCTTTCACAGAGAAGAAGTTGACATGGTGTATACGGTTGTGTTCACTGTAGTCCTGCTAGGCAATTTGCCCTAGCATTATTCATTGGAGAACAATCCATATATGTTTACCCCACAAACCCAAGAGGGATAAGCAAGAAGAAGTAGACATGTTACCATTGAGCGCACCTCATGCCAGAATGCTAGAATGCATGAGCTCTGAAGCACAGGCGTCAATCCTTACATAATACCAAATGATCAGCGGAGGATGAATGAATAGATCATCCCCCCCTGAACAATAGGTCTCAATTACAGATCGACGCCCATGCTCTGAAGGGAGTAGAAAGTGCACGTCACATGCAGATTTATTGTGAATGTATCCGGTAACCAGGGTAATGTTATCATTTCAAAGCGCTTAGAGATGATGATCTATCAAATATTCAAATTAGTTATAACGAATATAAATCAAGTTAATCAATGTTATTTTTATTATCTTTATTTATTTGTTACAGGTGGCCTTCACCCTGCTCTTTGACCTTGAGGTGATCTTCAAGGTGTGGTGTATGGGTTTCCGTGGTTACTTCAAGCGCTCGCTGCACAAGTTTGAGCTGTGCCTGGCGCTGGGTAACACTTTCCGCATCATCTACCCAGACAGGCTGTACACCACACAGCTATGTTACTTCCAGGTAAATAAATACTGGTCATTTGTACGCCTGAAGAAGAATCTGCCAGATTTGATAGCTCGCAGCTTCATTGATTTACATTTTATTATGCTTGGCTTTATAGTGGACAAGCAGTTTTCATCAGTTTTTATGCCTCCGCAACGAAGTAGCCGGAGGCATTATGTTTTCGGGTTGTCCGTCCGTCCGTACGTCCGTACGTACGTCCGTACGTACGTCCGTACGTACGTACGTACGGACGTACGTACGGACGTACGTACGGACGTACGTACGGACGTACGTACGAACCGATTAACGGATTTTCACCAAACTTGGGTCATGTATGTATCTTGGGGGGCCAATGATCTGATTAGATTTTGGGGTCATGAGGTCAAAGGTCAAAGGTCACAGAGCTCATTATATATGCAAAAATAGCTCGTGATCGCGTTATCTCAAGAAGAGATTGACAGATTCTGACCAAACTTGGTACATGTGTGTATCTTGGGGGGCCGATGATCTGATTAGATTTTGGGGTCATGAGGTCAAAGGTCAAAGGTCACAGAGCTCATTATATATGCAAAAATAGCTCGTGATCGCGTTATCTCAAGAAGGGATTGACAGATTCTGACCAAACTTGGTACATGTATGTATCTTGGGGGGCCGATGAACTGATTAGATTTTGGGGTCATGAGGTCAAAGGTCAAAGGTCACAGAGCTCATTATATATGCAAAAATAGCTCGTGATCGCGTTATCTCAAGAACGGATTGACTGATTCTGACCAAACTTGGTACATGTATGTATCTTGGGGGGCCGATGATCTGATTAGATTTTGGGGTCATGAGGTCAAAGGTCAAAGGACACAGAGCTCATTATATATGCAAAAATAGCTCGTGATCGCGTTATCTCAAGAACGGATTGACTGATTCTGACCAAACTTGGTACATGTATGTATCTTGGGGGGCCAATGATCTGATTAGATTTTGGGGTCATGAGGTCAAAGGTCAAAGGTCACAGAGCTCATTATATATGCAAAAATAGGTCGTGATCGCGTTATCTCAAGAAGGGATTGACAGATTCTGACCAAACTTGGTACATGTATGTTCCTTGGAGAGCCAATGAACTGATTAGATTTTGGGGGTCATGAGGTCAAAGGTCAAAGGTCACAGGGCTCATTATATGTAAAAGTAGCTTGAGATTGGAAATCTCAAGAACTGAATATCAGATTTCAATCCAACTTGATACCTGAATGTACAATAGGGAAGAGTGCAAGGGTCAAGGTCACTTATAGCTCATAATTGTGATACGTCAAGATCTAAAAGACAGAGTACCATCAAAATTGAGTTGACAGAATTAATTCTGTGTACATGTTGATTTGGGCTTGACATAAATCAATTGCGTAATGGCGGAGGCATCATTTTCGACTGCGCGCAGTCGAAGATCCATCTAGTTTTACATTAAAATAAATACTAAGCTTTCTACTACATGAAAACACATGAAGATGATGCAAACAAAATAATGTACGTGCACTTTTGTTCGCTTTGATTTCACTTGCACAAGTTTGAGCTGTTCTTAGCACTCGGTAACACCTTCCACATCATCTACCCAGACCGTATGCCACACAGCCATGTTACTTTTAGGTAAAGCTATCTTGTTTACTCTCCTAAATTTCTTAATCAAACAAGCAGTATAGTTGATATAACATGTGCAATAAAAACCTGGACAATTTCCAGGGTCTTGAAAATCAGGATAACATGTTTTTGTCACGTCCCAGTGCAGTTATATGTAGGGTTACTTTGAGGTGATTTAGATAATAAATGTTGCTAACAAAATGTAATACTGCGTAAATAACCCTCTGCATCATCTATCCAATGCAGTAGTATCCGGTAGAATTTCAACAGTGTTAACAGGATCTTGGATCATCTTGGTTCCCTGCGAAATGTTGGAATTGCTTAAAGTTATGTATCGCAAATGAAGTGAAGATGATGCAAACTATCATGTACATGCATTGTTGTTAGCTTTGGATTAAGGATGCCAACATCTTCAGGCCAACATTTTCTTTAATCGCATCTTTCTTTTCATTTGCAGGTCATCCGCTGTTTCCGTCTCATCAAGCTGTCACCCACACTGGAGGACTTCAGTAGAAAGGTAATAAACATGATCTTCATTCAGGCCTCACACATGGCTTGGAAAACCTGGAAAGTCATTGAATTCATTTTTTTTCTCCAGGCCTTGAAATTCAGGTATTTGTAGCATTATCTCATGGGTCATGGAAATTCATGGAATTTCATTTAATCTGCATTTTTTTGCACTGAAATCAAATCAATTTTGTTAGAAATAATTTTGGTATGAAATGTTCTGAAAGAAGTCAAAGAACCTTGATTACATACTGAGGTGAGAAGTCATGGAAAAGTCATGTAGTTTTTCGTTGTAAAGGTCACGGAAAGTCATGGAATGGTATCGAACCTTTTCATAGTTGCCCCCATCCTCATGCAGTATCATTGACATTGAACCTACATGTATGACTCCCTCATTTAGGTATCGCACAATCAAACCACATAACCTCATGCTGTATTACATGCTTTATTTTGTATCTTTTTTTTCTTCAGATCTTCGGTCCATTCATCAAGCTCGGTACCCTGATTGCGTTCACCATGTGTTCGTTGATCTTAGGCTCCTTCATCAGTCTACAGCATCATGAACATTTGAACCTATAACCCCCTCATTAGGTATCACACAATCAAACCACATAACTTCATGCTCTATTACATTCTTTATTTTGTATCTTTTTTTTCAGATCTTCGGTCCATTCATCAAGCTCGGTACCCTGATTGCGTTCACCATGTGTCCGTTGATCATAGTCACTGTCATCAGTCTATAGTATCATGGACATTTGAACCTATAACTCTCTCATTAGGTATCACACATTCAAACCACATAACTTCATGCTGTATTACATTCTTTATTTTGTATCTTTTTTTTCTCAGATCTTCGGTCCATTCATCAAGCTCGGTACCCTGATTGCGTTCACCATGTGTTCGTTGATCTTGGTCTCGGTCATCAGTCTGCAGCTGTTCTGCTACGTCAAGGGGCTCAGGCAGTTTGAGACATTTCCTATGGTAAATAGAAAATAAATATTATGGTTCTTATTTTCGAAAAATAACATCTTTGCTGGTGGTGCTGTGGCACGATCCGGAGGGTGTTTCACAAAGAAATATTTTGTCATTATGACAAATTTTTATGGTGACATGATGACACACGCAGTACCCCGGGGTACCGTTGTACCCCGGTATCCCGCGTTGTGTAGCGCCATCTTGTGTCCACTCGAAGTACAACCGTATTGCGTTGTGCATGCAGTGCAGCGCGCGATTGTATGCACGCTATACCCACAGTACAGCCCTAAAAATTAAATAAATAATTAAACAAAATGGCAGATTTTCGTCTGGTACCCCAGGGTACCGTTTATGTCATCACATAGGGAAATTTTGGCCAAATTCTTATAATTTTACAAAATTTTGGCAAAACAAAAAGTCCTTATAATGCCACCTTAAAAATTTGTCATAATGACAAAATATTTCTTTGTGAAACACCCTCCAGATCATGGGCACTTGAATTCTAGTCATGGGATAGATGGATTTTATGACTGGCTGGAATACTCCTGGGGAGTGGAAGAGTCTTATGTAAAGTGCTGGATTGACTGTGTTGTGTTTCTGATGACCAAAATAATAATATTAGGTGCTGCTTTCAGGGAGTGCAAAATCACTGAAGAGACAACCCTTGGCAAATGAAACTAATAATTAATGCTATTATTGATCCCTAGCAAGAACAGTTTTATGACATACTAGTTGGCTCAATAGATTATAATTTACAGCCAGATTATGTTATGAATGGATATGTCTAGAGTTCACTTCTTTTGAACACTGATTTACAAACTTGTGAATTACGGCTGTTTGGTACATCCAGTTTGCTGTTACATCATGGTTATTCCATTCCCAGGCATTATGTAAATATCTTTTTGATGAACTTTGTTACATTGATAAATAGTGGTGGTGTTGATGATGAGGATGGTGGTGGTGATGGTGATGGGGATGATGATGGTGATAATGACGATGATGATGATGATGATGATGATAATGATAATAATCATGATATTATGATTGTGATGATTTTGATGATGATGTTGGTAATACATGTATGTTGTTGTTTTTTTGCTCAAGGTATTGAATAATTTGTTTTCTAAAACTAATATCCTTACTATTATTATTACAACACCCGGTCCCAGGCCTTTATGTCCCTCTTCCAGATCCTAGCCCAGGAGGGTTGGATCGAGGTCTTGGATGAGTGTTTGAATGCTTGTGGGGAAGACTGCCCTTTCGGGGTTACCTTCCTCATCGGTTTATACTTTGTAGCCATTCACCTGTTTTTTTACTCGGTAAGTCGGCTGGCCGCCCGCCGCATCAGATCTTCCTGCAACTGGCTTGTGACAACCTGTTAAGCCTATTAGACACTAAACGATCCGATCCGATTTGACAAACGATTAAGGATCTACTATACTACATGCAGGGATTTACTCCGCTATTGCATTCTTTTGAGTTCTACCCCATTCTGGACTGTGATTGTTAAGTGGAATGCTCTAGAACTCCCCAATCAATACTGAACGACCATTGTTTTAAGGGTTCAGGGGGGGGGGGGGGTTCTCCTGAGTTCTGAAAATCTATTGTAATTGGCGTTGCCAGCTAAAGTGGGACAGTTAGCTTTTAATCCCCCAGTTCTCTGCAGTTCTGGAGACAATAGAGAATCTTCCACTCCTTCTGGACAAGAACTCTAAATCACAAGCCCTTTGTTTAAATTGAAAAGAGGGTTCTAGAGGCGTTCTAGACACTAAAGATTGCTAAAATTTGTTCACCCTCTTCCCTTAAGTATACACATCTTGCTTTAGTTCAGATATGAATGTTTGTTGGATCGCAATCAGGTCGTGTAGTGTGCGGTTGGCTTTACTTGCTATATACAGCATTCTTGGAGCACGGAATACCATCACTATCTCTCATGTACAGTAGTGCATTTATTAAACTGTCTATTACATCATTATTGTTTTCCTCCATTTCAACCATACTTTGACCTTTAACCCATTCAGGACTGGTCCCCAAAGTATACTCGCACTGGGGTCTATATGCCACAACAAACAGACTTGAATGGGTGCCCTTTTTCTATTGCATTATTTTCACCAACTTTTCTTGTGGTAACCTGATGTATGATGATGATGAAATAATTTTTCTCATGATTATGCAACTTATTAATGTATAAGTTCTAGTCTTAAAATAGTATGTACATGTTTTATTATTTTCTTACCTGTTTATCTGTTTCATGAAGAAATAATCCATGTTGAATAAATATGAATTTCCCTTTTTCAGAATAATCGGAATTGACAATAATATGAGCATAGCCGGTATAAATGGTATTTTGTTAAATTTTTTAAAACTTCATAAGTTTAATAGTTTGGTTGAACATAAAAGGTTTACATATAGAAGGAAATTAATTGATAAATTTATTTATCATAAAGCTTGAATATTTCATACTTGTATTATTGAACATGAACTTAAGATCCACAGTAGTTTTTTTTTATCAGTTCTGACTGTATTTTAATGCAATTCTAAGATGTGAACTAAATGTTTCGGCAAAATCAAACAATTGCTCATTAAATTATCTAGATATTTCCCTTTTATTTCCTTCTTTCATTCCCATCTTATACTACACAATCATCTTCAATACATACTTATTTTTCTCCACAAGGATATTCTGAGTAATGCATTCTCTGTTTTTTTCTCTCTTGACCCCCTTCCTCCCCTATCTCAACCTCCCTTCCCCCTCTCAACACATTCCTCCCCCTTCTCTCAACCCTCTTTCCCTTTCCCGACCTCATTCCTCCCCCTCTTTTGACCCCCATCCCCCTCTCTCGACTCTCTCGACTCTCTCGACTCTCTTCCCCCCTAACTTGACCCCCCATCTCCCTCTCTCTCAACCCTCTTATCATTTCCCAACCCCATTCTTCCCCCATTTTGACCACCCATCACACCCTCTCGACTCTCTTCCCACCTAACTTGACCCCATATCTCCCCCTCTCTCAACCCTCTGCCCATTTCACGACCCCCTTCTTCCCCCTTTCAACACTCTTTCCCTTTTCTGACCCCATTCCTCCCCCTATTTTGACCCCCATCCCCCTCTCTCAACCTTCTTCCTATGTCACAACCCCCTACCTCCCCCCATCTCTATCTACTAATACTCCAACCAAACTTTGCGTTGTCAGGCGTTTATGTCCATGTTCCAAATCCTGACCCAGAAGGGGTGGGCCATCGTCATGTATGACTGTATGCTGGCCTCCAACAGTGCATTTGCACCCGTCATTGCCATCTACTTCATTACATACCACCTGTTTGCCACCGTGGTAAATATACAAATCTGTTTGTTTTTCTCTCTTTTTGCCTGCTTGTTTTTATCTTGTGGATGTACCGGTAGCTATGTGTAGTTTTGATAGTTTGTTAATGTATGGATTTATGCTGGCATGCATCTTTGCATTTAGATAGGTTATTGCAAACTACTTCATTACATACCACCTGTTTGCCACCGTGGTAAAAATACTTTTGTTTCTTTTAGTCTTTAATTTTTTAATTTAATATATTTTTCTTGTGTTTTGTCTTGTAGATCTGTAGTTATTTGTAGTTTTAATAGTTTATGTTACATACTATTTGATTATATGTTGACTTACAGCAATGCAAATTGATCCTATTGCTTTGTTATTCTTTAACACTTTTGTTAAATTAAAATTAAATCCATTTCTCTCTCTTTTAAGTCTGGTCTTTAAATTTGAAATTTAGCTTCTGCTCGTGATTTTCTTGTGGATGCATTTGCCTTGGTATGTGTAGATTTTGATAGTTAGTGTATGACTGCAACAGTGCATTTTTTCTTGGCATTGGTATGTGAATACATGATTTTGTATTTTCTTTTAGATGCAGCTATCAGTAGTTATTCTAGCAATTTTGATCAGTGTGTCTCATGTTATGCATTTTGCTATTAGTGGTTTTAGAGATTTTGAATTAATCTATTGATCCCTTTCTATAATTTGCTGTTACATGTAGTTTTTATTCCCCTTTTCCTTAAATTTGTTTGTAGATGTAGCATTCGATAGATGATTTTCAAAGATGTGGATAATTAAGATGGATATATGTTAATTTGTATTTGTTTATTTGTGAATGGGAGGTTTTTTTCTATAAATGGTAAGATATGCCCTGAAAATAAAAGACTAATCAACATTCAAGCTTTTTAAAAGGGAAAAATGCCATTTTTGACTATGCTTTCGCAACAATGATCAGAAAACATATATTGTTTTTATTATACCATTTAATCCACAAACAATTTTCAAAATACCATCTATTTCCAAATATTTAATAAAGTAATTCATGACCCCAATGTGCAACTTCAACCTCCTTTCACTTTGACAGAATAATCAGCAAGATCAGAAGAAGAATATTTGGGGCAAGAATTGAAATATAACCAAAAAAATGCACATCTTTCTTTAAAGGAAGCTGATGTACCATGTATTAACCCTATATGAGTGATGGAGTTCTAGAGGAATTAGGTTATCGCTCCTCGGGGGGGGGGGGGGTGGGGGTTAGGCACCTCATGCTGGTTTCTTAGCACAGGAAGAACTTTTTTGATAAATGAACGAAGAACTTTATTACCAATATGTTCAAAGATAACAAGATAATTACAAACTAACAATCATATGAGAAATGTTAAAAAACACATTGGTAAAAGGACCAGGACAGATATAGAAAGTATTGGAAGTGGGGCGTAGGACCCTTTGTATGTATGTAGATATGTAATATACAGTATCTACAATTAATTAAGGCAATAAACTATCATTGAATAAACTTAAGAATGAGAATCTCAAAGATTGCATATTTTGGGCAAAGGAAATGTAAAAAAAAATGAAAAAAATCAAAGATTGTTAGAGTCTGATGTACATTGTAGAGTACCATGTATTAGGAGAACAAATTTAGGAGCAAATAGGTTAACCCATATTGCTTGCAAGAACCTTACAGGTCCTGTATTAACTCTGGGGATCGCAAAATCTAGTAGGGAGCAGGTTAGCTTGCAAGTTGTTTACTGCTGGAACCAATTAGGCATGTCATGCTGGTTCCTTGCACATTGTCTGCATTCTTGGCATGCCACACATTCTTGCCCGGCTGAGTTAGGTTTGTTCATAATAGCTATGGCAAGCCTCCACACTAACCTTTTTCTGTACTGGCCCATTCGGGCAAGTAAAATACATTTTGAAGTTTTACTTGCCCCAATTTAAAATGTACTTGCCCTCTTACTTCTAAATTAGATTAACACATATGAAATTACATTGTTCTCTTGTAGAGGTATTAAGTTGCCCGATCGTGCAAACAAACTAGACAATTTATGAAATTTTACTTGCCCGACAGCAATTTAAACTTGCCCTGGGCATATTCAAATTCAAATTCAAATTCAAATTTTATTAACACTCTTCATAAAAACATTACAATGTACAATATACATGCCAAGGTGACATAACACAGTAAAAGTAAACATAAAAAAAATAAAAAATACAAATACAAATATAAATTATGGGAGTGTTTGGAGTAGGCAGAAAGGAGGGAATTCATGAAAGCCTACCCCATGATACAGATACTGAACAGACAAAACATACGATAGAAACACACTAAGTTACAAGAGAGCAAGTGCTAGTGTAGAGCCCTGTCTATGGCATACATGAAAAGAGAATCGTATAAGTATTGAAGATATTTTCAAACTGACCAGAATAAAAAATGGGAAAAGTTTGTATATTGCACATAACTTGGAATGTTGCATGCAAACTAAAATGATTTGTGCATGGGACTTAACAAAGAATGATACTGGATTATGAACTTTAATTACTAGTATGGATTCTGCATGGATTCCCTTATTTCCAATTCTTGGGCCAGTGTACATGCATACGTGTACTAAAAATATAAGTCTTTTTAGAAAAGAAGAACAAAAATCCAGATAATGAAAGGTTAGCTATTCAAACAAATATATGGCTTAAATTTGAAGGGGAATTTGTAGTTGATGTTGTTGTACTTCAAGAGGATGACATTTTTCCTGTGCCCTATTAAGTCATATTTCGAACAAACAAATTTGACATTTATTTTACAGTGGTACATGATTATTATTATTTTTGTTTAGAAGTTAAGTTTTGTATTTAGTTTTACATTAGATATCCATAGTTTAAGAGAGCTATATTATTATT
Organism: Echinarachnius parma; assembly: GCA_037951105.1. Classification (NCBI taxonomy): domain Eukaryota; kingdom Metazoa; phylum Echinodermata; class Echinoidea; order Clypeasteroida; family Echinarachniidae; genus Echinarachnius; species Echinarachnius parma. The sequence continues at coordinate 184,892 of JBAMJV010000532.1, read as the reverse complement.
GTCACTTATAATTATAATATGATACTTTTAATTAAAATTGTCTGTTTGTACACGTTTGTACAGTTTCTTTTTCATATTTGTTTTTGTGTGATGTTGTGTGAGGTGTCATTGAACTACTTGTGTATTTTTATTGCTGCATGCATTTATACAAATGCATGGTTCTTTATTTATGCGTTTTCACCATCCATTTCTCCATTTATTTTAGTAGAAATCAATTCTATTTTGTGATATTCCAATATATAATATAATGTTTGATATAAAACAATTAAGACGCTGGATACCATTTAACGATTGAACATTATAATTAATTGAGAAATAAGATTGTTCATTTGTTCATTTAAATTATCAAAAACTTAAGTATTTTGGATGCTAACAAGACAAAAGTTAATATTTTGATAAAGTTTTAGTACATTTACTTGCATAGTCAACCATCAAAATAAATACGATTATTGCGACTTTCAGAAAGAACACATTTAAAATGCATTTTTTGGATTGTGTGCATGAAATCACCGTTTTTTGTCATGTATGTATTCAAGTGTATTATATTTTTGGTAACATTTGTTTCTGTGTATGTGAATATATGTGCATGTTTTTACCAGAATTTCATATAATTTTGCATCCAAAATTAATCATTTTGATTTAATTTAAGTCTTAATATTACAACTGTATATAGTTAAATGTGAATTTTTGAACATATTTTGAAAGAAAACGTGAACATTTTATGTTACTCTCATTACTTGGCACCATCAAAAATTAATGTCAGATCATTTAAACAGAGTATAAAACTAAATATGTCTGAAATGTTAAAAGTTAAAACAATTATTTTATCTAGAAAATACTGATACAAATTGTATGAAGAAAACTGCTGAAAATTACTTATTTGTTTGGATTTAATTTATTTGAATAATGATTTTTTTAATTTTTATAAATGTGACCTTACACCACAAAACGACCAATAAGTCGGGGGAAAATGATTATGCTGATTTTCACATGATAATACAGTAGACTTCATTACCTTTAAAATGGTATATAATTTGTCATATTCAGACAAGGCAAACCCTCTGAAAATTAGCGCCAAAGATGTGGAAAATGGCTAAAGCAGTTTTAAAACAAAGGAGAAATGGGCCACTTCAATGATTGGCGTCCATTCAAGCGCTGTATATCTGATAATTTTATTCAATGAAAAAATATAGTTAAACAAGATTTCTGACGATACAAATTTCACAGAAGGCAGATTAGGTTACCTTCATTCCGAAAATACAAAAATCCTAAATTTCATATTTTAAACCAAATTTCATATTTTAGCTAATAACAGAGAAACTATCTGAGCGACAACGGTCGTTTCATGGTGTAAGGTCACAAATTATACTGCATTTCATAGATCATTTTCTGAATGGAAATTTAAATGATTTTCCATATTGGAAATAGATTGACTCACATACTTTGAATCAATTGTTATGTCAGCTCTTCCACAAAATATCAGAAAATTATGTTATTGAAATAGATGTGTGCATGATACTGGAAAATCATGCATTTCTCCGTATTGAACTGATGCCTGGATGACCTTTGACCTTTTCATGGCTAGATCGTGCTCAGCTTGTTCGTTGCTGTCATCCTGGACAACTTGGAGCTCCAGGAGGACTTCAAGGGTCTGAAACAGATGAAGGCATCGGAGGAGAAAACGGCCGGCAAGGTCCTGCCGCTACGTCTAAGGGTCTTTCAGAAATTCCCGTAAGTCACTCTTCTGAGTAAAGGATGATATGAATAATATAAGACACATGGGTAGATGGTGGCTACCTGTGATTAAAAAAACTTGGAAAATTATGATTTTTTAAAATTATGATGATGAGGAAGTAAATAATGCAGAGGGTCTGAAACAGATGAAGGCATCAGAGGAAAAACGGCCAGCGAAGTCCTGCAACTATGTCTCGGTGTATTGTCTGATGCCCTTCCTTCAGCAAGACGATTAAATAGTTCATTGCAATTTGTGCTCCATAAATACCTATAGATTATTATTATCATTATTTCAGAAATTCCATAAAAAGTCTTCATGACATGGATATAGGTGTTGTGGCACAATCAGATGGGTGCTAGACTTCAAATATAGAGATCCCCAGTTACAAACTGATTAATTCCCTTTATATACATCCATATTTTTGCCATCTACCCACGATCTACAACTTCAAATTAAGTATTTTGTTTGTTTTTTGTAATATACTTGTGAAGGAAAGAAATTATTTGTGTATTAAGCTAGTATTTAATTCATTTCTTTTGTTATTTTGCAGTGACAAGCCTCAGATGATTGCCTTATCATCACGTATCCCATCAGAGTTCTCTCTGCCCAAGATCAGGTAAGATAAGAAACAAGATAATTTCTTGCTTGGTAATAATGATGATGATGGTTGATCATTATAATGGTGATGATGAAGGTGATGGTGGTGGAGATGATAGAGATGATAGTTGTGGCGATATAGTGGAGATGGTGATGGTGGTAACAATTTGGTATAGAGATGGGGGGGGGGGGATGATGATGACGACGACAACGACGATGAAGATGACACAATGGTGATGATGGTGATGTGGTTATGACAATGATAATAACATTATGATAAAAATGGTAGATAAGATGATTATAATGAAGATGTTGATATGATCATGATGATTATGATGTTAATGTTGTTAATATCGTTGATTATTATGGTGATAATTGTGGTTATCGTTAAAGCAATGAGCTAGTGAGTTGGTTATGGGATGGCAAAGATGATGATGTCGGTTAGTCCTAATATATTGTGCACACCACCATTTGAATTTAAATCTACAGGGATAGTTTCATCAAGCAGTTTGTGGAGACGGGTACCGACATGGAGCGACTGCTGAAGCGGTCAGCGAGCAGAGAGAGTAGTAACGCCGGTCAGCTTGCTCTGGCTCTGTTCTCTGTGGCCTTCATGAAGTTTATGATAATGACAGTGATCATAGTTGATGATTGATTGATTGATCGACTGATTCATTAATTAATTAATTAATTCATTCATTCATTAAATCTTACAGGGATAGTTTCATCAAGCAGTTCGTTGAGACGGGTACCGACATGGAGCGACTGCTGAAGCGGTCAGCAAGCAGAGAGAGTAGTAACGCTGGTCAGCTTGCCCTGGCTCTGTCCCCAGCGGCCTATATGAAGTTGATGATAATGACAGTGATCATGATTGAAGATTGGATAAACTTGTACTATTGATTGATTGATTAAATCTACAGGGATAGTTTCATCAAGCAATTCGTTGAGACCGGTACCGACATGGAGCGACTGTTGAAGCGTTAGTCAGCTTGCCCTAGCTTCGTCCCCTGCTGCCGACATGAAGTTGATCATAATGACACTGATCACTGTTGATGATAAGCTACGTAATTGATTGATTGATTGATCGATTGACTGATTCATTCATTCATTCATTAAATCATACAGGGATAGTTTTATCAAGCAGTTCGTTGAGACCGGTACCGACATGGAGCGACTGCTGAAGCGGTCAGCGAGCAGAGAGAGTAGTAACGCTGGTCAGCTTGCCCTGGCTCTGTCCCCTGCGGCCTACACCTGTCCTGCCTCGCCCCTCTACCTGATGAGACGTCGTCTGCCGGCCTTCACCACCATGGCTCAGGGCAAGCTGCAGAAGAAGACCGGTGTCAACTGCATTGTGAGGTTAGCAAATGCCGTCGAATCAATCAGCATAGGTGTTGCGCTGTAGGAAAGAGAGTTAAAATGCAGTAATAATGATACAACTTGTACAGTGCCATGATCCTTCAATAAACTTGTGTGCATATCAAAGATCATGATAATGAATTCAGAACAGAACGTATTCAAGTTTTTGAAAGCTGACAATATAAAAGTCTGACAGAATGTCACTACGTAGGAATTCAAGATTCTTATGAAGTAACAAATAATGATGAAGCTTGTGCAGCGCAGGGATCCTGCAACAAACGTATACATTCAAACTTGTGTATAGTGACCACTTCAGGAAAAAGAAAGAAAAAAAAGCGGCCACTGTAGAGGGTTCTCTATAGAAAAGTTCCATAGGATTGTTTTTTCTCCGTAGAGGTTCACAGGTTTTACTGTATTTTAAAAACATTATTTTTCTTTCTTCCTTTGCAGGGACTCTGCTCACCAGCGGGTGCTGAGCCTTGGATTCGGCGCCGTGGGTTACCGCGGCCGGATGCTCAGCGAATACGGCAGCCGAGATAGGCGCTTGCGGTATTCTACCAAGTATTTATCCCCTCCTTTCCTACTCGCCTTCCATTTGTCGCCTCTGGCTGTTGTGAACGTGTGAACGTCTTGTGAAAAGCGCAGACATCATCCACAAACCGCCAGTGCACCTCATTGCCGAACCCACGACTGATGGGTCAGAGGTCACAGGTCACAGGAAGCATGATGCATGATGGTCTAGATCTTAGTTAAATACGTTTGTGAATGTGTGGCTCTTGTGGAAAGCGCAGACATCATCCACAAACTGCCAGTGCACCTCGCCGAACCCACGACTGATGGGTCAGAGGTCACAGGTCACAGGAAGCATGATGCATGATGGTCTAGATTTAGTTAAATACGTTTGTGAATGTGTGGCTCTTGTGGAAAGCGCAGACATCATCCACAAACCGCCAGTGCACCTCGCCGAACCCAAGACTGATGGGTCAGAGGTCACAGGTCACAGGAAGCATGATGCATGATGGTCTAGATCTTAGTTAAATACGTTTGTGAATGTGTGGCTCTTGTGAAAAGTGCAGGCATTACACCTTGCCGAACCCCCGACTGATGGGTCAGAGGTCACAGGTCACAGAAAGCATGATGCATGATGGTCTAGGTCTTAGTTTGTAAACTTGTTCTTATGTGTGAAGCTCATGTTCTGCAAACTGCCAATGAAACTTGCCCTCTGACTGAAGGGAATTGGGCTGAAAAGGTCACAGGTCACAAGAATTTTGAATTTTGTTTCTTGTATGTTTACACAGCTACCCACACGATGCCCTCATGTTCAAATCTGACGTGCATGCATGATGCAAAATTTTCTGTTAGTTTCTCTGAAACTGTTACTGTTAGTACTGTTAATGTCTTAAGTGCAAATTAACGCATCCAGAGACGCAATCCTGCCACACAGGGATTTAGGTTATAGGTTACAATTTACGCATCGTGACCACGCAAGCCCACCGACGAACTGAGCTCATAAGGGTCAAAGAAGCATAATGCATGGTAGTCTGTAGTCTTGTTAGTTTGTATTAGTATTTCTGCTAATATGTCAAGCTTTCATTTGCACGACTCCTCCATAGCACGACCGCATCTCATCCCCCTGTCTTTTGCCCATGGATCGACCCATCAACCAAATCGGTCGACCAAATCGACCAAAGGTCGCAGGAAGAATGATGCATGATGGTATTCCCTGTAGTTTATCCAGTAGTTTTGTAGTTTTTGCTTGACTGTCTGTTACCCGTTCCTATGCCCTGCAGCACGTTTAGCATCGGAACGGATCATGGATAAACTCCCTTGCAAATACAGAGAGACGGAATGCATGCATGCGTGGTGGTTCACTTCTCCCTAGCTATAGTATCACGTAAGCATGACCTTTTGTTTTGTTTTTGTTTAATAGTTATTCATTATTTAATAATTTATTTATTAATGGTAAATATATTACTCATTGCGGATATAGTATAGAAAATAATATCGCTAGTGATATTATTTATTAATTTATTAATTAATTTATTATTGTTTGATATATGGCATTTATAGAGCGCCATGTATCTAGGTGCCCTATTCAGAGGCGCGTTATTACCCTTGGTCATCGGGTGCAGTTTAAACCCGCACAATTATCTTGCGTACCGTCTCAAATCCCCGGGGAGCATACTATCACACACTGATTTACTAGTAGAATCTCCTATAGCGCATGTTTTATATCAGATCACTTTCTTTTTAATAGCACTCTGTATTTTCTGTTAAAGGGCATCAAGCGTGGGGATGCTACGCAGCGGGTCACCATTTTGAACTGGGCTAGTTTGCGCGCACCGCATGACACTGAGCTAACGTGCATCACGCACCGTGTGCAACGTGTACTTAAGATGGCGCCGCGCATCTGATTTGACGAATCTGAAGTACCTTTAAAATTGTGCTGGTTTTGGCGGAGGCTATAACAGGAATATAGAGGGTGGACTAATTGGAACAAGATATTTGTGTTATGGTTACTAACATATATGTTGGATGTTGAGCACATTTCAAAATTATAAAACACTTAAAGGAACTACAGCGTCTAGATGGTCTAATTTTCACAATTAGGCTCTCTATACGTAATTTTTCCTCAAGAAAAATAATTTGGCAGTCATTTCCCATCAAATCGATCAATTTGGGGGTAATTAGTAAATATCTAATTGTCCTGGGAACGCCCCTTTTAAATCGCCAAAATGTGACGTCATCTAAAGAACGGACTAATGAACTCAATTCTGTAGATGACGTAAGCCAATGAATTGTCAATCACATGTCAATCATGCTGCCGATTCTGGACCCTAAATGTGGGTGGGGCGTAAACTGGCTGCTAAGTGAGATTTGGCATCAGAAAATTAGCCTAAAATCACTACTGTGATTATTTTCATGGATTTTTTTCCGGCAGACCTAGTTTACAAGTCATCAACTATGGAATAAGTGCCAAAGTCAATGTAGGTTGTATTCTTTAGTTCCTTTAATGGTGTTGTCACATATCACCGGACAGCTCAAAAGGACAATCGGCGGATACAAAAATTGCAAAAACAAATTATCCGGTGGTGAAAGTTGTCCCCCATTGCTTCATGCACAAAACTTTCCGCTGGATAAAACAACAGAAATCACCCAGCAAAGAATGCATTCGCCGGACAAGAAATGGGCAAGAAACGCACGGCATACAAACGGATTTAACAATTTGCTCTCCGTCTGGCGTCCGTTAGCGCTTTCCGGTGATATATTTGACACGAGCTTGAACATTTAAACAAAACTGTATTTCCTAATTTTCGGCCTTCTTTACATCTAGGTTGTTAACTATAAAGTATACACTCATTCATCCAAAGTATAAGAAATCCTCAATTCAATATAAGTATAAAAGTGTGATTTCACAGCTATTCATTGCCATGGGTAGTGCTTCTAAACAATGTCGGGCAAGCCAAAAAATTGTGTTCTCTTCATTGCTAACAGGCAACCTTCCAGCTCTAACTAACAATCAAAAGCCTCAAAGTAAAAAAACAAGTTTTTAGAACAATTTCGGTAATTTTGTTACTATGGCATCTGTATAATTTGGGTTCATAATAGCTTGCACACAACCATTAGTGATACTATAAAAGCTAAACTAGCATGCGTTCCAAATTAATATTAAATTTACTTTATATACACAGTAGACTAGTCTAGTTGACCTTATAAATAAACATCTATATGATCTTCGTTATTGCTTTGATAATAAAGTTTTGTTTATTTTTGTTTTTGTCATGAAGTAGTTTAGGTTGTCATTCATTTCATCCTCCCCTCCACCTCTCCAAGTGGCATACCCAAGGGTTGGGGTAAGAGGGTAATTCTCCCCCCCCCCCCCCCACACTACCCCCTTCTGTGGGAGAATGATATAAGAAAAAACAAACAGTTATATTCCATTCCACTTTTGGGTACTGAAGGAGGTATCGAGCAATTGCCTCAAAGCGGCCTGTACTGCCCCCTTCTGTGGAAGAAGACACATTAATGAGAACAAAATTAAAGAAGTACAAATATACTATTCTAATTTGTTTTAGTTCAGGAGGTAGGGGGCAATCAATTCAAAGTGGAACTTTTCTACACCCCTCACTGCCCCCCCCCCCCCTGTGTGAGCTCACAATAAATGAAGACATGCATTTAAATGTTTTTATTACAGGGGGGTGGGTGGGGGGGGGGGGGGGGGGTAATTGCATCCAAGTAGAAATGTCATTATGTATTTGTACCGTAGCTGACTCTCCGTTCCTCCAAATTTCATTCAAGATCCGACCCAGTCTATTTTAATCTTTAACTAAACAACCCTTGCCATTTTATTTGGGGCATTGGTTGCTCCCCCTGCCCCCAATTTATATTCATACCCCTTAATCCCCTGGTTATGCCACTGATATCCCTATAATTTACATTTTATAATTTGAAATAAATTTTTATGAAAAGTAATTTCTTTGTGAATAAGTTGATGTAACAACAATGTTTAATAACAATAGCCAGTTATATGATATGTTCAATTGTTTTAATGTTTTTTTTTTTTTTTAAACAAGAATTACATATCTTTTTAATTTATGTATTGATCATCTTGTTTTGTTATTTATTCACAAATATAATTTCCTTGGTTTATACAAACATTTGAGCAAGTTGTTTTAAGGGTTTTTAATGATGCAAACATTAATTTAATTGTTCGTATCCTTTTCATGTTTGTATTGAATTGGGTTGAGTACATTTTTGCTTCATTAACTGCATCACTGTATAATAATTTATTCTTATTCAACCGGGAGAAAATAATTTGGTTTTCTTGAATACGCATTAGAGATGGTCTTTGAAATGTTCTGTTTTTTCATGCAGCCGATCATTGTAGTATATAAATAAGATTTGCCACTATTCATCAAAGTAAAATGCACTCTTTATTCACAATATACCATTCATGCTCACACTGCTTATAAGTTATTTATAGCTCTTTAAACATGTATCGGACTATACTGACCAAGCAAACTTGCACAATTGATATACTTGCACAAATAACTCACTAGCTCAAATGTCAATTGCAGTGCTGGCAATTCAATTGAATACACATCTCCTGTCATCAATTTTTCTCTTCAAATAATATTCTTGCATCATTAACTTTTATAAAATGCTAGAGTTTTACTAATGCTTTTGATGGAAGAAGATGCTTTGTGTACATTCAAAAATCTATTTTTCAATCCAAACTTGGACTCCCCTTGCATACATTATTAGTAGTTGCTATGCTGGGTAAACCTTGCGCAAGTTTTCAGGTTGCCAGGAAACACTTTGTATTTGTACAAAATGTGAATCATTTAGCGAACTGGACTGTCTATTGCACCCATGTATGAAGAACTTTGTTTAAATTCCTTAACTCCCTCGGACCATACTAACAATTAAGTGAATTATACTTGTAATTTCTTTTGTTATGATTAAAAGACCAACACTTTTGTTTTGTTGAGTTATCAAAATATCTTGATGACTGAAATTCTTTTATTTTGAAAGGGAACTTGCCACTGCTTGAGGTTTAGAAAGCCGCTATTCTTTTCCTTTTATTCATAAAAATTCATGCTTTAAAGCAAAATTCTGCCAAATTTGTGTGAAAAAGGTGCAAAAGCAAGCTTGAGATCAGTATGAATAAGTTTTTGCATTTTAAATATTCAATATATGCCCCTTTTCATGGGGAAATAATCAACACGCTGCTAAAATTCAGATGTAACAATATTCAAAAGATGATTTGGGTGGGTGGATTAAATATAGGATTAGTATCAACATCGAATGGGACATGATTTACAGTCAACATAATTATTAGCCAACACAAATGTGTGTTTTATCCTTCTATTTGTTTGTTCAATCACATAGGGATTAATCATGCAGATTTTCTCCGTTTCCAAAGTGGGAAACTCAGAATTCAGGCGTAAGGACACCGAAGAAAACAAAATCATCAGTACCTAGCAAGCAGGATAATCAGTTAACAATTACAAATAAGAATAGTAAAATAACCTTAAATGATTAACCCATTGCCTACAAGGTATGATAGAGTCCATAGGATACCATGTACAGTAGGTCCTTGTAGGCGATGGGTTAGTCCGAAAAGAACACAAATTTATGTCGGATATTTTGTGTTTGCTTCCGCTTTACGGGGATAGGGCTCTACGCGGGTCGATGCGGGGTCACAAGCCCATGGAGACCATCAAGGACAGCGGCGAAATGACCAACAGGAATGTGTCCTTCAACATCAAGGTCATTCAGGAGAGGAAACAACAGGCCGTACAGAAGAGGTAGGTCACCTTGACAAATAGTAACTTTGTCTAGATTCAGAAGGTCACCATGACAGATGCTATATATGGTAGGAACATCATAACACATAGAAGGTCACTTTCACAATTATTTGGTCGCCCTGTTAATATAGAAGGTCACCAGTAGGACAGCGGCGACATGACCAACATAAATGTGTCCTTCAATATCAAGGTCATTCAGGAGAGGAAACCGCAGGCCGTACAGAAGAGGTAGGTCACCTTGACAAATAGATATCAATATGGTCATTATTATCATCACCATTACTATCATGATTATAAATTCATAGTGGTTTTTTTCGTCATTACCTTGCTATCATGACTATCGTCTCTTTTGACTTGCAGGAACGCCAAAGAGGAAGACCTGAGGGAGAATCACCCGTACTTTGACATGCCCCTGTTCACTGTTGGCCTATGGTTATTGTTAGGGTTAGGGTTATCATTGTGACTACCTGTATCCTCTTCATTATTATCATGATGATTGTCTCTTTGTACTTGTTTGTTTGTTAACATTTCTTGTATGATTGTTATCTTGTTATCTTTGAACATATTGGTAATAAAGTTATTCATTCATTCATTCAGGAACGCCAAAGAGGAAGACCTGAGGGAGAATCACCCGTACTTTGACATGCCCCTGTTCACCGTGGGTCGGGACAGTAAGCTGAGGAAATTCTGTGCCAGCGCTGTCTACTCCAGATACAATGCGTGAGTTTTAAGTAAATGGGGTGTTATGTTATTAGGCGCTTTTCAAATATGTCACACAGCTGGGTAATGTTTGGTTGCTTTTTAATTTAAAAAGTTCATTTAAAAAATCTATCATTTTAAAGCTTTAGGTGCATGCATGTACACATGTACCAAATTAACACAACACATTTTTATATTATTATATCGATATAACTATATCTTACATTTTGTATGAATATGATTTACAGTTAACACTCCTGAACCATATGTCCATCTTATTTTCTTTGTTTTCATTTTCCGCACCCATATCTTGCTAGCCAAAATCTCTATTTGGCATAGAAATGTTCACATCTAGTATGTTGCCAGATACCTTTCTGGTTGAATATTCAAATGGCAAAATAGGTATTCAGCCCAGGCCTATAACCAAGTATCTCTATCTTTGAGTTGCCTATTTTATCATTTCTTTGTAAAACATTTTTTGCAGCACCTTGACTGATGAATCGGGCATGATTATCAAGAGGAGATACCAAGAAATTCAGTAAGTTATTCTTACTTGATATTCAATTCAGGAAGTAACATTTATCCATGAGGCGGCATGGTGGCTTGGCAGTTAGAGCATATATCTCATGGATGGCAGGTCCTGGGTTCAAGTCCCTGGCCGGGCCATTCCAAAGACCTTAATAAGGCAGAATCTATTGAGCCAGGAGGAATGAAGCAATAAATGTACAAAGCTACATCCATGCTTCACATAGACATGTATTCCTAATGAGTGCTCTTTTATCTACCTAGCCGGATTGGGAGCAGAAATGCAGACTTTTAACAATTGAAAATTAAAGGTTACCACTGTAGATCTTTAAGACCTTTAACCCTATATAGCTCGGGGGGGGGGGGGCTAAAATGGCCCCCCCCTCGACATTTTCCGCGATAATTTTTCAACGCGAAAAAAATTTGCGCTGAAATTTTATGACTTTTCTATTGGGTCTTGCGCATCTTTTGAAATTTTTTTTTTGAAAATCGGACCTACCGTTACAAAGTCACGTGACCTTTTGTCTATGCATGTCAGCCCGAAAATTGCTAAATTTTGTGATTTGTGTACAAAACATATGGAAATATCAGTTTTCATAAAAAGAGATATATCATTGGTTATTTGGTCTTGTTTACATTTTAGTTGTTTGTTTTGGGGTTCATAATAGTTGATTTATCTTTAGAAATAAAATTAACAACAAAAACAATAAAATACATAAGCTAAAAAAACAAAGAAATACATAAGAAATTATAAAAACAATAGAAAACATAAGGAAGAACCTGGCTCTTCCAATTTTTTGTTGTATTATTGTTCCAAATGGTCTAAAGAACATATGTAGTGAAAACCCATGTTCAATTATGAAGATTATATGATTTATGGCTAAAAATATGAATTTTATGACCATATTGGCATAAATTACCATAAATTACCATAATTATGCAAATTAATGCATTTTTCAAAAATTTTAAAATTACCATTGTATTCTATACACTTCACTTAACATGCGTGCAAATTTTCGCGGCGAACGGCCGCTTCGCGGCTGAGATCTTGGGGGGGGCCAAATTAGCCCCCCCCCGGGCTATGCATTTTCAAAATAGCCCGGGCTATATAGGGTTAAGACCCTGACCGGGTCATACCAGAGACTTTTAAAATGGTACCTGATCCTGCCTTCAAGCCAGGCACTCGGCATTTATAGAATGGAGAAGGGAAAGTTAAACACATAGAGTTACCAGAGGACTAGCTAGCCCCTTTCTGTAATTTTCACTACTTATAGTGCATGTGGCCTAGGGCTAATGAATCGGAGATAGGCGCTGCCTTATGTGCCAAATTGGCACGGGAAGGACTAGATAGGTAGTTTTGGTTTATCTCGCCTACCAAAGGTGGAAGTGGAACTAAGCATTCCGAATAGTCTCGTGTCTGTCCATCTGTCTGTCCACAAGGAATCTTTTAGTTTACTTACAAGCTCCCTTATTGCTGATATAACTTTGTAACTCTTCTGGTCAAAGATGCATTAGGGGCCGTAGTATGGTCGAAGGTCAGTAGCCCAGGTCAAAGGTCATATGGGGTCAGTTTAAATAGGGGTCCTGTGCAGAAAAGGTGTTTATTTGCAAGCTCTTTTATTATAACTTTGAAACACTTCATCTATTTGGAAGCAAACATTCTCAATAGATACATTGGTGGGGACTTCATGTTGTATGTAGTAGGGTCAAAGGTCACTAGCCCAGGTCACAGCTAGACATCCAAAGTTAACTACTTGGCCAATAAATGCATTTAAATAGGGTGGATTTCACGTTGTAGTGTGGTCAAAGGTCACTTGCTGAGGTCTCAGGTTAGCTACTTGTGAATTTCAAGCTCCTTTATTACTTAGAAATATGCATTATGAGGCCTTCATACAATAGTATGGTTAAAGGTCACTAGCACAGGTCAAATGTCATCAGAGGTCAACTGCAATCAGGGTCTAGTATGAAAACAAAAGCAAAAGTTTGTTAAGTGGGCGAGACATAATCCGCCGATGGCCTTGTCATTGGATAATTTTGTTTTTGTATTGTTGCTGATTGTTTTCATAAATAATTCAAACATTATAGAGAAACTGACCAGAAATATAATACGACTGAAAAAGGGCAAAGAAAATGGGATTCCAGCGGGATTCATAAATGTTTTCATGAATGTTACTTGTTCTAAATTGTTTGATATTTGCTGTGATTTCCTCCAGCAATTGCCTTGTTATTGGATAATTTTGTTTGTATTGTTGCTGATTGTTTTCAAAAATGTTACTTGTACGATATTGTTTGATATTTGCAGTGATTTCCTGGCCATGGTGACCTACATGACGTGGTGTTCTATCCTCATCACGAGCGGAACGTGCATCTCCATGATGTATGAGAGCCCCTCCAGGCGTGTCATGGATCACTCGGAGCTGGCCATCGCCGAATACGTCTTTGTCATGTTCATGGGCGCTGAGATGATACTCAAGGTAAAAATACACATATTTTTATTTATATTTATTTAATAAACTTAATAAAGTCTATATTAAAACTTGCATCTCCATGATGTATGAGAGCCCCGCCAGGCGTGTTATGGATCATTCAGAGCTGGCCATCGCCGAATACATCTTTGTCATGTTCATGGGCGCTGAAATGATACTCAAGGTAAGTTTAACGTATTCAAGTATTTCTTTTCATTGATTAAACATAAACAATCAAATATTCTATATTGACTACTCGGATCTCCATGATGTATCTTTAATGATAAATCAATGGCAATTCTATTGATCATTATAAGAATCTAACATCTACAACATAATCATTTTGTTCTTTTTTCCATAGGTCCTTGCAGATGGCCTGTTCTTCACGCCCAAGGCTCTGATCCGGGATGTGGGTGGTTTTCTGGACGTGTTCATCTATCTCATCAGCCTCATTTTCTTGTGTTGGATGCCGAAGACTGTCAAGACTGGCTCGCTGGCTCATGTAAGTCAACTCACTCAAACCTTTGTCTTGTTTCTCTCTCAAACCCTCTTCCTTTGCCTCTTCATCATCCCTCGTCTGTGTCTTGTCTTGTTTTTTTGTATTGAACCTAATTGTCTTTAACCCTTACAATCCTTCCCATTATACAAACATTTAATTAGGATAAGGATCTAATGTGATTTAAATGTCATTCTATATCCCAGATGTTCCTGGTGCTTCGATGCGCTCGTCCTCTCCGTATTTTTGCCTTGGTGCCTCATCTATGGAAGTTGTTCTAGCTTCAAGGAAATCCTTCTTGTATCGCTCTTTCTTTTATCCCACTCTCATCATGCTCTCAACACTCCTTATACAAACTGCAGACTAGTAAAATGGTTCTATACAATCTTTGTTGTCATTCTATACCCAGATGTTCCTGGTGCTTCGATGCGCCCGTCCTCTCCGTATCTTTGCCTTGGTGCCTCATCTAAGGAAGCTGTTCTACGAGCTACTCCGTAGCTTCAAAGAAATTCTTCTGGTCTCGGTCCTCCTCCTCGCCCTCATCTTCGTCTTTGCCAGCTACGGCGTCCAGATATTTGCAACTAAACTCTACAAATGTAACGACCCATTCATAACAACACAGGTAAGAAACAATAATAGTAATAATACTAATAATATAATAATAATAATAATAATAATGATGATAATAATAATCATAATCATCATCATCATCATCATCATCATCATCATCATCATCATCATCATCATCATCATCATCATCATCATCATCATCATCATATTCATGGTCATAATAATAATATTAATAATAATAATAATAACAATAATAATAATAATAATATAAAAATAGATAATATTCTTGATGTATCATGGGACACACTCACAATCGATCTGCACATGACATGCTCTTTCTACTCCCATCAATATAATGTGATCTTTATGAAGTAGGTGGTCTCTATAGACAGGTTACTATTTACACTTACAATTTATGGAGAAATTTACGATTGAATTTAAGCTTTTCGATTGTAGTAAAAATAGTGGGCAGTAGGTGATAACAAATCTTCCTTTTCTATGAAACTTTCTCACGTCATTCAGGTGAATCTTCCCATGATTTTGGTGTATGATTAAAGTCTCAAATATCACTTTTGGAAAAAAGAATCACTTAAATAATTATCATAACTTACATGTTTCTCTACCATCCATTGTTACAGGCTGAATGCGTCTGTTCATTCAAGATAAACATCAATGTTGTCTCCAGAAGAAAGTACTTTGTCACTTTGTTGTTTCAAGAGTTGACACAAAATTACACTATTGGGACTTAATTGTTCTATAAATCAAGGCCCATTATTACTTTAATTATTATAATCATAACTTACATGTTTCTCTACCATTGATTGTTACAGGCTGAATGCGTTGGTGAATTCCAGATCAACGTCAGTGTTGTAAAGACCCACAAACTGTCTCTAGAAGAAAAATACTTTGTCACTTTGTTGTTTCAAGAGTTAACACTCACAAACCTATTGAGATCTACTTTGTTCTATAAAATGAAGGCCCAGAATTGTTTTAAAATTATTATCATAATTTCCACGTTTCTCTACCATTGATTGTTACGTACAGGCTGAATGCGTTGGTGAATTCAAGATTAACGTCAGTGTTGTGAAGACTCATAAAATGTCTCCAGAAGAAAGTACTTTGTCACTTTGTTGTTTCAAGAGTTGACACGCACAAAATTATACTATTGGGACTTGTTATATAAAACCAAGGCCCATTATGGTTTTCAAATATTATTATCATAACTTACATCTTTCTCTACCATCCATTGTTACAGGCTGAATGCGTTGGTGAATTCAAGATCAACGTCAGCGTTGTGGAGACTCCAACACTGTCTCCAGAAGAAAGTACTTCAGCACTTTGTTCTTACAAGAGTTAACACTCACAAACTTAAACTATTGAGATCTACTTTGTTCTATAAAATGAAGGCCCAGAATTGTTTAAAAATTATTATCATAATTTCCACGTTTCTCTACCATTGATTGTTACGTACAGGCTGAATGCGTTGGTGAATTCAAGATTAACGTCAGTGTTGTGAAGACTCATAAACTGTCTCCAGAAGAAAGTACTTTGTCTCTTTGTTGTTTCAAGAGTTGACACTCACAAAATTTAACTATCAGGATTTGTTATATAAAATCAAAGCCAATTATTGTTTTCCAATATTATTATCATAACTTACATGTTTCTCTACCATCCATTGTTGCAGGCTGAATGTGTTGGTGAATTCAAGATTAACATCAGTGTTGTGAAGACTCACAAACTGTCTCCAGAAGAAACGCTGCCTCAGTTCTTGGTTCCCAGAGTATGGTAAGGCAGCAGGGGCCCGTTTCATGAAAGGGTCTTCGCTATTTAACCCTATCTTAACTGGGCTATTTGAGACCAGGTTTTTACTGGGGGGGGGGGGGGTCAATTTGACCCCCCCCCCCCCCCCTAACATCTCGGAGACCGCTCGTCCGATTCACGCGAAATTTTGTATGGAGGTACATTGAAGTGTTAGCGACGCGTTCATGTTTTCGTTTAATCGATCCAATGTTAAATATGCAAATTATACGCATATTAATTAGCGAAAAATGCTAATTTTATGCAAAAATCCTCTTTTTGTCTGTAAATCACTAAATATTGCTCAGAATATGCTGATTTTGTACATGAATATTCTCTATGACTTAATTAACAGGTTTTCAAAAAAAAAATTTGTTTTAATGTGTTTCTTTGTTTTTGGAATTTCTTATGTATTTCTTTGTTTTTTCGACTTATGTTTTTTATTGTTTTTTCCAATGGAAATAATTATTGACCATTATCCAACCATTTTTAGCCCAAAATTACATAATTGCAGTGATTAGAATGAAAAATAATAAAGATTTTGTCTTTTCTAGGAAAAAAATCAATTTCCATAGGATTTGTACACAAATCACAAAATTTAGCGATTTTTGGGCCGACGCTCACTTACAAAAGGTCATATGACTTTAGAACGGTATACCCCGTTGTCGCAAATTTGGTCTCAAAAGTTGCGCAAGACTTCAATGAAAAAACTCATGAAGTCACGCGGCAATATCTGCGCGCGTTGCGGAATTATCGCGCAAAAAGTCGAGGGGGGGGTCAAATTGACCCCCCCCCCCCCAGTTAAGATAGGGTTAAAGACCGTCTTATCTGTCAATTGATTATGACTGATCTACGGACATACGGATAACGTTTGTTCTGAACACAAACGGGCAAAGACGCTTTCATACAACACGTGTTGCCGTAAATGCCAAAGTTATACCAATGTTGTGTACGTACGGAGATGAGACCCTTTTATGAAAAGGGGGCCCTGGAGTATTTCATGCTCGTAATACTATATCCCTCCCCAGTTATGGTCTGTTCCTGCTCTGTAGTCCTCTTTACAAACTACAAGCACTAGGGTTCCATAACATAAAGATTTACAATTAATTGTATAATCAGTCATAAATATTACATGGCCTAGTATTCATTAGGTCTGCCAGCAGACATATTACCAATATATATTACATATCCGTAAAAGGACTACTCAAGATAGAACTCTTTTCAGGACAGCCCCATCTCCCAGATGCTGTTACATCCATTTATTTATTTATTCATGGTTTTTATTGTCAACACGTATGGCAGCAAACAAGCTGAGTTGCACATGTTTTACAGTAAAATACATCCAAAATAAATAATTCTTGCAAACAACAAACAAACTTACACAATTTAAAAAACATGGGAAGAGCAACTGTTTATTTTATGATAATTTTGATTTGTAAAATGTTAATCCATGCATGCAGTATGCTAGAGATTTACTTGTACATGCAAAAATTACTGTACAAAGATGTTTTTATTATGAGTTGTTTTTATTATCATCTTCAGGGCAAACCCCCGTAACTTCAACTTTGACAACCTTGGCAGCGCTTTGCTCGCTCTCTTTGAGGTTCTCTCTTTGGAGGGTTGGTTGGAGGTTCGAGACATCATCATCTATCAAACTTCCATGGTGAGTAACAAACTAATTGATTGATTGATTGAATGATTGCTTGATTGATTGATTTATTGATTGATTGTTAACTTGACAACCTTGGCAGTGCCTTACTAGCTCTCTTTGAGGTTCTCTCTCTGGAGGGTTGGTTGGAGGTTCGAGACATCATCTATCAGACTTCCATGGTCAGTACCAAAATGATTGATTGATTGATTGATTGATTGATTGATTGATTGATTGATTGATTGATTGATTGATTGACCGACCGACCGACCGACCGACCGACAGATCGAATGAATGAATGATTGTCAACTTTGACAACCTTGGCAGCGCCTTGCTCGCACTTTTTGAAGTTCTCTCTCTGGAGGGTTGGTTGGAGGTTCGAGACATCATTATCTATCAGACGTCCATGGTGAGTACCCCATTGATTGATTGATTGATTGATTGATTGATTGATTGATTGATTGATTGATTGTTAACTTGACAACCTTGGCAGCGCCTTGCTAGCGCTCTTTGAAGTTCTCTCTCTGGAGGGTTGGCTGGAGGTTCGAGACATCATCTATCAGACATCCATGGTGAGTAACAAACTAATTGTTTGTTTGATTGATTGATTGATTGATTGGTTGATGGATGGATGGATGGATGGACGGACGGACGGACGGACGGACGGACGGACGGACGGACGGACTGTCCGGTCAATTGATTTGTATCGATGAATTAATCAAAGTAATTCATGATAAATATTTTTGTTGTATGTTTATATCAACAGTGGCATGCCATCTACATCCACATCTTTGTGTTCACTGGCTGCATGATCGGACTCACTCTCTTCGTGGGCGTTGTCATCTCAAACTACTTTGAAAACAAGGTAAGGAGCTTATTTTAGATTAATTAAAGAAATAGCAGCAAATGGGAATTGCATAAGGCCAGGGCCGGTATTCAGTTCCAGACTTAAGTCAACATTTAAGCAGTTTAATTAGTATCTGGCTCTAAGAAAATACTTAGCCAAAATTGTGATTCAATTAATTCCAAGACTGAAAATCTTACCAAAATGTTGATACCATCATGTATTCAAATATTACATTTAGATTTTGGTTTACTGAAGTAAAAGTTTTTAAAAAATTATGATTTTTAATGTGAGATTAGTAAAGTTCCCAAGTAAATTCCTTACTTAATATAAGTATTGAATTGAATACTAGCCCAGGTATATAACACCTAACTTTTTTAAGGTAGAGAATACACAATTGAAAGAGAAGATGCATTTTCCATTGGATTTTGCTCTAATAGAAAAACAAAGAATTTGTTAAAACCATTTCTATCACTGCAATGTCAGTAGATTGTTTGTTTAAAATTCTGTTTAATTTCCTGCAGTATATATAGGTACTCTCTGGAGTTATTAGTACATTTGCTTTGTTGAGTGAATAAATCATGGATGATTCTAATTTATTGATTGGGTTTGATTTAGATTTCATTTGATTTTGATTGTAGGGCACTACCTTGCTGACCATAGACCAGAGGAGATGGCAGGATCTCAAAGGCAGACTGCAGCTTGCTCAGCCACTCCATCTACCACCAAGACCTGGTGAGTTTGATCTCTTCGCTCTATTAGCTATTATGATTATATCTGTCATTTTAATGGTATGACCCGCTGACCATCTACCACCGAGACCTGGTGAGTTTGGTTTCTGAGCTCTATTAGCTATTATGATTGTATCTGTCATTTTATTGGTATGACCCCGCTGACCATAGACCAGAGGAGATGGCAGGATCTCAAAGGTAGACTGCAGCTTGCTCAGCCGCTTCATCTACCAACGAGACCTGGTGAGTTTGGTTTCTGAGCTCTATTAGCTATTATGATTATATCTGTCATTTTAATGGTATGACCCGCTGACCATCTACCACCAAGACCTGGTGAGTTTGGTCTCTTAGGTTCACCTGTTCTTTTCCCTGTCTCGAGGTATTTTACACTTTTGTCAACATTTAATTTTTGTAGATGCCACCCTGACCTGGGCTTGGTAACAAATATCAAAACATGCTATTGGATTGAAAGGGGCATCAGCTTTCGATGATAGCACTTGCACTTGCTGAATGATCACACACAATTTGCAAGTTTTCATTATTCATGAGCAAATTTGTTGATTTGAAATTAAAATTTACGTTAAAATACAGCTTTTTTTTCTTTTCTTTTTTTTTTCTATTTTTTTTTGGGGGGGTTATATTTCATGTATTAACTTCTTCCAATCAGTTCTCTCTTGGTTACATTCCATGCTAGACTGTATGATTATAGTTTTAAAGCATTTGTTTTTAGCCCGTGGTTCAGGATAGGGATAACAAAGTTGTGCTCAAATGATTCAACTCAATGTTGTCACCATTATTTATTTATTTCCACTCAAAGATCACTCTCGGTTCCGTGCCAGGCTGTACGATGTGGCCCAACACAAGTACTTCAAACGCTTCATCGCATTCTTGGTGCTCGTCAACTTCTTGCTCCTTTCTTACAAGGTACAATTGCTCAAAAGGATATCTTGAAGAGCCAATAAATTCATTAAATTTCTGGGACATGAGGTCAAAGGTCACCAGGCTCATTATATATGCAAAAATAGCTCGTTACCGCATTATCTTAAGAACTGGTTGACAGATTTCCACCAAACTAAGTACATGTATGTAACTTGAAGAGTCAATGGACTGATTAGATTTTGGAGTCTTAAGGTCAAAGGTCACAAGTACTTCAAGCGCTTCATCGCATTCTTGGTGCTCATCAACTTCTTGCTCTTTTCTTACAAGGTACAATTGCCCGAAAGGATCTAAAATCAAATGAGTTTTTTAGTTAATTGTCATTTTTTTTCTTCAGAATTTATATGTGAGACATTTATGCATATGTGTGATTTTTGTTTAATTTCTGGAAGTTTCATTCGTAAGAAGTCTTCATATTAATAGAAGAATTGGGTTAAAATTGAAGGAAAGATCATTTCTAGATGGAGGAAATTTCTGTTGATTTTGGCAAATAATTGTGAGTAAAGCATTTGAATGTGAAATGCTTCTTAGATGACCATAAAATTCAACTGGAGAATAGGAATTTTTTGAAGGGTCAGGTAATGATTTCCATGTCACTCTGCAAGAAAATATTTGATTTGGGATAAAAAAAAACTTGTTTTATCTACCAGATGTACTTAAAGTGAAACCAGTAAAGTGTCTAACTCCACGAAAATTACTTGGAGCTTCCACATTTCTCTTCTACCGTGTTGTTTGGCTTATGGTAAGAGAAGAATAAAATAGGGTTGGATTTTTTAAAATGCCCCTTTAGTATGATGAATCTATCATTGATAATCATGCAGCTCAAGAGCATTAATGAACGGTCATAAACCTCATACATGTATACAGTAATTCGTTGTAAAAGCTGACGCAAATTTTCGCTTTTTTAACCAGGAAAGCAGTGTTCTTTTTCAATGAAACTTTCACACATCATTTGGACATATCTTACAATGATTTTGGTATAGGATTGAAGTCTCAAATGTAATTTTGGGCAATATCTGACATTTTACAGGAGCACCTTTTAAGCAATCGCCATTTTAAATACAAGTGTGGAAGGCTGTCACAAGACAAAAATGTAGTGAGCTTTTTAAGAAGCAGGAAACAACTTAAATGCTTGTGTGTGTGCCTATGCCTATGCCTAATAAATGTCAACTAAATATTATCATGTGTTTCCTTTGTAGTGGGAGCCAGAGGATGGGCGGAGGGTCTACGCAGCCAACGTGCTGGCCTACATCTCCGTGGTGCTCACCATCATGTTCGTACTGGAGGTCGTCCTCAAGTGCATCTCTCTCAGCCCGATCGGCTACTGGCACAGCCGCCGCAACCGATACGATCTGGTCGTCACCCTCATGGGCATCGTTTGGCTCATTTTACACTTCACCAAAAAGGTACAGATGATATTAGTGGTGGTGGTGGTGATGGTAGTGAAGTTGGTGATGATGATGATGATGATGATGATGATGATGATGATGATGATGATGATGATGATGATGATGATGATGATGATGATGATGATGATGATGATGATGATGATGATGATGATGATGATGATGATGATGATGATGATGGTGGTTAGTGATGATGGTGGTGATGATGATGATGATGATGATGATGATGATGATGATGATGATGATGATGATGAAGATGAAGATGAAGATGAAGATGAAGATGAAGATGATGATGAATATTATTATTAGTAGTATTATGATGATAATGATGATGATGATGATGAAAATAATCAAAGTGATGTGGAGGAAGAGTGGGATGATATTGGTGTTAGTGGCTTTATAGTAATCATGAAGATTATTTCATTGATAAAAATGATAGTGGGGTCATATTTGTCAAATGGTTAGTAATTATACTATAAAGCAAAAGATACGACTGATGGCTAAAATATGGCTGATGTTTAAAGACATCTGGTCTAAAACTTACTCTATTTTATTCCCTTTCTTTTGACAGAATGATCTGAGCTATGCTTTTGGTGCTGCAGCCGTACTGTTCAGGTTCTTTACCATCACTGGAAAACATGTGAGTATCGTAGCAAAGACTATGGACATTTTGTTCCTATTAATCTAATTTGTTTGTTTATCCTTTCAGCTCATTTTTAAAATAAATGTTACGTAATAATGATATATGTTAGCTTTTAGTTATAGACCAATCCGGTTGCAAGTCTATAGTACTATAGCGTCGGCCATAACTGGGGTGCTTCCAAGAGTACAACAAAAGATAATTTGAACAGGTTTTAACCGTTATGCAACATGTCAGGTGTATTATTGTCTCCTAAACAATCAGTGACCTTTGTTCAGCATGCTAGACATGCTTAAAGCCCCCCAGTTATGGCAGACGTAGACTTTTTTCCCTTTTTTTTTCAAAGACTTTATTTTCTGCAATCAATCAAACAAATCAGTTACAACAAATATGGATAATAATTATAGAATAATAGAGCATAAGGTATGCAAACAGTATACATAATATAGAACAAAAATACTTATACATAAGTAAGGGTAAATACGCTGGGCCATTGCGTGTATAAAGAAAGAAAGCAGAAGGTCGCCGTTATAAGCAAAAGCTTGAGCAGACGGTCAACCGAGCTAAAATACAATGAGTTGTGATATATTGGCTAAGTAATACATAATAAAAAGAGGGGGGCATGATACTCAAATAATGTATATTTCAATTGAATATGGATATTGACAGTTCAATTCAATATAAATAATGATAGAATTAGCATGTGAATCTCATTTTTATAAGGCTAATTATACGTACATGACACAGATAAGAGAGAAATTAAACAAACAAACTTGAAACAGGATTGGTCTTTACATTGTACGATCTTATTATTATCTTTGCTGCATCTCTAGATCGTATTTTTTCTAAATAATGATTCACAAGCACATTATTGCTGAAGGCACTTTTACTGCCCAGATGAGTTTTAAGTAATATATGTTAACCCCAAGCAAAGAAATATGGTGTACTTAAAAATGTATGCTTTATAAGCTATTAAACCTAACTGGGAAAGTAAAATTGAGATTAATGACATTCCAGTGACCAGAGCCAATTTGTATTGCTCCTGACCATGCAGCAGATCACTTGTGTACCTTTCCATTGATCTATACTAAAGAGGGTTTACGCAAGCCTCCGCGCTAGCTTTTTTCTTTACTGGCCCGTTCGGGCAAGTAAAGTCATAACTTTTCAAATTTCACTTGCCCGAACAGAAAGGTAACTTGCCCGTTGACTTCTAGATTAGATTTAAACCTATGGAAGTACATTATTCTCTCATAGTTGACCAATACTTTACTTGGTCGATCGGGCAACTAAACTAGGCCGTTTATGACATTTTACTTGCCCGACATCAATTTTAACTTGCCCTGGGCAATAGGGCAAGTGCTAGTGTCGGGCCCTGGTTTACACATGGTACTCTTTTGTTTTCCTTGCTTATATACAGCCAACTCTAAAGATGCTGATGATGACCATCGTGGTTTCTATGGTGAAGTCGTTCTTTATCATCGTCGGTCTGTTCTTGCTCATCACATTCTATGCCTTCTGCGGCGTGGTACTCTTCAGTAGGGTCAAGTACGGCGAAATGTTGGGCAGGTAAGTGTCCAATCACAAATCACCTCTCATACAGTTTTCTGTAATGAAATAGGTTGCTGACCAATCATAGGTATGTTCTTGCTCATCACGTTCTATGCCTTCTGTGGCGTGGTGGGCTCTTTAGCAGGGTCAAGTACGGCGAAATGTTGGGCAGTTACGTGTCCAATCACAGTCGCCTCTTATACAGTTTGCTGTATTGAAGTAGATCGCTGACCAATCACGGTTGCCATCTTATACAGCTCACTACATCATTGTGGGTCTCTTATTGTGCATTATTTTTGATGTCTTCTGCGGCATGGTGCTCTTCAGTAGGGTCAAGTACGGCGAAATGTTGGGCAGGTAAGTGTCCAATCACAGATCCCCTCTCATAAAGTTAGCTGTATTGCAGTAAATTCCGCACAAAAAGTTTGGAAAGTTTTTTGAGCCACCTATTTCTCATTAATTTGAGAACTGTTTGTATCATTTTATGAATCAGTGGATTAGCTAATTTTCTCCTCTCTAAAATGACACATTTAAAAAAACAATCGCTTGCCTCACGGCTGTGTACCTCCCCTTTGTTTACAGGTGGGTCTCGAACAGAATGTGCCAAAATTTGCCATATATAGCCATGAAGCAAGCGATTGTTTAAAAAAAGGTGTCATTTTAGATAGGAGGAAATTAGCTAATCCACTGATGCATAAAATGATACATACAGATCTCAAATAAATGAGAAATAGGTGGCTCAAAAAAAAATAATCAAAACTTTTT
Source organism: Echinarachnius parma (assembly GCA_037951105.1). Taxonomy (NCBI): domain Eukaryota; kingdom Metazoa; phylum Echinodermata; class Echinoidea; order Clypeasteroida; family Echinarachniidae; genus Echinarachnius; species Echinarachnius parma. Next base: position 159,823 of record JBAMJV010000532.1, on the reverse strand, counting down.
GTGCGGAGTTTAGATTGCTGACCAATCACAGTTGCTGTATCTATATGCCTTATTTGGCACTGTACTACAATTTGGCCACCCTGTTTAGACAAGTGACAAAATAAACAAAAGAATTATGAACAAAATAATTGAACAGAGTGTATACATGTATTTGTAGTATTTACCTTAATTTATGTTGATTATGTTTTCTTTCTTTCTTTCTTTGTCAGACATGCTAACTTTGAGACTGCACCGAATGCAATGGCCACCCTGTTCAGGATAGTGACAGGGGAGGACTGGAACAAGATCATGCATGACTGCATGGTAGGTGGAACATTAATATCGTTTAAAGGGATCTGGTAACTTTGTTCAAATCCTCAAAGTCCAATTGGAATTCTAGCGGTTTCCTCATACTTTGTTGTATTCCTATTAACAATAGAATCATGGGACATGTTTCCGTTTTTCAATTTTCCCTTTCGTTGAAAAGATATTTACGATTGAAATGTTCAGATGTTAAACTATCCACTGGATAGTCATAACATCATATTGAAAAGTTTAGAAGCCTTGTGGAAACCCAATTGAGCTCTCTTTCATTTTTGATGAATACAGTTTTATAAATTATGTACCAGTCTGTGCGTTAAACAAAAAAATTGCACACTTTCAAGGGTCACCAACCTCATCATTGCTTTACTTGCTCCATTCACCAACAACGTGCCAGTGGAGTACATTCCTAGTGCCACATTAATTGGAAGGCAACAGCTTAATTGCTTTTGAGGGATTTGAAAGGAAAATGCCCCATGTCTTCAGATTAAAGTGCACTCAACAATAGAGCCACTTACATATACAATGCCACCGCACAATACAATGGGCATGGTCAAGTTCTCTATTACGCTTGCAATCAGGGACGTGGCATCCAAGGGGTAGCTTCAATGCAAGCACTTGGCACGTTAGGTGTTAATACATTGTTGTATCCCCCGAACCACTTCGGGGGATACTATGGATTTGGCCTCGTCGCGCCGCCGCCGCCGCCGCCGCCGCCGCGTCCGCCGCCGCCGCCGCCGCCGCGTCCGCCGCAGAGATTTTCTTGTGAACGCTCTACAGGTCCGAGTTCTTGTCCGATCATTTTCTAATTTGGTATGAAGGTGTATTAAGGAAAGAGGATGAAGCCTATTGATTTTGGTGTGGGGCGGAGTCCTGGTTGCCATGGTAACCATGATATAAAGAAATAGTTAAGATTACCTTGTGAACGCTCTACAGGTCCGAGTTCTTGTCCGATCATTTTCTAATTTGGTATGAAGGTGTATTAAGGAAAGAGGATGAAGCCTATTGATTTTGGTGTGGGGCGGAGTCCTGGTTGCCATGGTAACCATGATATAAAGAAATAGTTAAGATTACCTTGTGAACGCTCTACAGGTCCGAGTTCTTGTCCGATCATTTTCTAATTTGGTATGAAGGTGTATTAAGGAAAGAGGATGAAGCCTATTGATTTTGGTGTGGGGCGGAGCCCTGGTTGCCATGGTAACCATGATATAAAGAAATAGTTAAGATTACTTGTGAACTCTCTACAGGTCCGAGTTCTTGTCCGATCATTTTCTAATTTGGTATGAAGGTGTATTAAGGAAAGAGGATGAAGCCTATTGATTTTGGTGTGGGGCGCGGTCCTGGTTGCCATGGTAACCATGATATAAATGAATAGTTATTATTACCTTGTGAACGCTCTACAGGTCCGAGTTCTTGTCCGATCATTTTCTAATTTGGTATGAAGGTGTCTTAAGGAAAGAGGATGAAGCCTTTAGATTTTGGTGTGGGGCGGAGTCCTGGTTGCCATGGTAACCATGATATAAAGAAATAGTTAAGATTACCTTGTGAACGCTCTACAGGTCCGAGTTCTTGTCCGATCATTTTCTAATTTGGTATGAAGGTGTATTAAGGAAAGAGGATGAAGCCTATTGATTTTGGTGTGGGGCGGAGTCCTGGTTGCCATGGTAACCATGATATAAAGAAATAGTTAAGATTACCTTGTGAACGCTCTACAGGTCCGAGTTCTTGTCCGATCATTTTCTAATTTGGTATGAAGGTGTATTAAGGAAAGAGGATGAAGCCTATTGATTTTGGTGTGGGGCGGAGTCCTGGTTGCCATGGTAACCATGATATAAAGAAATAGTTAAGATTACCTTGTGAACGCTCTACAGGTCCGAGTTCTTGTCTGATCATTTTCTAATTTGGTATGAAGGTGTATTAAGGAAAGAGGATGAAGCCTATTGATTTTGGTGTGGGGCGGAGCCCTGGTTGCCATGGTAACCATGATATAAAGAAATAGTTAAGATTACCTTGTGAACACTCTACAGGTCCGAGTTCTTGTCCGATCATTTTCTAATTTGGTATGAAGGTGTATTAAGGAAAGAGGATGAAGCCTTTAGATTTTGGTGTGGGGCGGAGTCCTGGTTGCCATGGTAACCATGATATAAAGAAATAGTTAAGATTACCTTGTGAACGCTCTACAGGTCCGAGTTCTTGTCTGATCATTTTCTAATTTGGTATGAAGGTGTATTAAGGAAAGAGGATGAAGCCTATTGATTTTGGTGTGGGGCGGAGCCCTGGTTGCCATGGTAACCATGATATAAAGAAATAGTTAAGATTACCTTGTGAACGCTCTACAGGTCCGAGTTCTTGTCCGATCATTTTCTAATTTGGTATGAAGGTGTCTTAAGGAAAGAGGATGAAGCCTTTAGATTTTGGTGTGGGGCGGAGTCCTGGTTGCCATGGTAACCATGATATAAAGAAATAGTTAAGATTACCTTGTGAACGCTCTACAGGTCCGAGTTCTTGTCCGATCATTTTCTAATTTGGTATGAAGGTGTCTTAAGGAAAGAGGATGAAGCCTATTGATTTTGGTGTGGGGCGGAGTCCTGGTTGCCATGGTAACCATGATATAAAGAAATAGTTAAGATCACTGCTGTAAGCGCACATCGCCTTGTCTATTAATCAGACCCTGCTCGGAGGACAAACAGCGCGCGAGGCCTTGCCCAAAGGCTACTGCCAGCCTAGTAGAACAACGTACACCACCAAACTTGTTCAGTTCACAATATTACAACCCACAAAAGTGCAATGCAATTGGTTCGGGGGATACATGTGCTCGGCTGCGCGACCCGCCGAGCGCGCAATTTCTAGTTTGTATGTGTTTTCTCATCCCAGATAAGTCCACCCCATTGCACAAGACGAGGAGAGAACTATTGGGAGACCGATTGCGGCAACACTACAGCCTCATTAATCTTCTTCTGCTCCTTCTATATCATCATTGCCTACATCGTCATCAATCTACTTGTTGGTAAGTTCAGTTTCTTCTGTTATATGTGACCTGCTATAGCAAAACCTGGCACTTGTTGGTCATTCATAATTTGAAGAAATGAGCATTTTAAGTTCACACAATGTGTGTAAAATACCTACGGTTGTAAAATTGAAACAATTATATCTTCGCCAATTATTGACTAATTATAGTAAGAACAAAGCATCAAATGAAAGCTTGTGATGAGGCCTTTGTAATGGTATGAAAATCTAAATTTTGATTTTTACCGACAAGTGCCGGGTTTTGCTATAGCCGGACACATATATCAGTGTACTAATATCATTCATTATATTGCTGTATATTTTTAATAAAATCATGGTGACCACGAGTTAACGTAAGAGAGAGTATAGGAATTATCAGAAGATGTGTTTGTGGTAATACTACAGCTTCTGCGATCCATTTCTTCTTGTTTATCATCATTTATATACTATACATTTATATGTACAAATCTTACTCATGATGACGATATTGATGATGACAATGGTAGTGATGGTGATGATGATTATGATGATCAATGATGATGATGATGATTATGATGATCAATGATGATGATGATGATTATGATGCTGCTGCTGATGATGATGACAAAGATGATGATGAAGGTGATTACATTAATGATGAAGGTGATAATGATGAGGATGATGATGATGATACTGATGATAATGATTATGATGATGATAATGATGATGATGATGATTACAATGAAGATGATTACATTAATGATGAAGGTGATGATGAGGATGATGAGGAAGCTGCTGCTGCTGATGATGATGACAATGATGATGAAGATGATTACATTAATGATGAATGTGATGATGAGGATGATGAAGATGAAGGTGATGATGAAGATGAAGGTGATGATGATGGAGATGATTACATTAATGATGAAGATGATGATGATGATGATGAGGATGTTGATGAATATTATTGATGATTATGATGAACATGATTACATTAACGATGAATGTGATGATGACACAGACAAATCTTCTTGATGAGTCTTAACATTTTCTCCTCTTTCCCTCCCCTAGGTATCATCATGGAGAATTTCTCTCTGTTTTATTCCAATGAAGAAGACGCACTACTCAGCTACGCCGACATCAAAAACTTCCAGATAACCTGGAACATGGTGGACATTCACAGAAAGGTCATATCTCAAGGCTTCTTTGTGTGTGTTTTTATGTAATTGTTTCATGTTTATTTGCTCATCTACAAAGAGAATGATACATTTCTCATGTATACCAACATTTAAACAAATCCTTGAACATGGTTGACAATAACAGAAACCATGCTTCCATTTCCCTGCGTTTGTTATGTGGTCGGTTAGAAGTAGACATAAAGAAGGACCATCGACTTTACAAACACATGTGATTAACATATTCAGTACTGAACTGAATTTTGTTTTGTATAAGTAATTACAAATTTTCTTTAATAATTTGGTTAAAAATATTTTTGACATGATATATATTTATTTATCTTTACAGGGAGTTTAACAAAGTGGTCATAAACATTTTTGACATGATATATATTTATTTATTTTGACAGGGAGTGATTCCGGTGAGCAGGGTCAAGTTTGTCCTGCGTTTGTTGCGTGGTCGGTTAGAGGTTGACATGGAGAAGGACCTCCTTCTCTACAAACACATGTGCTGTGAGATTGAGAAGATGAGGAACGGGCAGGACGTCACCTTCCACGATGTACTCAGGTAATTCATCAACTATTTCCACTAACAATCACATTTACACAGCAGCAACAGCATTAACATTAACATTAACATTATTATGACGTCTTTCACTATCAATAACGAGCATGGGTTAAAAAAGTATAATTTGCTTTATAAGCACATGTGCTGTGATATTGAGAAAATGAGGAACGGGCAGGATATCACCTTCCACGATGTACTCAGGTAAGTCCATAAAGCACCCGGCACGCAGAGCCAACTCGACCCGATCCGACAGGTTTTCAGTTAGGCTAGAGTAGGTTTCTCTCAGTCGTAGCCGATTCAACATGTTGAATTGGCCGTGAATGATCTCCGACTGGCTCCTTACTGGCAAAACTGGAGTCCTGAGGCAGCGCATACTGAATTGAACCGACTAAAAACCAGTCTGATCGGGTCGAGTCGGCTCTGTGTGCGGAGGGCTTTAAGCTCTTTCTCCCTACAACTAAATCTATACGTGGAAGTCAACAATATCTATAACTATCAAGCACAAAAATGATATGGAAAAGTATTATTTGCTGTATAAACATATATTAGGTGCTATGAGAATGAGAGGATGAAGGAGCGGGTCACTTTCATAATGTTTTGAGGTAAGGAGACTTGAACAAATTTGCTGGTGTGTTTTTGTATGCCAATTGGCTGTTCGTAGCCTGCATTGCTGACCCATGCTCCTGCAGGTATACTGTATTCTATCTTGACACTGATAATTATAAAAAAAGATTTTTCACTGAGCAAAATTTGCTAAATTGTAATTACCATGGCATGATAGGGTTCATATACTGGTTGAGGAAGAGTAAATCCCCATGGCAGAAAAAAAATCAAAATAATTGACTTTGATTAAAGAGTATATTATTTTTTTCTTCTTTCAGTATGTTGTCCTACCGGTCTGTAGACATCAGGAAATCCCTGCAACTCGAAGAGCTGCTCGCTAGGGAGGAGCTGGAGTACAACATTGAGGAGGAGGTTGCCAAGGAAACCATCAGGACCTGGCTCGACAAGTGCCTCATCAGGATGAAAGCGGTGAGTCAAAACTGTTTTCATTTTGACGATGATGATGATGATGATGATGATGATGATATGATGATTAAAAGGAGAAAAACAATAAAGGCTAGAAGGAAAAGGTGGGTTTTAAAGTTGGTGAGAAGAAGGACTGTGATGATGATGATGATAGTTATTGTTATGAAGATGATGATGAAAATGACATCAGCGACAACAAAAATGATAACAAGAATGACTATGATGAGGATGATGAGGATGATGATGATAAAGAGGGGGGGAAAATCAGTACAACAAGATGAGCTACTTTCCAGGGAGGAGGGAGTGCAACATTGAGGAGGAGGTTGCCAAGGAAACCATCAGGAGCTGGCTCGACAAGTGCCTCATCAGGATGAAAGCGGCGAGTCAAATCTGTTTTCATTTTGGCGATGATGATGATATGATGATGATGATGATATGATGATGAAAAGGAGGAAAACAATAAAGGCTAGAAGGAAAAGGTGGGTTATAAAGTTGGTAAGAAGGACTATGATGATGTATGATGATGGTGACAGTGATGACAACAATAATGTCTGATGATGACGACGACGACGATGACGACGACGACGACGACGACGACCAAGTCCACCAAACCCATATATTTAAATATTTGGATTTCAGCTTGGACTAGAAGCTGTCAAGATATATACTTAGTTCTTTTATTTGAATGTTGCGTTACTATTTTCTTTTGCTTTATTATATACAGAAAGAGAAAAGTCAACACCTATCATACAGCAACCCGTTCTACGGAGGGGAGAAGCCTGAGAGGCTGGTCGTACCTCCTGCCTCTATCACTACACCCAGTCCACCTAAACCCTAATATTCAAATCTGGATTTTAGTTTGGTACAATTACTTGACTGATTGTCTACTTTTTCTTTCACTTACAGAAAGAGAAGAGCCAACACATATCATACAGCAACCCGTTCTACGGAGGGGAGAAGCCTGAGAGGCTGGTTGTTCTCCTGCCTTCATTACCACACCCAGTCCACCCAACCCCCTAATATCCAAATCTGGATTTTAACTTGGTACAATTACTTGACTGTTTTCCAACTTTTTATCTTGCTTACAGAAAGAGAGGAGCCAACACATATCGTACAGCAACCCGTTCTACGGAGGGGAGAAGCCTGAGAGGCTGGTCGTTCCTCCTGCTTTCATCACCACACCCAGTCCACCCAACCCCAACAAGGAGGATGTGAAGACGAAGGAGGAGACTCCGGTCATCATGGACAGCATCGCCCCACCCAACCCCCACCCTGAGACCAACAAGGATCCGGTAAACAGCTTTAATATACTTGGTTTATATAGCGCCTAATATGATTGATGATCATCTCTTAGCTAATACAATGCAAACCAGCACACTTTGTGTGCACCATCTCCACCCCCTGGGGATCTGTCCTTCAAAGCGGCTCACGGGCAATGAGAAGATCATTCACATAAAGGCTTTCACCTCCTACCGGCCGGGTCCCCATTTATACACCTGATTAGAGAGCAGCAATGTGGATTAATTGTCTTGCTGAAGGACAAACACGATGGACATAATAAGCTTGAATCCATTACTCTGATGACATCTAATCTTTCATTACACATGCATATAATATACACACACAATAAAAGCAAACTCTAAAAATAAAAAAAATAAAAAATAATTAATCCTCTTTTTTGGGGAGAAAAAATACAACATTTAAGGCTGTCATTAACAATCAGCTTCAGTTTGATGTTATGTGATATTTCTATTGTGTGCACAATTTTGTAATGACTCTTAATATGAAACACAGATACAAATTTCTTCCATGCTAAGTAAATCATATTGTTCAACTTTGTGCATTAGAATGCAAAGCCAGAACACGGACCCCCCAGTTCACCAGGACACAAGCTGCTTGTTCCGACCCTCTCTGAGGGCAGCTCTAAACCCGATGGTGAGGACAGCGCTAGTCTCAGACCAAGACGATCCAACAGGAGAATGTTCCAACCAGGTACGTAGCCCAGGACTAGAAGTATAGTTGAGACTGCCTAAGACTAGTAGACATAGTGTAGTTGAGAATATTTACAAGGACACAAGCTGCTGGTGCCAACTCTTACTGAAGGCAGCTCTAAACCCGGTGGTGAAGACAGCACTAGTCTAAGACCTAGAAGATCCAACAGGAGAATGTTCCAACTAGGTATGTATCATCAAGCTAGTTATTTAAAATTTGAATAATTTCACTGTTTATGATCCACCGGGCACGGTGGTTCAGTGGTTAGAGCGTCTGTCTCATGCAAGGGAGGTCCTAGGTCTGTTTCCTGCCTGACCATGCCAAGTAATTCATTCATAGAATGGTGAAGGGAAAGATGCACAGAGCTACTAGAGGACTAATCCCCCCTTTCTTCCATAGCTTGCTGTGTGGCCTAAGGCCATAGGCGTACCTTTTTTGTGGAAAAAAAGGGCTGTTTTGAGGGGTTCAAAACCCCCCCCCTCAAAAAATCTTCACCGACACTCCTCCCCCCTCGAAAATTCTTCACAGACACCCCCCCCCCCCCCCCCCCCCGAAAATGTTGGTCGGCAAAATAAATTCCCCCCCCCCCCCCCTTGAAAAAATTCTGTGTACGCCAGTGCCTAAGGCTACTGCTACAACTCCATGTGCCCATTGGCATAGGAAGGAATGTATTTGTGCATAAGTTGTTTACCACTTGCATTGTTGTTCATGTTTCTATTCTTAGTATTGTTATTTCTATCCTTGTATTCCATTAGGGTCGACCTCAAGTTCCACCAGTGCTACACCAGTCAGTAGTACAAGCAGTGCCCCGGTCTACCCGAGGAATGCCAACGCCCCAACGGCGACTAAAGAGGTGCAGGATTGGTGGAAGGAACAGTTACACTATGATAGTGGTTCAGAAGAGGACTAGGGACAGATTGATCCATCAACCCATGTTTTATATTATTAGTCTGATCGTATTAATAATACTACAGGACTACCTGAGAAATGCAAACGCACCAGCAGTGACTAAAGAGGTGCAGGATTGGTGGAAAGAACAGTTACACTATGATAGTGGTTCGGAAGAGGACTAGGAACAACAGATCAGTCCATGTTCTCTATTATTAGTCTGGTCGTATTCTGCTTGTACTAATACATGTACTAGAGGACTACCTGAGAAATGCAAATACACCATCAGCGACTAAAGAGGTCCAGGACTGGTGGAAAGAACAGTTACACTATGATAGTGGCTCAGAAGAGGACTAATAACCCAGGACACACAAAAAAAAAACACATCTGCCATCAACTCTACCCTGAATTATAAGTCATACAGTCAGTATTCTTGTGTTTTGGGCCTAGTTAGATTTCATCTCGGATATGCTTATGCTTCAAAAGCGACCAAAGAAGTGCAGGACAGTTGGAAAGAACAGCTGCACTATGAAAGTGGTTCAGAAGACATCGATCAATCAACCATTACTCCAAACAATTTGTTGTATCGTATTCTTGTTGTACTATCATAACAGAGTCTGTCCCAGATATGCCCAATAGTGAACACAGTAATATAGGAGATGATAGAGATGATATTGTATCATATTAGGGGCTATATAACCAAACCTATTATTATTATTGTTAGGATTGGTGGAAAGAACCATTGTAATATGATAGAGGTTCAAAAGAAGACTAAGAACATAATTGTCCTCAAAGTATTCTCGTTGTACGCCTAGGAATCGGGGAAACACAACTAGTAATCTTTTAATCTTTGAATCTACCCGAGGGGATGAAATCATTTTCCAGACTGCGACCAAAGAGGTTCAGAATAAATGGAAAGAACAGCTTCATTATGATAGTGGATCAAACAGTTCAATGAAACAAGTAAACATTGTATTAACTACCCTGCTATCTAATCCATACAGAGTCAAATATTGAACATTTGTCTGTAAAACAATATGTCATTGAATGAATATTTGTTAATAGGTGATTCAAGAGCTACCGTATTGAAACAAGTTTTGTTTAATGAAGCAAGGACAAATTTGAGGAAACTGTACTGCTATTTAAACAAAAAAAGGTCAAATATTGAACACTTTACTGTGAAGCAGTACGAGTTCATTGTTATTTGACACAAGATATTTTTATGAAGCCCTCTTTTTGTGTGTGCGCATTGTGAAACATGGCCAAACATTTCTTGTAGTAAATGTTATCCCACTTGTATTCCATGTATATGCCAAATGCGTTTAATATTTCTAGTGATTAAACAATTCTAACAATTTCCAGTTCTCATCCATTCATCTCTCATGTACTATGCATGCAGTAAATCTCATTAGTAATGGTCCCTTTTCTTACTGCTCTTTTAACCCGTTCCCTTCGAGATTCTGAAATCCCCATATACTTTGTACATAACCCACTTGGTTCCTGTAAGCAAGGGGTTAACACATGTACATAATTGCACCTGCCTCTTCCTTTTTAGAAGTCATATAAAGCCCTCTGCACACAGAGCCGACTCGAACCAATCCGACTGGTCTTCAGTCAGGCTAGAGTCGGTTTCGCCTAGTCGTAGCCGATTCAACATGTTGAATCGGCCTCGAAGGATCTCCGACTGGCTCTTGACTGGCAAAACAGGAGTCCTGAGGCAACGTATACAAGCTGAACCGACTGAAAACCAATCGGATCGGGTCTATGTGCAGAGGGCTTAATTAAGATTATTTCTGTACAATTGCAGACCGTGTATTTAAACATCCAATTCTCCAATATTTGTTTACTGTGAATACAACAGCAAGTGTTTCATAAACCAATATATCCCCATGTATTGTAATATGTACATGTATGTATTCTGTGACGCAATCATACAAAGGGAATACATGTATATTCACTCACAAACCTGCACAAGCTATGAATTCATTGTACTTGAAACAATGCTACCTAATGTCAGATATAAAATATCTAAACGATGAAACGTTTGTTGTAAAGTAACTACAAGAGCAAGTGCCATCGATATCCACATCACTGTGACAACTTGTAAGTGTAAAAAAGAAAGACAAAAACTGTCACTTATTTATTTATACATGTAGACATTATTCAATTATAAAAACATGTAAATATTCCTGTGTACTGTATTCTTCCTATGCTTTTCCAGTATTAAAAATGTATAAATCAATAGTTCTTTTTTTTATTAATATTGTATATTTTTAGGTGCATGTTTTGTACAAGCATCATATTAAATATTTAGTTATTTTTCATGGATTTGTCCTTAGTGTAATCGAGAAAACTTTTCAAATACATTGAAGGATTAGAATTGGTGCTTGGTCAAAATTACAATAACCTATACACCTTTAGTATATGCCCATATTGAAATGAAATATTAATTTATTGCACTTTATTTGACTTCAGATGTATCTTTTACCCGCGTTATAGGTTATTTCCTGCTTATGATCTATGAAATGATTAACGAATGCACTAGTTGTACATGTATTTGTTACGGGCCCGTGCTTAGTAAATAGTTATGTCTCGTGTCCAAATATCTTAATTATTTTTAATTTCATCATGTTCAAGTTCTTTTTTTTCTCAGCTATTTTATATTAGTCTTTGGCAGGCCATTGATTGTTTTGTATTAATGTAATTATTCTATGTATTTATGAATTAGAATCCTTTATGGGTGCTAAGAAATCACTGCATGCGAAATCACAAAGTATGGTATTGTGGTATGTCTCTATTTATTCATAAGAAACATTATGTATAGTAATATATTATAAATAACATTATTTATTTGATGCCAAAGGTCTGAGGGATATTGTTACAGTAGCATCTTATAGAAAATATCCATATGTGAAGGATTTAATTTCACAAATACCTTGTACATGGAAAGATGATGTTGTAGAAAGGGAAAGTTCTATTTATTAAAAGCCAAATGTTTGAGGGATATTGTAGCACTGCACATTATAGAATGTTATTTATGTATGTGAAACTGTAAATGTCACTAATAAATTACTACCTTAACACACTTTGACTTTTTGTTCTGTTTTACAGATATTTATTTACAACAAATTACATTAACCAAAATACAACACATATTTTACAACAGATTTACACAGACACACGTTTCAAATTTATAGCTGGAGAGCATAATTTTTTTTTTAAATCTCATGAATTGACCATTTCCCTCTTTCAAGGTAGTTTAAAGGGATAGTTGAGTTTTGGTATAGAGGGCGCTACACAAAATAATTTTGTGTGGAGATATGAAGAACTGAGTGTCAAATTCGAAAGAGCATACAATTTTAATGACAGAATAAAGTTTATTTGTGACCTTACACCACAAAACGACCGTTATGTCGCTGAGGTAGTTTCTCTTTTATTACTAAAATAGTCAAATTTTGTTCAAAATATGAGATTTAGGATTTTGGTATTTCCTGAATAAGCATATTTTAATTTGGTTATGTAACATTTTGAGCGTCGGAAATTATGTTTAAATATCATTTTTCATCTAATAAATGATCTTATTACAGCGCTTTAATGGAAACTGATCTTTTAATGGCCCGTTTCTACCTTGTTTTAAAAATGCTTCAGCCATATTCCAAATCTTTGGTGTTTATTTTGAGAGGGTTTGCTTAGTCCAAATATGACTAATGATATACCATTTTAAAGGTAATGACTTCTATTTTAATGTTTTATGAAAAGCAGCATAATCAGTTTTCCCGACTTATTGGTCGTTTTGTGGTGTAAGGTCACATTTGATCAAAATCGGTTCAGAAATAGCTGAAATATCCTAAAACAACGATTTGTAATATTTGTGGGGCCCCACAATTATTCGATAATTTTATTTTCAATATTTCATTTTGAATGGTTGAAACCAATGAGTGTTTAGAGAGCGCCCTCTCGAGTTTTAACGGCTCTTTTTTAATAACAGGCTTTTTACTATTAGTTTGTAATGTACATGTAATGTTGGAGGTTTTGGTAACTAACATTCAGTTTTACCAAAACTATACTCTCTTTACCAGAACTCAACTATCCCTTTAACACATTTGCAAATACCGCAGATCTTTCTCAAAATGTGCATGTAGCTAGGGAATGGTGTTTATAAAATATGTGAAAGAAATATCAAATCAATTGATCCCTTCAGTCAATACTAATACAAAAAACACTGATTACACAGCGACACACACAGAAAAGTAATAGTTCGGCCTTGTAGGGCCTCGTACTTACGTAAGTAAAGTAGCTTTGATCGTACATTATAATACACGTACCATCGATTTCGATGACACGTACATACACACAATAAAAATAAATAAATAAAAAATCTGATTTCTCTCTTACCTGATCAAAAAGTGACAAATAACTTAAATTGTGTCCGTTAAGAGCTTTCTTTCAGGCCCACAAGTTACAAGATTTGTTTTCCCACTTGGTTTGGTGGATGCAATGGCCGTCATCTACAGTAAGACCTGTTCACTAACATTTTTAATTTCATGCATATTATATCCAGTTAGAGGTTTGCCTGACATAACAACAACATTATCTTTGTACAATTTCAACCAAAATCACTTGGAGCTTTCACACTTCTCTTGTATGTTGTTGTTTGGCTTATAGTAACAGAAGAATGTAATGGGTATTGATTTTTGAAATATCTCCATGAATCTAAGAGCGTCTATAGACGGTTTTCGACCGTAGTCAAAGAGCATATCAATTCAGATACTCAATTGTCCATGGTATCCAAATTCGGATACTTCACCCAAACGATCGGGATCAAATCAGACATTGATTTTCTCTGTTTTCACTAGGTGAACTATATTTTTTTCTATGAAATTCTCACATATCATTCTCAAGAATCTTACAATGAAATTGGTATAAACATTACTTTTGGGGAAACAAATAAAGTTAATGGATCACTTTAAGTGAACCGGTCTACTAAAGTAGTGATGTCACATTCTTAAAGTGATCTATTAACTTTTATCTTTTGCCCAAAGTGATATTTGAGACTTCAATCCCATACCGATATCATTGTAAGATTCTCGAGAATGATATGCGAGATCAAACAAATGGAGTGAAAATACTATGGAGGATTTAGTATCGGAGTTCAGATACTATCGACTACGGTCGAAAGCATCTACAGACACTTTAAAATTTAATCTTGAATATCTCCATAATTATACGGTAACGTTGGACAAATCAGAACCCATTTCATTCTTATATTACCATAAGCCAAACAACAAGGTACAAGAGAAGTGTAAAAGCTCCAAGTGATTTTGGTGTAATTTTGGCAAAGTTAATCATTAACTTTGCCAAAATTACACCAAAATCACTCCATTAATAATGGATCACTTTGTTATACCATAGAGATGGTTCTAAACAACTTTTCCTTAAATTTGGGGGGTTGAAGTTGGATGATCATTGCCTTCTTAGCAACCACTAGGTCATAGGTTTATGGCTTGCCTGACATTGTTTAGAAGCATTACCCATGGCAATGAATAGCTGTGACATCACACTTTGGTACTCTATTGGGTGATAATGTGTGCATTTATTATACAAACCAAGTGTGCCGTGTCAATGTCATCTCAATGGCCCGGATTCACAAAGCAGGTTTGTAGGAGGTTTGTACAAACCATGGTTTATCCATGGTCTACATCTATGGAGTGCCATTTGTAAACTGATGGAGAAAGAATGTAAACTCCTTACTTGTTAACAATGTTGATGGTACACATTTACAAAATGCACCAAATAAATGTTTGTCTTCTCACATGGTGAAATTTGCTGGTTAGCAAGCACTAACAGTCATATCATTAGAAATTATCAATTGTTTTACTTGTATACGATAAGCACTCCATAGATGTAGACCATGGATAAACCATGGTTTGTACAAACCTCCTACAAACCTGCTTTGTGAATCTGGGCCAATATGTCTGTGCTGTGAAACCCTTCGTAGCCATATTTGTTGTTGCAGTTAACAAGAGGAATGCACAAATAAACTATCTGTTAAAACAACTGCGAAAAGGGCTTATAGAAAACAGCAAAAAAAAATTGCTATCAGTGGACATATCAGATCACAGAAATACACATTTTTAAGCCAGATTTTGCACATGTCAAACAAAGTTACTAGATCCTGTTAATTTTTAATCAAACAATAGGGGCCCTAGCTGACCTGTATATTGTCCCAACTCCCAAGTTTTTTGTTTCATTTCTCCGGATTACTACATCTCCAAGAAAGAATCCAGCTCTTTCCTCCTCCTAATAATGGCATGCTGATAGGGTGTAATCCATTTTTTTCATCACATGTCCATGCTTTATACTGTAGTGTGCTCCGTAAACGCTTACAAAGTCCTCTTAATGATAATGTAGGATCATAAGACTGATGCGAACGGAGATGATGGTTTCTCTTTCCTGTTTATCATCAAATTTTGTTCTTTTAAAAAAAGTCTTTAATACAAAGCCAAATCCAGCTCTCTCCTCTTTTAAATTATGATGCAGGATCATGAGAATGATGCAAGCGGAGTGAATGGATTCTATTAGCTCACTGCATATAAGGATTAGAGGATCACCGAAAAAGACTACATGCAAAGAAATTCTGCATTTGATGGACGTTGCACATCTCTATCTCTATCATCAAACTCTGTTCTCCTTCTGAAATGTCCATGATACAATCAGAAATCCAGCTCAATCATCTTCAGAGTTCTACATTGATTATGACGGACTATCACAAGAATGATGCGAGCGGAGGGAATGGATTCTATTAGCTCACCGCATGTAAAGAGTAGAGGATCACCAAAACGTCCACATGCAAAGTGATTCTGTTATCTCATGATGTACAATGATGATTTGTCTATCATCAAACTCTGTTCTCGTCCTGAAATGTCCATGATACAATCTGAAATCCAGCTCAATCATCTTCATCAAGTTCTACATTGATTATGATGGACTATCACAAGAATGATGCGAGCGGAGGGAAGGGATTCTGTTTGCTGACGACTAGCTTCCGGTGTTGGTGTGACAGGTAACCCTTGATGTAGTTCTGAAGAGGAAAAAAAAGCAAGAACAGACCAGAGTGAATAAGTAAGCTGTGCATATGAAGAGCTCATTTGCAAAAGGGGTTAGATCCACTTTTTCAACTTTGGAGTAAAGTAGGTTTCTTTGTCAAACTTTGTACACATGCCCATGGGAATATGAAAATTGAACTTTCTATATTTTGCTTTTGAGTGAGTAAATTGTCCTAAAATTTGGATTCTACATAGTTACATAGCTTATTACTGTACTGATATCGCTAACTCAATTTTTATGGAAAGTGGATCTAACCCTTTTTGCAAATGAGCTCTTCATTATGTAGAACTGAAGAGTTGCTGTTAATGTTGACAAGACAAATACAAAGTGAACTAGCAATCAACCATTTATCTTCATCTAAATGCCAAACTGAATTAAGACCTCTTGGTTATCAAAAGGTATATCTGTTGGGCAAGTAAAATCAAGAATATGATTGCACCAAACAAAGGTTGCTCTATTTGTTTACCCAGTCGTGTGAGTAAAAATTTCCCTTATAGCACAAAGGTCATCTTTGGAGGCCCCATGCACGCAGACCATTGCTAATTTTATAAAGGAGAGTTGAAAAGGGGATAAACTAATCAAAATATTGTGTGATGAGTGAGAATTTAGGATCGCCATTTTCCCAGGACAGAACATTTTGATGTTGTGTGCTGTGTACTTCTTTTCTTGGTAATCAATTGCAATGGAAATCATACCTTGAAGATGAGGTTAGCCAGGATGCACTCCACCTCCTCACTATCCACGTCCTCTAGGCCAGTGAACCGGAGAGCAGTCTCAAACGCTGTGATCGGAACCTGATGGACGTTCATCATCAGCTGACTGAAAATAAGAATAGAAGCAGAAATCAAATTAATTATTTTCATTTAAGATTAGGTTAGCCAGAATGCATTCCACCTCCTCACTATCCACATCCTCTAGTCCTGTGAACCGGAGAGCGGTCTCAAACGCTGTGATCGGAACCTGATGGACGTTCATCATCAGCTGACTGAAAATAAGAGTAGAAGCAGAAATAAAAATTAATTCTTTTTATTTGAGATGAGGTTTGCCAAGATGCATTCCACCTCCTCACTGTTCACGTCCTCCAGTTCGGTGAACCGTAGAGCCGTCTCAAACGCTGTGATCGGAACCTGATGGACGTTCATCATCAGCTGACTGAAAATAAGAAAAGAAGCATATCATAGAATGATACAGTCAAACTTGTCAACCTACCTATAGTAGCCACCAAAAGTGATCCCTTGGAGAGGAAATAATGTCATTAAACCGGTCTACAGTTTCCACTCGTCTCTTTTCCCTCGGGTGGTCATTATACACAGGTTTTCTATTATTATCTAATGGACACATCCTGAATTATAATTTAAAACCCATATAGGCCTTGGTAAAAAAATCAATGTGAGCGGAACTTGAAGGAAATTGATCATCAAATGGTACAAATAATATAAAAATGTCTTGTTTTCATCCTAATATACTATATCACACTGATTTGATATTTGTACTCAATTTGATAAACTAACTCACACTTTCTTGAAGAGATTCCTGTACGTGATGGTCTGCAGTTTCTCGATGATGAGGTACACTCCGCACTTGATGAAGAACGCCTCGTTCTCGGCCATGGAGCTGGACAAGAGCCGCAGATCACCGCTCTTGGTTGCCTTGGTGATGTCGGCAAACTGCATCAGGTCATACCTCTTGAGGAGCGAGACTTTGGGCATGTGACCCTGCAGAGATAAAAAAAGCAATTTAAACAAATGTTTACATAATAGAAAAGATAAGTATCTTTACAATACAGGTTAGTTTGAAGATTCAATTCAATTCAATCAAATTAAATTTTAGTTTATTAAAAAAAATCACTAAGTAAAAAGTCTGAAGACTAAAATCAGTTTACAATGTATAATGCATAAAAAAATATAACACGGTAAACACATCGAATCGACCCAGATTTAGCATGCAGGTAGAATCATACATTAACTATCAGTGTACACAGAAGCTGACAAATGTACTTTATTTGTATATTATAATGTACAATAATATTATACCTGTAGAAATTGGAACCAGCACATATTTGTTGTTATCATTTCACATTTGCATTATACAAACAAATCCATACAATTCAATACACAGGTAAAGCTCTTTCCCATTTCTTTTCAAAATATGTTATTTTGTTTGTACTTAGTTCCATTATGATGTGTTTTATAAGACTTCTGCATTTGTTTTCTCCATAGCAACAACCACCATGAAGCAGATCTTTTTGCTGCTGTAAGTGGCAATAAAACCACACAGTTCAATTAAATTTACAGGGTACATTGACCATATTTAGGGTGAGAAATCCTGGTCAAGCTTACCAGTAACATCTTGACCGGTAGAAGATAGATGAGGATGAGACGTTTGTTGGTGCGGCTCGAGTGATGGCATCGCTGGAATGCAAACGATAGATGCTCTTCAGCTAAAACGTGGATAGAATTATGAGGGTAGAAAAGAGATAGTCAATACATAGTATAGAGAACACCCAAGGGAAACAATAAAAATGGCCACTGTAGACAGGTGACCTTTTTAGACAGGTTTAGTAACTGTTTTCCTCTGCAGGGGAAATGTTGTTGGTTGCCACTATAGGCAGGTTGGCTGATAAAGACAGATGACCTCTATATACAGGTTCCATAACATTGTTTTTTCTATGCAGGGGAACATATTGGGTGGCCACTATAAGCAGGTTGGCTTATGATAGTGGTCAACCGTACAAGAACTATAAAATAAATGCTGTAAAGTGACTTTACAATTTAGAGATATACAAGGAACAGGTGAAAAAATGAGATAAAAAGCTGAAATCATTAAAACCAAATGCTATCTTTCGACACTCGTAACCACAGGTGCTTTAGTTCAGGAAATACAAGCTTTAGGTGTCAGTTTTCATCAATATTTGGGATTAACGTTTGCCAGATTACCCGAGTTTTTGTTACTGTATAAACTGTGGTAGGTTTATATTCTAGTTTTGATAGGTCCACTTCTACAAATTCAGACTCATTCTTTTATAAATGACAAGTACAAAATGTACATGTTGAATATTTGCATTACTGTTAATGTGGTAATGTTCGCGGTGCATTAAATTTCGCGGATTTCGCGCTGAAGTCGGCGTCCGCGAATATTAAAACCCGTGAATATAAATGCACGATTTGCAATGCGTGTGAACACTAGCTCGTCCGCGAAATTAAAAAGCCGCGAATGTGTTTTTGTGTCGCTCAGCGCGAAATATTAATCGCGCGAAAATAACAACGTTTACAGTATACCATTATTATTTTACATACACATTTTTATTTTTAATTAGTTTTGATGTTCATTTCGTGATAAGTATATACTCTACAAATTCAGGCAGATTCTTTTTTTCAAAGGATATGTTCGGAAACTTTGTTTTGTTAATTAACTATGAAATGCTGATATTATGATAATTTAAATAATTGTTTAAAATGCAAAATGAACAAAGAAAATTGGGTTTCCCCGGGATTCGAACCCGAGACCTACGGATTGCTAGACCAATGCTCTACCGAGCTAGGAGCCAATCTGTTGATTGTTCGTCCCTGAAACCCTCGTCAATGTTCGTGATGGTAATCAATAACTGTAAATGATTGAGCCTATTTCAGGAAATAAAAGCTTTAGATGTCAGTTTTCATTAGCATAGGGGATTTACTTCTGACGGATCACACCTATCATAGGCTTAGTTTAGATTTCATTACAATATTAACTACCTAGGTTTGGGTGGGTGGAGTACAATTTCTTCAAATTCAGACATAATCTTTTACAAAGTTTCATAATGATTTATTTTTTTGCGGTGAGAACCTTTCTTTGTTTTGGATTAAATTTAATAACAGAACTAAAATAAGCAGAACCAAATGACATCATAATTACCCTCTTTGAAGTTGCTCTCAAACATGGCTTTGCGGCCGACGTAGTACTTGTAGGTGACCAGCTGTGAGATGCTGAACCGATCCTTGAGGGGAGAGCTCTCTATGGCACGGATGAGGGGCTTGCACAGTGGGAGCTTGTTGATCTAAATAAATAAATATAAGCAGAGAATTATTTGATGAATGTATCAGGAGAGACTTTGCTCATTTTTGATATATTGAAGGGAGATGGAAAAATAGTAGTTCATACATGAAAAAACACTAATAGACTTTTTCATTGCAGATATACATTTTGATTGGGGAGCTGTGTTTTGTTCGGATCTGATGCTTGCAAAGTGAAGTGGAAGATTTTGGATCTAAATTAATACATTTAAAAGGAAAAAAATAGTACCGGTAGTTCATACAACAAGAATGCTAATATCTCTCTATGGCACGGATGAGGGGCTTGCACAGTGGAAGCTTGATGATCTAAACAATAAATAAATAAAAACAATGACCATAAAACGGTATAAATAGAAAACAAGAAGCTCGTTGGTTGAAACAATCCATTTAAAGAGATTATTTGAAGAACATAAAGAGGAAAGAGGAAGATTGATGATCTTAAAAATACATTTTAAATGAGGATTATTTAAAGAATGTGTCATGAGAGAGGTACTTCTTTTAAATTAGCTAATTTCTGTTGATTTAAAGTGAAAAGGGAAAATAAAGTACAATGTAGTTCATACAATACAATGATAGTAGATTTTTTCATTACAGATATGTATTTTAATTGGGGAACACGCTATGGCTTAGATCAAATCTTTGTAAAGTGGAAGCTTGTTTGATCTAAAGAAATAATGATTATTTTGTTAATACAAATCAATCACAAGAGTACTAATGTACATCAGATTGTTTGAACAATGTTCTTCTACATACAAATACAAATACAATTATATTCTCTCATAAATTATGATCTTTAAATGCAAACACACTTTTATATTCTGGGAGTAGTTTTTGTGCAATTATTATTATTGCCTAAAGTTGAAATGTTTTATATAAATCATACATCATCACGTTTCTTCATTTCTCTCCTCAAATTGACCCAAATCTGACATACATGTACCTTATCTCTTTTATGGCCCTCCTAACATGGCCTTTACCAAAAATTTAATTATCTGGTCAATACAGTGGAACCACTTTATAACAAGCTCTGTAATAACGGTCACCTGATAGCAATGTCATTTCATAGGTCCAGGTTCTACATATATGTTTTTTATCTTCTTTAAGCCCTGATACAATCAAATAACTGATATAACGAGTAGCCTAATAACAAGGTAATTTTGGCATTCTCTACCAAAGCCTGCCCAAGACTTGGTACGCATGACAAAAAGAACTGGTGCTCTATGCAATTTGTATAGAGCATCGGTTCTTTTAGTCATGCATGACAAGTCATGGGCAGGCTTTGGTAGAGAATGTCATAAAAATTTTATTCTAGCGGTTCCCTTATACCTTGTTGTATTCGTATTAACAATAAAATCATGGCACAGGTTTTGGTTTTTCAAATTTCCCTTTCGTTACAAAGATATGTATGATTGAAGTATTCAGATAAGAAAAACTCCGGGCGAATTTTTCTTCCGTGTACAAAGTGAGTGCAGTGAGTTAGTGGATATCACTTTGCATTTTTGTTCATTACTCGGCCATATAACGTCCATTTAACTTGAAATTTTCACACAACACCAAGTGGACATATACGATAACAACAGTATAGATTGTATCAACCACTCATTACTTTTTGCACATGTCAACAAAGTTACTAGATCTCTTTAAGCCCTGATACAATAAGATAACTGATATAACAAGGTAAATTTGGTATTCTCTACCAAAGCCTGCCCAAGACTTGGTACGCATGACAAAAAGAACTGGTGCTCTATGCAATTTGTATAGAGCATCGGCTCTTTTAGTCATGCATGCCAAGTGATGGGCAGGCTTTGGTAGAGAATGGCGTAAATTCAGAGCATCGGTTCTTTTAGTCATGCATGCCAAGTCATGGGCAGGCTTTGGTAGAGAATGCCGTAAATTCAGTGGGCCAAAGGTGCTCGTCATAAAGAGGTATCACTGTAGTCCACAAACAGGTCATTGAAGGAACTACAGCGTCTAGATGGCCTAATTTTCACAATTCGGCTCTCTATATGTAATTTGTCCTGAAGAAAAGGAATTTGGCAGTCATTTCTCATGAAATCAATCAATTTTGGGGTAATTAGTAAATATCTAATTGTCCTGGGAACGCCCCTTTTAAATCGCCAAAATGTGACGTCATCTAATGAACTAAATTCTGTAGATGACGCGTCATGACGTAAGCCAATGAATTGTCAATCACATGTCGATCATGCTGCCGATTCCGGACCCTAAATGTGGGTGGGGCGTAAACTGGCTGCTAAGTGAGATTGGGCATCAGAAAACTAGTCTTAAATCACTACTGTGTTTATTTTCATGGATTTTTTTTCGACAGACCTATGTTTCAAGTCATCAACTATGGAATAAGTGTCAAAGTACGTTTTATTCTTTAGGTCCTTTAACCCTAATCCCACTGGGTTATTTTGGTCACTTGAGTCCACTGGGGGGGGGGGGGGGCCGTTTTGGCCCCCCCCTCCAATCTCGGCAACGAATGGACCGATCGACTTGAAAATTGGCACATATGTACAACAAGTCAAGTAGAATAAGAATTTGAAAGAAAAAAAAAAATTGGACGATTATTTTTTTTTTTAATAATTAATTAAAATTTTGAATATGCAAATTTTTGACGAATTTGGGGGAAAATTGAGATTTTCATCTAAAATCAAGAGAAATTACAGGATTTCTTCAGTTTTTCTGTAAAAATACTTTCAAATGATGTTATTTATCATATCCATGTTTTTTATGGTGATAAAACATATCACTAATTTGCATAAATATGCAAATTAGTATTCCTGGATTTACCCACATTGTTTTCATTCTTATGTATTTTATTGTTTTTTTGTTGTTTTTGTTTTGTTTTTTTAAGAAGAATTTATCTCTGAAGTGTATGAATTCCACTAATAACAAAGAAATAATCCAAATTATAATTCAAAGTAACAATTATAACAGATTTGGAGTGTACATGGCATCGGATATAGGAATTACATAGAAACCTGTACAAAAATTACATTTTTTTGTGACGGTCGAGCAATTATCGACCTCTAAAATCGGTTCTACATGTCCGACCGGGGTGAATTATATATCAAAACATGCGGGAGACTCGAGAGAAAATAGTCATGAAGTTTGAACGTGAAATTCCAAACGGTCTAGATGCACGTCGAAAAAAACGACAGGGGGGGGCCAAAATGGCCCCCCCCCCCCAGTGGGATTAGGGTTAAACTCAATCATGACTAGTCACCAAAAATAATCAGGTTGTGATCTACACAGAATGTCTTGAATAGGTTGTAATGACCCAGTTGTGACACTCTTCTCTAATACTGCCCTCCATACCTGAACACAGAATCATCCCAGGGGAAATTCCCTTAACTCCACGTAGGGGAATTTCCCCTACATGTAAAATTGGACCAGGAAGACGGGGTAGATCTATGTCTCGCAGGTACATATACACATAGTTTCAGCGCACATATGCATTTTATTCTGTGGACACGGCTTCAGGCTGTTTTCAAACACTTAACTTGGCTTTTTATCATATTTTGAGGGGTTGGATTTTTTAACCCCTTGACTATGGGAACCGGGTGGTTTGTGTACAAAGTCTATGGGGATTTCAGGTACTCGGAAGGGAACGGGTTAAATTTGTTATGAACACTAAACTCTGATCTATGTATCAACACCTTGATACAGTTAAACCGGTTGAATTTCCTGCCTGTTTGCACTGTCATGCAAATGGATAAGTAATTTGTCTAACCTAATGAAGCCCTGTGCATGTGGTACTTTTGAGGAACCATTCAAAATGTCCTGGAATACCCTCAAAATCACATGGTAAACACAAAAAAATGTGGATAACATAAAATCTGGTTTGACACTTACAGTAGGCTTTTAGGGTAATCTTTACATTTACAGAGGCTATATATGTGTAAATGAATGCTTGTTCATATGATTGTGCACTGCAAGTGCAAATTGACAGTTTACTACTTAGTTTGTTTTCTTTTCTTTTATTCATTTGTTGCTGTTGTTTTGTTGTTTTTGGTGTTTATTTGTTTTTTAAATTTGTATTTATTTATTTATTATTATTATTATTTTTGGGGGAGAAGGGGGGGGGGGGTGAAATGCATTTTAACAAGTTCAAAGGAATGTGTTTGTGCTTTTCAATCTTACCTTAAAGTAGACTTTGAAGAGCTGGTTGACAAGGTACAGCATGCCCCATCGCTTGCTGTCATCTAGTGCTGCTCGGCTGCAATAGTACGATTCAAAATCACAATTTATGGCAATAAAAACACTAAAATAATGATCAATATTACAATTCAAAATCACAATTTATAACCATAAAATAACTAAAATATCAAAGATCAAAACTATTACAGAATTAGCCAGTCATAGCTTGCCCTGTAAGGCAAGTTAAATTAATTTTGTACTTGCCCTTTCATGATTGTTGCCCAATATTGCCCAGGGCTAGTGAAAAAGTGCATGGATGCATGGAGCCCTGCACTACTATAACATGACCCTTTCATATAAACCGAACACAAAAAGTAACTTCACCCCTAAGCAATTGCCCATAATTTCATAACCAAGAATCGTTTCAAGATTTTGTCTTGCCAATATATCCATATGGTAGTTAGGAAAACAATGTGTAAAAATAAGAGGTAACCATTAATCCATGGTTGAGTGAGCACACATTACAGACAAAATAGTCATATTTCAAAATTCGCAAAAGTATTATCATCATTACAAATTATTGAGAGTTGGAAAATTTTAAAATGCACTGTTTTACAATTGCAATGAATGCATTTTACCATATGTGCCATCAAAAAATCAAAATGAATGGAATATCAAACGGCATTGTTTCATAAACCATGATCAATGCATTCCGCCACATGTGCGGATTCACAACAATGTACAGGCACGCGCAATACCTTGTGACTTTTGAATGGGCCATTTTGTCTTTAATCTGTGCTCATTCAGCCATAAAGTAATGAATATCTCTGATTTTCTCACATATCGAACATAACAACTGTGCCAATATTGTGGTAAGATGACATCTTGAAACAATAATCGGTTATGAAATTATGGGCAATTGCTTAGGGGTGAAGTTACTTTTTGTGTTCGGTTTATATCAGGGCTCAACACTAGCTAGCACTTCCCCGACTGCCCAGGGCAAGTAAAAACTTATGTCGGGCAATTTACATTTCTGTTCAAATACAAGAAACAAATGTTATTCCCAAGGTGTGAATCTCATCTGGAAGTAAGCGGGCAAGTAAAATTTGAAAAAATTATGATTTTACTTGCCCGAGCGGGCCAGTAGAGAAAAAAGTTAGTGAAGATGCTTGCATATGTGAGGGATCCACACTTATCTTTTTTGTCAGTTGCCCGGTCGGGCCAGTGAAATATTTTCTTCCCCTTTTCTGGTGGCCCAAAAGAAAAATTTACCGGCCCGGATTCTTTCTTTCATGAGTAAACTTTATACCTGCATATGTGCTTACTCCTCTCACACACAGTTCTTGTCCTCATTGACATTAAAGGGCTTTAGTAACTTTGTTGACATGTGCAAAAAGTGATGAATGGTTGATGCAATGTATAGTGTTGTTATCTCATATGTCCACAGGGTATTGTGTGAAAATTTCAAGACAAATGGACATTGCATGGCTAAGTAATGAGCGAAAATGCAAAGTGATATTGGGTGATATTCACTAACTCACTGCATTCACTTTGTACAGGGATGAAAAACTCGCCCGGAGTTTTTCTTATCTGAATACTTCGATCGTACATATCTTTGTAACGAAAGGGAAATTTGGAAAACCGAAGCCTGTCCCATGATTTTATTGTTAATACGAATACAACAAGGTATGAGGGAACTGCTAGAATTAAAATTTTATTTTGAGGATTTGGACAATGTTGCTAAGTCCCTTTAAGGTGTAGACTAACCCATCGTGTGTCATTCTACCACATAATCCCCCCATAACATTCCCTGCATCATCTTCTCAGTGCAAAAAGGTCATTAAAGGAGAATTCCGGACGATTTAAAAAAAAACAGTATATTGGAAATATATGGAAATCTACATGTAGGGATGTGCTTGAATATTTTCAGGATATGACTCACTTTGGTTGATTTCTAAGAGATTTTTCTAATGTCATTAACTCTGAGGAAATAATTAAATTCACCGCACACAATCATGAGACCCTTACGTAGCACCCTCACTTTGCTCAATTTCTTGAGTAGGCTTGAATCCGGTGCCACTGCATCGTGATCACTGCATACCACATGTCATTCATAATAGCCGGTCATGCAGGGCCAGCAAATTCAATAACCACGTTTACAGAACTTTGTGTCTATTCAAATTCCAATGAAAGCCAAACGTGTTACAATATCGGGCAGGCAAGTATTTTCAAACGGTTCAACAATGCAGTAATGCTCAAAGGCACGGTCAGTGGCGCAGCGTGGACTAAACTATTCATGATCGAGCATTGTATTGGTCCGATCAAAAGAACACATTTGCTGCAGTGTAAAAACATAGATAGGCGCATAGTGAGGGTCGCACGTCACAAATTGGTGCATTGTGGGATAGAACAAGCTCGCTCGCGAATTTGTGTCATTAGAATTTCAAAACCAATTATAAGAACCCACAATCATACTTTTTTCATGCAAAATTGTGTTTATTGACCTAGAATATCTGTCTTTCAATCATTAGAAGCTTGAAATCGTACGGAAGTCCACTTTAAAGTAGCACATGGCATATTTCAGTAACCCAAGTGTATGTCATTTTACCACATAATCCCCCAACATTTTAATCTAACCCTAATTTACCACTAATTCATACCCAGCAACATGCATCTCCTTGAGTGCAAAAAGGGCATTAAAGTAGCACAAACTATATCAAAATGTATTCTCCTTTAGCATTCACAAAATAAAGAGCTAGCCTGAGAAGATAAGAACTTGAAAATATCTTTTCATGGAGTTGTTTTAACATTTACGTTTTGAAATAATAAAAAGGCCATTACAACTATTTAATTTCTATCTACTGCAGACCCTTTGTTGCGTTTGTACTTGATGTTTACAAGCCAGATACATTTATTTTGGTTAAAAAGTATCCTTGTGGTTTATGGAGTGTTTTACTTCAAGATATCTGCAAAACCTTTAACCTTTTCTATACATGTGACAATTTTATTGCTTTTTAGCCTATCAAAAAGTATTTAAAATTCATGGCTCCATTTTGGGTCAAGGGAAATGTTCATCAATCCTTATCTTGCATTACCTGATGAAGGTGAGTTACAGAAATGAATAACTAAATCCTGAATCATTCTGACAGGTGTTCTAATTCCTAAGTTTGTTTTATCTCTATTTCTCCCTACTCTGAATAAAAAAAGAAAATCCTGAATACATTTTGTCAAATATCCTTATTCATAAAATCATTCTATCTGTACGTTTCTGCAAGCTCAGGGGGGTATTTCACAAAGATCATAGTTGGATTTAACACTAAGTTGGACATAAACATCATGGAAAGCTGTTAGGCTCTTTGAATTTTTGTTGTAATTTATGTCTTGATTCAAATCATTAATACTTTCTACCATCAAGGAGATTTCATGTTATTGATGTAAAATCTATGAAAAGTCTAAAATACTTGCATTTTTGCTTTTGAATATATTTTATTCTAAGACTACAAATGGCTTACCATAATGTTTAAGTCTAATTTAGGCCTGTTACAATTCTCAATACCACTGACGCACACACATGAGATATCTCACTGACCTACTTATAAAATGGTACTTAAATGGTCTTAAACTGTTAATTGCTCACTTAATTTTTTGACAAGTGTCCTAAATCAAGTTGTAGCTTCGTTTCCTCTGCTCTGTATACTTAGTTATCAAATCAACACCGGCACTCACTACCATGTGGACTTAAGTATACATAGAGTCAAACCTGTGTATAGTGACCACCTAAGCGAAACTAGAAAAGTGGCCACTGTAGACAGGTGACCTCTGTACAGTCAAACCTGTGTATAGTGACCACCTAAGCGAAACTAGAAAAGTGGCCACTGTAGACAGGTGACCTCTGTACAGTCAAACCTGTGTATAGTGACCACCTAAGCGAAACCAGAAAAGTGGCCACTGTAGACAGGTGACCTCTGTATAGTCAAACCTGTGTATAGTGACCACCTAAGAGAAACCAGAAAAGTGGCCACTGAAGACAGGTGACCTCTGTACAATCAAACCTGTGTATAGTGACCACCTAAGAGAAACTAGAAAAGTGGCCACTGTAGACAGGTGACCTCTATCTATAGACAGGCACTGTATCACTGTGTTTCTTTGCAGGGGGTCACTTTTGGTGGCCAATTATAGATAGGCAATTTGGCTGCTATAGACAGGTGGTTGCTTAGATCAACTCAATAATCTTTTAACTGAAAAAGAGCAAAGAAAATGAAATTTGAATGGGATTCAAACCCGAGACCTCTTTTTCATATGTATTTCTGGTCAGTTTCTATATATATGTTTGAATCAATAATCTTTTCACGGCTAATACAGTTGTATAGTATCCAGGGGGTTAACATGAATGCTGCATTGATGATAAGGGACATTATCAACCATTCCTGTATTAAACCAGGAACTGACATGAACCGGATCAAACTGGTTTGATGTCTGCTCACCACAACCACTAATGTCCCTAATTGATATATCTCCCACGCCCCAAGCATATCAGAATATCTCATAATTTTTACCCCCTTTCACTTGTATCATGTATGACCTATTTACGTACACAGTTGGAATGGTTATCACTCAACGCCCTCGTGGCCCAATGACAGTTCTGAGCTGGCGATTAAACAACCAAAGTTTGTTCTTTTTTGTACAATCATGTGACCTATACCAAGCCTCAACACTAACTTTTTGTCTGTACTGGACCATTCGGGCAAGTAAAATCATAAATGGTGACATTTAACTTGCCCCAATATAAAATAAACTTGCCCTCTTACTTGTAGATGAGATTTACATACACATATGAAATAACATTGATCTCTCGTAGCTGAACAATTATTTAGTTGCCTGATCGGACAAGCAAACTAGACAATTTATGAAATTATACTTGCCCGACACCAATTTTTACTTGCCCCGGGCAAGCGGACAAGTGCTAGTGTCGAGCCCTGCCTCTTCCACCATCTCTTTCATTCTCTCTTCTTTTCTCTTTGCACCTTGGCACAGATTTCTAGATATATGGCCACTATATAAGGGCTCAACACCAGCAGTTTGCCCTATTGCCCGGGGCAAGTACAAAATATATGTCAGGCAAGTACAATTTCCTGAATGGCCAAGCTTGCTTGCCCGATCAGGCAACTAAATAATTGTTCAACTACGAGAAAAAACATTATAATTTCTTACATGTAAATCTCATCTAGAAGTATGCGAGCAATTAAACTGTCTGTCGGGGCAAGTACAATTTTAAAATGTATGATTTTATTGGCCCATCTGGGCAAGTAAAAAAGTTAGTTAGAAAAAAGTTAGTGCAGAGGCTTTCATAAAATTTTTTTTTTTTTTAATCATGGTGGCTCACACACACATACTTACAGACAAATACAATCACAAACAAGCATACAAACAGACAAATTACAAAAACAAACACAAAACACACATAAACATACTTTCAAACAAACACACACACAAACACATATTCAAACAGATGATTTAAAACAGACAAGTACACCTACACATAATATAATTTGTGTGTGTTTACAAACACACACGAACATGCATTATAAACATGCAATATGCAACATGCAATAAGTACATGTGTAAGGGAGTACATACACACACAGACACGTAAACATACATGCCCAAGACAAATATGCACATACACACTCAAACATAAACATACAAAAACATAGATGCAGACACATATACACACAGACAGACTGACAAACTCACCCGTCTGCAGCACATGTTCTGAAGCACCCCATCATGGTGTCAGCAGCTTTCTCCAGTAGCTCTCCTGGCTTGCCCTTGCCTTTCTTACTCAGCTGCAATTCAGCACGCACACATACACAGTATACACAAACACGCACAAACACGCACAAACAAACATACATGCAAACAGGCACATGCACACATATACACGCAAACATGCATTCAAATAAACAAATACACACTCACTCCCCCACACACAAACAGGCATCTATGCAGACAAATACACACACATGCACACGCACACAAACACATCACATACAAACACCCAGACAGACAGACAGACTGACAAACTTACCCATCTGCAGCACACGTCCTGAAGCACCCCATCATGGTGTCTGCAGCTTTCTCCAGTAGCTCTCCTGGCTTGCCCTTGCCTTTCTTACTCAGCTGCGATTCAGCCTAGAGGAGAAAATGGCACAAGAGATAAATCTGTCATTTGTAATTCAGGGGTATTCTTATACTTGACAATAAGGCAAAGCAAGACATTACAAAATGTTCCTGATAACCCCTGATTGATCCAAGATTGATCAATGTTACTGGGTGTGTATAGTACGAGTGCACTATAACAGTAGCACCTGCTAGAATGCTCCCCAGGGAGTGGAGAGAGTTCACAATAAATTGCGGGAGTGTGTCCGATGGTCGAGGTAAAAGTAATATTAGGTGCAGGTCCCTCTGGGAAAACAGAGCAAAAGCACTGAAGAGGCTAACCAGGAAAAATAACTCAGAACTAACGCTAAAAAAAAAAAAAACAACTCGTCTGGCAAGTAAAATCGAGATTTCTCAATGTTACTGACCCCAAAAAATAAAATCATGTTAAAAATGGTTGCTCATTTGGGCAAGTAAAATTTGAATTAATGACACTTTTGGTGGCATGGGGGGTGTTGCATAAAGAGTTGCCATTGATCGCAAAGTTGCGTTTGATCACAAGTCGGAAAATATGTGCACTTGAGCCAATCAAATTTGCGTAATAGACCGCTTCTGTAATGTATGCAAATAATATGCGTATGACGTCAGACTCCCCGTTGGCAAGCTGAACAATAGTAACTAGGTCCGGCAAGCTCCGGCAAACATAGCTTGCCAAACCTAGTTATTATTGTTCAGCTTGCCAACGGGGAGTCTGACGTCATACGCATATTATTTGCATACATTACAGAAGCGGTCTATTAGGCGCATTTTCTGACTCGAGTTTGATCGCAACTCTTTATGCAACACCCCCCCCCCCCCCCCCCCCCCCCAAAGAAGATATTACATTTTTGGTCCTGGGCCACTCGGCCAGTACTTATTTCAAGCCCTGTATAAGTCTAGTAAGCGCTATAAAGGACTTCTATCTTCACTGAATACAATGCAAAATGTAAATAAATATTTAAAATGCCCTTTTGGGGGTTTGGTAAGGATCAATTTATCACATATTATTCACTTACACTGTTAGCAAAGAGCCTGAGATCCACAATAACCACGTAGAGAACTTGCAGTGCCCTGAATAACAGAAAACAAAACCAGTTGCAACAAAAGACATAAGACAGGGCAATAAGATCAGGCACCTTTCCCCGGTAGGGTTAGAATCATTAGACACAGAACATTCTGCTTTCGCTGTCCGTATATTTTATTTCCTGTACACGTACACTCTTCTGGGATAGCACCTTTCAGATGTGGTTGTTCGTCTGTATATTGTAATTAAGATGAACCTTTCTTTCTTTTATTTCTATTTCTAACAGCGCATAGAGACATACGTGATATGTGTGTTATAAATACATTATAATTATTATTATTAAGACAACCACCCTTATATTTACTTATTTTTTAACTACCTCTCTGAACATCCAAGTAATAGTTATTACAGTCAATCAAACCTGTCTATAAAGACCACTTAGGGGAGACAAATAAGATGTTCTTTATTTAAGCAAGTGGTCTCTATAGATGGGTTTTTGACATGTGAACTGCTTCCTCAGAAGCCAAGTAAGGCAGTCTTGATGTAAATGTGGTCTTTATAGACATGTGGTCACTAGAGCAGGTTTGACAGCAGACTACAATCACTGGCTGTCTGGGCAAACCTCAGTGCCCCTATTCAATTAAAAGGCAAGAGTGAAAGATAAACACACAGACAAAGGCGTACCAGAACAAGAAACACTTTGAAAACAAATTACAAACACCACTTTTTCTTTTCTCTCTTATTTTCTATTTACTATTATGTCACAAAAATTAAAATTATAATAGATAATTACAATCCTTGACATTCATGTAATATTTTGAGGGAAAAAGAATATTATCAATTCTACTTACCAATTCTCATCTTTCTGGCTCTGGAATGCTTTATTGAATGCTCTGATAAATTACGCTAAGGAAAATATTATAGGAGTTAAAAAACAACAAATATTTAGGCATTTCACATTATAAGTTTGTTTGATATCTGAAGAAAAGTTTGTTTAATGTTTGAAAAAGTTAGTTTCATATTATTCTGACTATTCAAAAGCCCTGGATGACAAGAGTGCATAATTTATGACACATTTATTATAGTTAAACTATTGTTTAATGTTCTGAAAATAAGCAACATATCAATATTACATTATGTGACTACAACTACACACACACACACGTATGATTTTTTTTTAAATCAAAGGATACTGAACGACTACTTTCTGCAATGAGTAAGCCTCGATGAAGTCATGGTTAGCCACACACCAACAGCATCTGCACAGCAAAGATAATACATAATGGGTAAAGTGTGTAAAGTAATCTTTATAATAGAATGGACACAATATATAATGCAGGGCTCAAAATTAGCAATGACACACTGACCAAGAGACTAAAACAAGGTGATAGCCGTAAAGTGTCTCGCCCACTTGCGCGCATTCATGCAACATTGGACCTTATTTGACCTTTGACCTACTTATGTGATCTTTGAACCGAGAATATCATGGAGGCTAATATAGGGCACCTACCAATCAGGTTTGGTTACAAACAGCTGCAGGGTTGGAAAGTTATCAACCCTAATAGACTCTTGCAAGTAAAATTTCACATTGGACCTCATTTGACCTTTGACCTACTTATGTGAACTTTGACCCCAGAATATCATGGAGGCTAATATAGGGCACCTACCAATCAAGTTCGGTTACAAACAGATGCAGGGTTGGAAAGTTATTAAAATTGTTGTAAGCGTCACGGACAGACGGACGACGGACGGAGGACAGATGGACGCAATTTGGATCCCTTAGTCTCCCTCCACCTACGGCGGGCTCGTCGAAAATGAGCATCGGGCTAGCAACATTTTGTGAATATATAACTTGCCTGACTGGGCAATCAAAGTGAAGAGACGTTTTAATGGTATTCTTTGTTTTGAGTCAACCAATTATTATTTGGGGCAAATCAAATTCAATAAGTCTCTTTACTACTTGCCGGTCGGACAAAAAAAATTTTTTTCTAGCATTGTATAATAATGTGATATAATGTGAAAACAAGATTTTTAAAAAACAGCTAGTTCTAGTTCTATTGCAATACTCATCAACACCTGTTCAGCATCTAGATAAGGGTCTGAAGTAATTGTCTATTAGGGCCATTCTTTGAAAAGTGAAACTTTTTTGGAAAAATTGAAGTTTTATTTTTCTGTAGTTTTGTTCCATTTTTGGAATGATCCATGTGTAAAGTTTCATGAAATACATGATTTTAAGTTTAAAATGAAACTTTTTTACTCATTTGCATAAATTTACATATTTCAATATTTTTCTAATAATCATAATTCAGAAAATAATCAAGATATCAAAAGGATAATTAGCAAGCTCATTCTTCTTACTTTCCTGTACAGGTTGATACCAACTTTGTAAAAATTCAACCTTTCATTCTTTTCTAAACCCGATATTATAAAATTCCCATTTTCCCATTCATATTGTACATGTCACACACGTGACCACCCCAAAATGTCACACACGTGACCAGACGTTGCCACATAATTAAGTACTATAAAAAACAACGGTTTGATATAATTCTCATTCATTGCTATTGTTGTACTTACAAATGTATAGTACTTCTCTGGTAATAAGATGAACATTTTTTATAGCTATTCATATTTTAAAGAATTTTCCAAATGAAATTTAGTTATGAAAAAAGCGCTCCGTGCGAAGTCACACACGTGACCCATGCCATTTGACCTCTGACATTGAGTTACGTAATCCTTATAAAATCTTTTGTGTTAAGTTTGAAAGACTACAACATATTCAAGTCACATATGAAGTAAAAATCATTATAGTCTCATACTTACTGAAATATAAGCATCCCATTTCAAAATTTGTCATGTTTTGAGTCACACACGTGACCAAGAATGGCCCATTACTTCTTATCTAATGGTATATAACTGATATTTACTTTTGAAACGCAGAAGTTTTACTTGTAATTTGACAGATTGTTCATAATCAGTAGATGCATGTAAACAAAATTATGAATTAACTAGAGAGGGGAAAAATCAACCATCAAATTTGATATAAGTATATGTAATCAAATGTACAAGTTGTTACTTTATTAACTAATTTATTTTGCTATATTAGAAAGGTCACACATTAAGATACAATTTACCTGCTATTCACATAATTTGAGTATTACAGAAAAATGATAACAAATTATATTACTTGTATTCGATAGCTTCATTATCATCATAATACAGTACTCAGTACTACCTAGTGTTATTTTTTATTTTTTATTTTTTACATGAAATAGTGATCATGTAATTATGAAAAATATTAATTAAGTCATCTGATGAAGATGAAGATATACTTTTACAAAGTCAACATCAACCGTGGATAAAAATACTTATAATTATTTTACTTTGATTTAAAAGCTTTATTATCACATAAAATGTACTCCTTACTACCCATATAAAAGTAAAGGTTTTAAGAATCAAGATTGTTTATGAATCAAGATTGTTTTATTAAATTTAAGTCATCTAAATAAGATGTAGACACACTTTTATAAAAAATCTCTATCTACCAAAAGGTTTGACAACACGATTTGTGTAACATGTTTTATCTTTCTCTTTACAACAAATAAAAGGGAAATTAAGAGAAAGGGAGAGATACAATACAGTAAGAATTCATAAATAAGAATAAGAGAGAAAAATTGAAGCAGAAACTGTAGGGTCTTTTCAAACGCATATTCACTAATGGAATAGTTCATGATGACGTAACGATTTGGCCCTCTAACCCTGGGTTCAGCACGACTGTTGTTCGGTCCACCATCTCACATTAGACGATAGTAGTAAATACTGGGTGAATATTGGGAGGGGCGGATAGGGTCATCACCTACCAATCCACTAGTTAACATGCAATTGAAATGTCCCTAGTGAAAACAGTCAAGTTTCTTACTTGAGGTGGGCTGCTACCATTTCATCGTAGGGGGGTTCAAACCACTGCTCGCATTGTTCCTCTGGACTCTCAAGTTGGAGTCTGGGGTTGGCGATATGGGGGTGCTTGAATGAAAGGTGGTCCTGCATGCATACACAGTAAAATATAGATACAAAGTAAGTCTAAGGACTGTAATTATTCTGTCTTGGACAGTCCTAATGGTAGTGGCCAGAACTATATTACTGAAATTATAATCAACCAATAGAAAATAAAATTGTTTTGTTGTTGGTACAATACTTGAAAGGGTTGACACTTTTTATTGTTGACACAATTCAAATTGGTTACAAATTGGTTCTAATTCATTGGAAACACAATAATGATTAAATTAGATACATCCTTTATTGGGAATGTTTCTCTTATTTTTTTCTCGGACCACCACTGTTGATTTGGGCCACACAAATTTGAAAAATAATGATTTAGCTTGATTAACCAGGCCACCAGAAAAAAAAGTTGAATTTTGAGGCTTGTTATTCATTAGGCCATTTTGATGATGACATACCTTTAATTACCATTGTTTTTACTTGCAGCTACCTATATATAAATGCATACATTTGACACATGCTCAATTCCACTGCATCAAATCAGTGAATCTAAGTACTTAACCGAAAGAAAAAGAGTGAATTTACTAAATTGTGAAAAGATGGGGAAAAGAGAAGGAAAACTTACAGCCAGAAGATGTCCATCACACCTCCTGATACCATTCTCAACCTTGTTTAGGATAAAATTTTAAAAAGCACACAATTTCATTAAAATAAAATTAGACTAGTTCCAATTCCAAACTTAGACCGATAAGTCTCTCATTTTCAGGGCCTCTTTTACATTTCCTGTATTGCCTTATAGTTATACTGTCGGCCCTTTCTAACGACAGATTCCTCAATTGACGCATTTCGTGCAGGGCAATACCTGTGTAAGTCGGAGAGGAAAGTTGTATTTGTAACCCTTTACTTTAGTCTTTACTTTTTATTTTTTTACTGCTTTAGTTTGGGACAAATTTACTTGATGATGGTTGACTTTAGTGCTGTAACTGACCTTGATGATCGGATCGTTTGATCGGATCGGCAAAATTTTATCGATCTTCGAAATCGGATCGATGATCGGGATCGGATGATCGGCTATATAAAAAATAAAAAATAAATTTAAAAAAAATTAAAAAAATGTAAAAATCGTTTTTTTTTTCTTTGGAAAATGATCCCCAAAAAACACAATTTGGGAATATAAATGAATACCAAAGCAACATATATCCATATTAATAAGCCCAAGGTAATCTTGTACGGGTATGCTTTCATTTCAAACTGATTACCTCTTCTTTTACAAAATTACTCACGCCGATTTTGAGCTTAGTCCCATGTGATTAATTTGGCGTAACCTTTCAGAAACACATGGGACTAAGCTCAAAATCGGCGCGAATAATTTTGTAAAAGGAGAGGTAATCAGTTTTAAATGAAAGCATACCCATACAAGATTACCTTGGGCTTATTAATATGGATATATGTTGCTTTGGTATTCATTTATATTCCCAAAATATGTTTTTTGGGATCATTTTCCAAAGAAAAAAAAAAGGATTTTTTTTTTTTTTTTTTTTTTTTTTTTTTTTTTGCCGATCCGATCTTCCGATTTTTTCTGCATGATCGGAAATCGGCAAAAACGGTCCGATCATGTATGATCGGATCGTGATCGGCATGCCGATCCGATGATCGGTTACAGCACTAGTTGACTTGAATGTTCCAAAAGTGTACTGTAGAGTAAAGTTATTGAAAATGGCTTAAATTTTGACATATATATTATGACTATTCATAAACTATTCAGTGAAGTGATGAAACAAA
The DNA here is from genome assembly GCA_037951105.1 of Echinarachnius parma. Classification (NCBI taxonomy): domain Eukaryota; kingdom Metazoa; phylum Echinodermata; class Echinoidea; order Clypeasteroida; family Echinarachniidae; genus Echinarachnius; species Echinarachnius parma. The sequence continues at coordinate 122,581 of JBAMJV010000532.1, read as the reverse complement.
TCAAATTCAATCATTTGCTGGAATGCTGATTTAAAAAAAGGTAAATCTCATTTCATGGACATGGTCATGGATTCATCATTTAATTTAGAATTTTAGGGAAAATAAGTTCTCATCCGCTCATACTCGGTCATAGTTAGACTTGTTAAAAATTACATTAATTCAGTAATGTATTCAATTAGCCTCATCTCATATATATGTTGACATTTTATTTATTGGATGTCCTCATTACCTATAATTTCACATATAATTTGGTTATTTGCACCGTCTACTATTCTGACAAAAACTGACACATATTTGAACATATGGGACTGGGCATAATGTGTTAAATATAATCCTTCATATATTCATTTTTAAAGATGAATGAGGACACACCTGAAACCAATTAACTACATATATTGCGACAATTCATTTTCCAACGGAATTTCACCAACAAACATATTCTAACTAGACGAACAATTGCGAGAAAAGGTGTTACATTACCTGCTGTAGATACTGGTTCAAACTCGTGTGCGCCATGATTAACCTGTGGATTTTCAAACGGACCGCGCAGCATGCACACATGCTCTGAGAAAATGTTACGGGGAACTAGCCCGGTGCTGCGCCAGCACTGGGCCGATGGAACGAGCAGAGTCTTGAATTGATCGAGAAGCGAGCAACGAGTTTCGAGTGGGGTGGGGTGCTCCTTACCCGCATTTTAGGGAGGGGTATAATTTGTGTCGAATTGCCAACTTTAAATTTTTATTTGTTTAGGTTATTTGATAAAATCAGAAATGTTATAGCTTTTTAATTATTAAAATAATGTTAATATTTAAACAAATATTTTAAACAAATATTTGATGTGTAAAAGACGGAAAATATCCATAAATATATATTTTAAGTGCAAATTTCCACAAATAAAGTGGAAAGGCTACGTATGCTGACGTGTGGGTACTGAGGATCTTATCGTGCAAAACTTCTGCCAAAGCCCAAACTACGACAATATTGAACTTATCTGTCACTTTATTTTCTGATTTGTGAAGAGAAGAACAAAACGACACCATGCCTAGCAAGCAGAGAATGAGGTTAGCAAACGACAAAGCGAGCAAAAATGTCGAAAAGAGGGGACTGGTGCCTAAAACGTTGGTAAGTAAAGTGCCACATACGCAAACGCAGCCGCAGTGTAGTGCGCCGTGGCATGAGTGCAATGTGTGTGTGTGTTTGAAAATGAAATTATAAATTGTTAATCATAAAACTTTAAAATGTAAAAGTGTTCTTTAAATGAATATGCATTTGGGGACAATTTCAAAGTAATGGCTAACAGGCCGAAGTAGATTGAGATTCTAGAAGTAGAAGACTAGACTCCGAGTCAGAGATTATCAAAAATAATATCAAATGAAAAGGAGGGGGAGTGCAAAACAATTTACAAATGAAAATTACAACTTACAATGGATGTTTTAGAAGTAGATTCTCAAGAGAAATTGTACCTGAAATATAGAAAATTGCAATAATTATATTCGTCCTACATTATCTTGAGATGTTAGTGAGATTATCAAAGTTGAATTGATTTATAAGCATGATAAAATATAAGTTAACAACTTTTAAGATGTCAAAAGCCAAGCTGAAATCATTTTATGTACTGATCGAAGGCTAGGTTTACGTAATTTAGTTGTTGGCATTCTCTTCCAAGACGTACCTGCAGCATGTGCATGCATGACACAATGAACTGATTGACATTGGTACATCTTGGAAGAGAATGCCAGGTTTTCTTAATTGTTTATATGCAGGAGGCAACCGGACATTGTTCTAAAATTTGTTTTGTTCTATCTTGTTTTATTCTATAGAAAAACGCAGAAGACGGCTATCCTGTCGGACCATGGTTAATCGGACTGTTCGTCTTTGTCGTTTGTGGATCAGGTAAGGACTTTTCTCATGGGCATAATGTGGAGGAATTTACTTTTAGGCTATAATCTCGGCTTAATCTTATTAAAAATCATGCCGGGAACACAAACAGTTGAATAGAATATTAGAATGTCTTATTTAAAGTTGGTATTGTATGGAAAGCTTTGAATATCTGTTGGTGAGTTGCTCTGTCTGTAGCGCACTTAATTAATTTTAATAGATAAATGCTGACTTGCAGTATAAAAACAAATTTCAACAAAATTATTAAAGGGCAATGAAACCCAAGCAAAATGTTGCTTTCATAGACTTGAAGAGATTAAGAATAAGAGGAATAATCTCTGAAAGTTAGAGCATAATCAGGCCATAAACAAGAAAACTATGGCTCTTTAAAGATGCCTATTTATTCCTATGGGGAACTCAAATTGGCAACGCACTGTAATAAGTTTGTGGACTACTCCCCATATGTTTTGTACACAAATTTTCATATTTTTACATTTGTCTTCATAGTCACACTTTTCCATTCCCCAAACTCACGATATGTTGTGTATAAATGTATTCTACAAAACATATGTTGAAATCAAACGAAGGGTAAACATATATTTTGAGAAAATTTAACAAAATTGAAATTTTATGTACAAAACGTAACATGGGGAGTTGTCCACAACTTTGCCAGAGTGCATTGCCAATTTGAGTCGCTCATTGAAATAAATTGATATTTTCAAAAAGCCATAGTTTTCTTATTTCTTGACCGATTGTGCTCAAACTTTCAGAGATTATTCCTCCTATTCTCTTTAAGTCTATGAAAGTAACATTTTACTTGGGTTTCATTGTCCTTTCAGATGAATATTTGTTTATCAAATGGTTAATTCATTTTAAGTTAATGAACTTCTAAAATACCAAATAGCAAGAATTAAATATATTGTATGTTTATGTTACTTTTCCCTTTGTACCCTTTACAGCAATATTTCAAATCATCCAGTCAATCCGGATGGGATAGACATGACACTGAGTGTCATGTGACATGACCCTGGGTGTCATGTGTCATGGCAGCCATCACCACCTTCACCACCACCACCACCATCGGCATCGACATCGCCACTACCACAATCATGCTCATCATCATTGGTCATCTATCACCATAGAAATTGACATCCCCGTCGCCACCACCACTATCGTCTTCGGTCATCTATTATCATCATGATATCATCATCATCATCATCGTCATCATCATCGTCATCATCATCATCAATCATTTATCTTCATCATCATCAGAATCATCATCAGAACTTCCAGGCCTGTCATGTCCAGTGTCATCAACATTGCATCACCATCGGCATCGTCCACTTTGTCGTCATCGACATCGCCAGCGCAACCATCCGGCAAGCCAGCAGGTGGACTTCATGGTGGAACCCGTCTATCTACTATGCTTCGCTCGCACGATGTCGTGTGAAGCGTACAACAACAAATGGCCAGTTGCGGTATCTGTGTCCTGTTCTGCCTGCTAGTCTATTTACCAGCCTGGAGTCCTCAAAAAATGATCTGCAGATTTGAAATCTTAATAAATACAACAGGCATCCGGAGTAAAAAAGAAAATGACATGCAGATTTGAACGGTTCAAAATTACACCAGACAACCTGAATCGAAAACTACGTGGATATTTGAATGGTGGAGCATACTGTCTGAACTATCTTGAAAGACTTTTTTGGTGGTGATTTTTTTTCTTCCCCAGACCCTAAATTTGTAATAATTGTATAATTCGTCAATAAGCGTCCTTCAATCTCCACTTCAGTTTCTGGTGGTCCAATATACAGTGGAACCTTGTTAGAACAAGGGCCTTTTGACCAGGAAAATTACCTCGTCATTTCAGGTATCTCGTTATACCAGGGTAAAAAAAGGGTCCAAAGAGCTGGGGACAGACAAATTACCTTTGTATACATATATATGAGGGTTCTGTTATATCAGAGCTCTTTATAGCAAGGTTCCACTGTATTTGCAGAGGTTGCACAATTTTCCATGAAATAATCATTTAATATGAATTGTGCATATATTTGTTCCCGGATTCCATGTTTGAAATGATGAAATCCCATGTTTTTTGCAGGTTTTGTAACGCTGCATTTGGGATTACGTAAAGAACAAATAAACATTGCCAGTATTTTGTGTTATTTGTTTATTAATCCTGTAACTCGTACACAGTCTGCCCCAAAATGTAATCAGCCATACTTGTGTTTGTGTGCCATCTTATAGAGTACCAAAGAGTGATGTCACAGCTCTTCATTACCATGTGTAATGGTTCTAAACTATGTCGGGCAAGTAAGGAATTGGTGATCTTGCGGTTGTCCAGTTCTAGCCCACTACCAGAAGCCCTAATCAAAGGACAAGTTGTTTAGAAATTAAAACCATCACGAGCATGTGCTTTGAACATTACTTTGGTACTCTTTAGCTCGGTTTATAATGTTCTGTTCTCTTTCGTTCTTGAATATTTGTCATAAAATCTCAGGCATTTGTACCGCTTACAAGTTGTACTTAAAAGAACCATAGAATGTGATAAAATAGAAAGAAACAAAACTAGTAACATTCTCTTTGCAACTCCTGATATTAACATGGATTTTTGCTGTTAGGTTTTAAGTACCCATTGCCTTCTCGAACTCGGTGGGCCTTGGAGATTGCAAATCTATTAGCCTTAGGGAACAGCTTTATTATTTCCCCTTCTCAACAAAATTGTTAGATTTAAACCAGGGTCTAATTTGTGCATGCTTTGAACTTTTGATCAAAATCATGATGACCCAAGAAGCTTTAAATATGTAAATTCAATTGTAAAAAAAAAGAAATATACATTATATCAGTAAATTGGACCAAAATGTAAGATCGGTCGTAAGATTGATAATTTATTGATGTAAAAAGCATAAAAAACATAGATTCTATCTAGTAGAAGTAGATTTTAATTTCAATTCTTTCTTTCCTTTAAGATTCGGTCACACTTTGAAAGTAGCATTTGCATGTATATCAATCTAAAGGTATTTTGGGCCCACTTTCTTTACCTCACCTTTTACGGATATTTTTAAGTTTTTAACAAGTTGACTGTTTAAGAAAGTAAATCCATTTTTTGGTTTTGAAGGCCTTTGTCAAATTCTATTTTTATTAAAAGTAGAGAAGAAGTTTTTATTTACTCAGTTCATTAGATTCAAGACATTGTATAAACAAAATATATAATTTATGCAAAATATTGCTTTTGAGTCAAGTCAACTTGCCACAAGTATCTCTTTATTTTTATTTTTGTTAGGAGAACTTTGTATTTGTATGACAGCTGTATTTTGTCCCATAATCGCATTCTACCAATAGTAGTTGTAGGCTTTTTAATATCTGGTATAAGACGACGTATCTATCTGTCACTATTCCAAATTAATTGGCACTACCACGGCATAAAAAATACAATATTGTTGCTTTTTGAGTACATGACAATTGCATTGGTTTGTGGGGTACTGTTAGCTAGATCCTTTTTCTTCATCTTTAAAATTTGTGTTGCCATATTGTTTTATTGATTACGTAGGCCTGTAATTTTGTCTTTATTATGAAAGTGTGCTTAAAATCAGGTGAATTTCTGAATATATATATGCCTAAGTTCATACTATGTATTTCAATAAACAAACGATCAAACCTATTCATAGTATTACATTTTCGTACGCTATGTGTCTGGTTTACAAATGGCGTAAAAATGGAATACGGTACATATTTGTAAGCACCTCATTCCGTTCATACAATACACGTATATCCACTTACAAATGATCAATTTGGTATGATACATGCATGTTACATGCTGGTTTACTAAAGGCAGCACAAGTATTATTTCATATTTTTGATCAATACATTTGCTTGTAGTAGAAAGCAGGGATAGGTTTCTTTCCCTCAGATCTTTTCACAAATAAACACAAAAATGTATAAGCTGCAGCTGTCCAAGTCATTCTTTGCTAGTAGATGATTAAGAAATATGTCATAAATATTTCTTTTTTATTGGAATACTTATTGTTTTCTTCTTGGGGTTTTTATTCAAACTTACCATTCCAGTTGCCACTTTCAACTTTTGAATGTGACATTTACATTTACATTTTCAATTCAATGGTAGAAAATAAAAAATGCATATTATTATTATTGGTATGAGATGTATTTCAAATAGCATACATAGTCACATACATAATATATGTTGTTAGTTAGATTTGATATGCATATGCATTGCACCGTGACACATTTATGTGGCTAAGCGGCTTTGAGCAGAAAATTGGCCAGAAATATGCGAATTGATCTTGTCAAATTTGGATGAAAGTACACTGTGTTTGGACGTTGCATCAGGATTTTTTTTATTAATTTGATGAAAGAAATATGATATAAGTCACTGAAATGAGATATTAAATTGTATTCCAGAAGGTTTGAGAAAAAGGCACGTGAAGAATTGTCATTTAAAATCTGCGCTTGCTTCTTGGCCACACTTGTTGACATTTGTATCAAGTGTTAGCAGAGAAGTGATGAACTTTCTTTCAAACTGTTCTATTCCGTGTGACTCGTTTGACTCTTTGCAAATGATATCATATCTGCTGTTTATATTGGGTTGGATAGTAGCAGTTGTAGTGCGTCTCTGATTTTGTCATTTGTAAGTCAACGTTTTAAGTTTATACATGTTCATGTATTTCTTGTTTGAGGGGGTCTAAATATTATTTGAATATGCCTATAAATGTAAATACAAATTATTCCATGCTTATAATTATAATTCAAAAGATATTTTTCTGCTTTCTTCAGATATTGAATGTTGGGACTATTTAGGTTCTTTCTAGAGTAGTTTAGTAAAGTAGGTGTAGGGCCTAGGGTTAAAAGATATCAGTAGTTGTACTTAAATTGTTGAAAAGGATACATGAATAGATGGAATTAAATAGTATATATATAATAAACCATGAAGTATTTGCGGGACAATGAAATATATGTGGTTTAGCCAAAAATAAATATATGGTATTGCATCAAATAAATATGACCCTTATTTTTTTCTTTTCTTTTTAAAATGTTTTATTTTAAATATGGGGTCTTAAAATGCCTTCGTGTAAATCAACTTGGCTATATCACCACAATTCTTCTTTTTCCGTTATTGTTGCGTAATTGGAATATATATATTTTATTGTTATCACACTACTGCCTTTTTGTGTATTAACAAAAAAAAGTAAATTATTTTGATTTTCATGTGCTCTGACTTTTGACCGTAAACAAAAATGTGGGTAACATTTTTATAATTTCTAAAAAATTTGTGGGTAGACTTGCTTCTGTTATAAAAGTTTTATTCTCTTAATTCTTGTTTTATTTTATTTTTTTCTTGTTACATATTTTTCAAAAAATTAAGAGCGTAGTAATATATATTTGTCCTCTTTTTCAATCAGAATAAAATGTACTTTTCTTCTCTATAAGAATCAGTTTTCTGTGTGTTTTTATTTATCGAGTGCCCATGAAAAATACTCGGTACTACATTGTTGGAGGAATGATACATCTACTTTCTCAAGTACGATTCATGTTTTACTTGAAATATGGCAAATAATGTTTATACCGGTATTCACTTTCGTTCTGCATCGGTTAATGACAAATCCCCACATTCTCAACAGTATTGTACTAGTAACTACACATTACAATCACATTCGTAAAATACATTCACACTTGAAAGTTATTTAGTCCATTTTCTATTTGCACGTGTACACCTTTAACCCCTTGACCACACAGAATATTCCCTAGGGAGTTGAGAATGAGCACTTCAAGTGCAGATTAATTGTGTGTATTCGATGAATTATAACGTAAAGCACTCGGAGATGATGGTAAATCGTATTTGGAAAATCAAAATTATTATTATTATTTGAGGTACACACACATTGTCATTTTTATGTTATTCCAGACAGTATCATATCAAGTTATGTCGCTAGAAATCTGCATACACACACACACACACACACACACACACACTCACAGTCACTGACATGTATTTACACATACACAGGCACACGTACGCCCACGCACACACATGAGAAAATGTCCATCTGTTATTTAAAATGCAAACGAACCAAAACAAACAAAGACGTACATGTATATTCTGGATGCAATGTGATCATTTATTCATTCATGTTACGTTTTTAAATGCAGTACTGTAAACCCCATTGTTAATCTCAATTTTTTTCAATTAATCGCAAACATTTTTTTAAAACAACGTCTCACACACAAGTTGGTAAGATTCCTTCAAACATATTCATACCCTTTCTTCCTTCTTTGTTTGTGAGTTACCGTAGCAACCATGGCCACATACACACGTAAAATACATGCGGAGAAACACTTTTTGAGTCTCGACAAACGAGCGAACCATTCTGAACGCCAACTCTTTGTTTGTACCTTCTCAATTATGTTTTTGTTTTGACTTCAAGAATGATATCGATTTTAATTATCTACACTCGTGGAATCTACCGCAACTTCTATCTAAAAGATCTACTCTGCAATTGTCACTTCATCTGAGATTTGGTATATTCATAATGGGGCCTAGTATACAGCGGTTATTCTCATTAGTTAAATCATGAACCTACATGTAGGTTCATGGTTCAATAAACAATGGAACACAATATATGCTAAATATAGTTCAATACAGAAAAAGGAGAAACTTTAAATAAACCTATTCCAATATTTAGGAACACGCCTACTACTCATTCTTGAAGTATAACATACTATAATCGGGTGGTGTAAGAAATACTGCAATACGCTTAAATATTCTGCACTTACAAGTATTTCATAAGTCTATATAATTATGTAAACGAGTATGAAGAAACATTCACCCTATAATTTCATATGTATATTTGTGCTTTGATATCCATAATACAACATCTGTTTTGGGAGTCTGGGAGAAGGTACAAATTATAAGTCCAATATGGAAAATTAAACTTACATTGTAGAATCATCGAGTTTGCATACATTTTATCATGTCAGTGTTAGAGGTTAAATATAATATATTTTCAGTTTAACTAGAATATGACAATCTTCAGGATAGCATACAGGGTGAATTGGGCTTTGAAATTGAGATACCTAGGTATTATTTGTGACCATACGATATTCAACACAGAGTTTTCTCGACTCACAACATTCTTTGTAATATTTCCTTAAAACATATTATATCGTTCAAATTAAATTATGTTTAATTTGAAGGATAAATTATGTTTACATACTCTTAATATTGTAGATAGGCATGAAGAGCAAATAGACCAATATAATAATTTTCAAAAAATACTTAATAATTACAGTAATATGGATTGAGCGTGAATTTCTACATCACAATCATACTTAAAACGAGACTTTCAGAGTGCAGAATCGATGATAACATGTTTTGTGCATAGTGCTAAATAGTGATACGGCCCCAACTACATGTTAGTTATATGCGAGTGTAGTATTAATGACACGGAAATGTGCAACATCGTATGAAATAGATTCTACTTTCCTATAAATCTGATTGTAATTGTTGTAAGTTCATGCTACCTCTGCCAGGTTATTTCTACAGCATATAATTGTGCACAAAAGATTGAATTACCATATTCCTTTCTTTTCTTTTTCGCTCCTTTGGCGAGTGCACTAGAGTAGTATGGTGCGTGTATCGGCCTGCAGGGATGGCCACCTTATGTAACATTTTAAAAAGTTTCTTAACCAATCAAATGGGAGTATTTCAATCCAATATCATTCTACTTTCTGGCTCTATTATTCCATTCAACAATTGGGTAACCTTACCGTAATACCAAACTCCTACCGACTTTGTTTGTTAGAACCGAGGACAACTTTTAATAGCTACAACACTTTGGATAATATTAACAAGGCATTCCTTACTTGCAAATTTTGTATAAATGTTGTTTCTTAAATAGAATTCTTAACTTACAAAAAACCTTAGATAAGTTTACAATGATGATCACGACAATACAGCAGAAAACTCTTTGACTTATTTTCATTATATAACTCATTTACAGTCAATATACACCTCAAAATAGCTTAATTTACGAGTAACTTTATTCATTTACGGTTAATGGAATTTGAAATTATAAAAACAAAATAACACATAATCAATGAAAGGATGATAAGAAAATGCAAGATATTACATTCAATAATCATACCTAGTAGGCAGCATAAAAAAGTTATAATTTGTAATTTAATTCTTCTACAAAAACATCGTGAAGAAAAGGGGGAAAAAACGGGATATCATTATACAAAATTCATCAGAGTAGTATAAATGGTATGTACCTAAACTGCTATAAGCATTCGAAAGATAGTGACATCAAATAATTTGTATGTTCTTATTCAACGCCAAAAATTTAAAAAAAGATGGTATTGGTGAGTCGTGGAGGTTATTTTCCAAAGAGGTCAAAGGGCTCCCAAATCTGTATGCATAGCGCAATATCTGAGCACATAGTGTGCTGTTGAGGGAATTATGCTTGTGCTCGATCCCACCTGTACCCGTTGCAGAAAGAGTAGCAATCAATTGCAAAGTTAAAACTGATTGTAAGTCAGATCATATGACTAAATGCGCAAATCTTGAATGGTTCAAATGTGCATATTTTCTGACTTGCAATTAATTGCAACTTTACAATCAATTGCAACTCTTTCTGGTTTTGCGAAGATATGGCAATGGAGAGTGAGTTTTTAAAAAGCACCCTCTAGCTGTAATAGAAGAACAACCAGAACCCTTTTTTAACATTTAAAACCACTTTTCTTGCAAACAAGACGATGCTAGAAATTAACATTTTTTTCTTTGTGGTCCAATCAGGAAAGTTAGAACCAAGATTTTCTCACGTTTGAATGGCCTGTAACCTGAATGTAAAAAGCCCATTACAAAGGAAAATTATATCAATATAAAAGGCTTTCCATTCCAAATTTGGAATTGATTAAATTTTGGTGACCTAAAGCTAATTTCGAGGGCCATTGGACCATGCAATGCCGATTTCAAACCTTGTTACAAATAATGAGGACCAGTATGCCTTTTACAAAAAAAAACAACACATATTTTGTGTTTTGTCATACCCTTGCAAGTTTCAGTCATTATAAGCAATTTTTCATAATTTGAGTTCTTAAGATACCACAATGAGATTCATGAACAAAAATATATCATCATCATATTTCTAAAAAATAACACATGAAGTACATTTGGAAGCAAGGAACATAAATTCATACAAATTTGTAATCGACAGAATCATCATCATCATTAGAAGAAGAAGACAAAAAATTGCACGGAAATAATGGATTTTGCAACATGCATGCACGTAACTGGATGACTTCAAATTCAACCAAAACAAGAAAACAAAACTGGATGTCCAATCTTTGATAATTTTCATTCATTCATTTCAGTTTTTGAGAATAACTAAGCGCAATAAGCGAGTCAATTGGTAAACCCTTAATCTTTTAAATTCATACAACTTCTCTAAGATTTTACTAGTTTGAGGTTACATAACACAAATCTAAGGAACATGCATTTTGGAATGGAAAGGAAACAAAACTGAATAGAGATAAGTAAGAGATAAAGTAAGCACCAGAATAAATCATAGACCTAAAAAAAAAAAAATGTATCCATATAATGATTAAGGACAATTTGATATATATTTTTAAATACACATTTTCTGGGCACCTACCACAATGATTTGACCTATTTTCTACAAGATTTTGTAATCCCCATAGAGTTGATCTAGGACCCACCAGGTTCCCGTAGGCAATGGGTTAACCTGTTCCCTACTAGATTGTGTAATGCCCATAGAGTTCATATAGGACCCACCCGGTTCGTTTAGGCAACAGGTTAACCTGTTCTCTACTAGAATGTGTAATCCCATTTAGCCCATTTCATAAAACACTTGCAATTGTTGTAAGTGTCCAATTATTGTAACTATTTGGTCAACAGCCAATCAGCATGGAGCATTACAGCTGTAGCCATGGTAGTTTTAATAATTGGACACTTACAACAATCGCAAGTGTTTTATGAAATGTGCTACAGGTTCCTGTAGGCAATGGGGTTAAGATGTTGAGAACCATTTGGTGATTATACAGTCAAACCTGTCTATAAAGACCGCCCAAGTAAGATAGAAAAAAGTGGTCTTTTTAAGCAGGTCGTCTCTATCTATAGACAGGTTCATTAATATTAATATGTAAATGGCCTCCTGCATCTGTGGGCCTTTTATAGACGGGTGGTCACTATAGCAGTTTTGACTGTATATAATACACATTGTTCAAAGACCCCAGCCTGAAATATCCTAAGCGAGTTCTAAAAAAAAAGTAATTGTAGATTGTTTCTTTATACAGATTCAAAGTAATAAATGTATAGTAAAGTTTACAGATTTCATTGCGGGGGGAAAAGGGACGGGCAATGAATGAGAGAATGCAATCACAGGACAAAGCTTTAACTCACTCTGGACTGGTCTTGAACAGTTCAATCGGGCTTGGGGTCTATTTAGAGATTGCATGTTATAGCGGAATCAAATTGTCTTAAACACTTAAGAGTGCCAGGGATTTTAATGCTCTATGGCATTTGTGTGTAGTGTAACTCATAAAAATGCGAGCTTGGCACTCAAGGAGTTATAGGCTGCCTTGAAATGCCTATTACTTAATGAAATTGAAATGTGCCACACAATTTCTGCCACATGCAAATGTCACACTTGCTACAATGGTGCTATAATGTGTGGGTGAGTTGTTAAACATGTGCCCACCTTTGGCACAGCTCCATAGAGTACCGAAGTGTGATGTCAGAGCTATTCATTGCCATGGGTAATGGTTCTAAACAATGTCAGGCAAGTAATGAATTGGTGATCTAGCGGTTGCTAAGAAGGCAATCGTCCGGCTCCGACCCACTACTTAAAGGACCTACAGAATACAACGTACTTTGACACTTATTCCATAGTTGATGACTTGAAACATTGGTATGCCGAAGAAAAATCCATGAAATTAAACACAGTAGTGATTTAAGACTAGTTTCCTGATGCCAAATCTCACTTAGCAGCCAGTTTACGCCCCACCCACATTTAGCGTCCGGAATCGGCGGCGTGATCGACGTGTGATTGACAATTCATTTGTTTACGTCATGACGCGTCATCTACAGAATTTAATTCATTAGTCCGGTCTTTAGATGACGTCACATTTTGGCGATTTAAAAGGGGCGTTCCCAGGACAATAAGATATTTACTAATTATCCCAAAATTGATTGATTTCATGAGAAATGACTGCTAAATTCTTTTTCTTCGGGAAAAATTACTTATAGAGAGCCGAATTGTGAAAATTAGGCCATCTAGACGCTGTAGTTCCTTTAATGCCAGTATGAAAGGAAAAGTTGTTTAGAACCATTACTATGCCATAACAAAAGCATGCGATGTCACTACTTCGGTACTCTATGGGCTTTTTCGAATAGCGCCCTCTCAAAGCTCTATGACATTGTGACTTTAAAGCTGATCTGCTTTATATAAACCATAACCCATTTTATGTTGGTATATAGTCTATAGACCCTATCTGGGGTAGTAACAATAATAGTGTAAAGTGCTATTCTACTAGAGTGAATAGTGCTATATAAATAACTGATGTTATTGATTTTATTATTATTAGTAGTATTAGCCAAAGATTACAGGTCCTGTCCTGGGCCCTGTAACGCAAAGATTTACGATTCAGCGTAACATAGCTTATCGACTGATCATGCAATCAATTAATTAATCGTTAGATCTATCAACTGAATCCTAAATCTTTATGTTAAGGGACCCAATAACCCCAAAATAAAATTGTAAACACATCCTAAATAACAGTAAACACACCTAAAGTTACTTGGATTAAGTACCGGCATACCATGCATACTCGATAGTCTCACGCCCAAAATGTTTTGGACCAGGCAAGGGCCCTGTAAGATAAAGATATACGAATCGTACAATCAATTTGATTGATCATAATATGATCTATCAATTGATTTGTGAGATTAATTTTAAATCTTTATGTTACGAAGCCCAGAACGAGTTAAGATTTGCTGTAACTATGCTTCTTAGAGCAGAGTTTTTGTAGATAATTTCTCGGGGAGTGAGGATCAGAGAATGGAATCATTATTACAGCATGGCCAGATAAGATTTTATTTTTCTAGGCATGTGTGGATATTTATTTCTATATTACTTCTGAATTAAATTTGAACAAAAAAATGAGGCTTACATATTTTAAAAGGGGGTCCGCACCGGTACCACCGCATGCATTGACTTTTATACTCTCATGCATTTTCCATATTGTGTAAAAGGAACTCGAATATGTGCTGGGTAATATATCTTAGTCGGACCACACATTTAAGGAGTGGGGGGGGGGGGGGGGTACTATATTAAAACCGTCCAGGTAATAATTTAGTGTAATAATAGAACCAAGTTCTCTATTTTTCTGGAAGCCACTTGCAAAAAGAAAAGCACACATTGTATTTCTTCTTTTTTAAATCACACATTTGAGTTTATTTTGAAAAATAAAAGCATAACATGTGAACAAACAAAATAATAACCTTCCTCGATACGAAAGCTAAATTTGTGATTTCATGAGGGATACATATAGATTAACTCCTGATCAACGTCAATGAAAAATTCATACTGGTATAATTATTTGACAATCCAATGACATATCAAAATTAATCGTAATTTAGAATTCCTTACAAAAAAGATACCCCTACCTATTAACGTAGTGAATTAAGTGACAAGGAGGTTTAGAAACAAGACTATTATTAAGATCACTGAGTAAATAAGATGAAATATAAATAGCAAAGAAATAACTAATACAAATGCATGATACTTAGAAGATACATTAGAACTTAGAAGATAAATTTTAAAAAGATGATTAAATTTTACGAGCCAAAAAAAAGGGGATGGTGCTTTGTTTATATTATAACACAGACAGCTTAATTAGTTAGTTCTTGAACTATAAAGTTGTTAGTGATTTTGTTGACTATGAAGAAAGAACAATTCCAAAATATGTTCAATTTGGATAAAACATACAAATCAAGTTATATTTGGATACGGTTGTAAGAGTTCTAATTCCCAGACGAATTAGATCTAGAAAGGGTTAATTTTGTATTTGGATTGGGTCCTATTTCAGGGTCTGGTCCTATTTCCCAGGTCTGGACCTAATTCACAGATCTGGTCTAGACCAATCACAACCAGACCAGTCACCAGGTCCCACTATACAGGCCTTGAAAACTTTTTTCAAAGTTTCAACTCTCTACCATTTAAGGACAAGTGCTAGGAAATCGTTATGATGCAATCAAACTTATTACTCATTACATTCGAAAAGATTTTGCAATCCTGTTTAAGTTTCAACTTACTAACATTAATAAGATAAGAGAAAGGAAATCATGTCACAATTAAATGTTAGCCTCATGTACTGATTTACTCTTAACTTAAGATAACATTTTGAAATTTTGTTGAAGTTTTGACTCTGTGCTATTATAGGGTTTGTGAAAGGAAATTATTATGAAATCATTAAATCTATTATCCTCAATTAATCCTTCATTAAAGTTTCAGGGATCCTGTAGGCGAAGGGTTAAAATACTCATAAACCTTGGGACTCGAACCATAATTACCCCCGTGAGACAGACATGTTGGAGCTGGATTGGATTATTAACTATTTAAACTGAATATAAGTTTTATAATTAGCCTACTTGTTATTTCTGTCACTTTACCTCTGAGGAAGATTATGCGAGGACTGACAAATCAGGCCCTTAATCGATTCTTATCTCTTTTCACTTACGTTATTTAATTACAAGGTTTTTACAGTCAAACCTGTCTTAGTGACCACCTGTCTACAATGGCCAACTGGCCTATAGTGGCCACCAAAAGTGATCCCCTGCAGAGAAAAACAATATTATGTAAACTTATGTCTTATAGAGGTCACCCGTCTACAGTAACAACACTTTTCTTGCTTTCCTTGGGTGGTCACTATACACAGGTTTGACTGTACACGTGTTGAAAATATTATGGAAACGGCATAATAGAGGTCACCTGTCTACAGTGGCCATTTTCTTGCTTTCCTTGGGTGGTCACTATACACAGGTTTGACTGTATTAGAATATGTCAAAACGTACAGGTGAATATCTAGGTGTATTTTCCTAATTACTAAAGTACGTTGCAACTAATAGGATTATCTGGGGCTCTGGTTCTAATTCTAGTCGCAGTAAAATGATGAAACAATTAGAGTACAACTAATAAAGTGGTTGAAGGAAGGGGGGGGGGGGGGGAGGGGCTAGCAAATTATCAACATCGTAAAGCACCGTGTAAGACACAATATAGGCACAAAAAAAGATACATTTTCTTAAAAAGGATGAAATAAAGAATGTTATTAAGGAAACATACATAATACATGCAAGGAGTAAACTTCACTTGTCCTTATAGTACGCGAGTAAAATGCCCTTTAATAATTTTGGTTAACAAACTTTAAGACATAACATACAATATCAAATCTTACTCAACTGAAATTCAATCATAAAAAGAGCCAAATATACATGTATACTTCTTGTGGTTCGTTCAGTTGTCATGTGATCTTCCATTAATTAGCAAACTGTACTCGTTTTTGTTAATTCATACTGTATCATTTACCACTCACTCGTTACTTGATAATATAGGAGTGACAAGTATATATATTTTCCCTAGCAGTACAGAATGAAATTAATAATAACATTTAGGCACAATGAGGCTTCCTTAGCCGTGGAAAGTAAACATCTGCAGTACATTTGACATATTTTAAAAGTAAAGGTTAGGCATCTTCAGAAATAAACATAAGACAATAATTCATTATAATAATCACATTTGCAAAGAAACAACACTCTTCGTTTGCTCGCAGTCAATTGTTATCATATATATATTCATATATGTATAGTATAGATTTTATACACGAGCTATTGCTGTGAACGCTGGACAAATTATCATTTGTCGACATTTAATCCGGTCGGACGATGGAATAAGTTTGACTCCGCTCTTCGTCTCCTTACGGGCGGACAACACAGTTTACACGAAGCAAGTCCGATCTTGCGATTCAACCACCACTCTGCAACAACTCCTCCTCTAGCCGTTGTCACTTTAACGTTTAAATTCATCAGGTTAGCAGCAAAAAATCCGATGACAGCTAAATAGCAAGCAGCTATACATAGGTGGGATGTCATTTATAGAAGTTTGTTTTTCCTAACTCAGTCTTGGCACGGAAAGCGGCGGACGATAGCAGTTCTTTTACAACAACGGTTACGATGGAATGCTTTTATCACTGCTTTACGGTGCAACACGTAGGTAGAGACCCTTTTCTGCAGAATGCAACGAAGCCTTCGCCCCCGACCCCTTCTAGCTTGGGGGGGAGGGCGTGCACACCGCAGGGGCGTTGCCGTCAGTGGTTGGCATTCTGGCGTCCGCCCTGTGCCATCGTCGTCTGGTACTGTCCTTGCATTTGCTGTGGCTGCGCCGAGGGCTGCGTTGCTGCGACCTGCGAATATTGCGACCGTTCCTGCATGCCCCCCTGGCTTAGGTGGGTCTGTGGGGGCTGCCCCTGGGCCTGCCCCGCCCCTATGTGCCTCTGCTGCTGCTGCTGCGAGTGCATACCCTGGTACTGCCCCTGTTGTGAGTCTATGCCCCCCTGGGGCGTGTACTGGGGGGTGGCCTCCGGGAGACCCCCGGGGTTCGGGGTGCTGTGCGCCTGCTGAGTTGCTCGGGGATGCTGGGGGTACGCCGCATGGTCCGAGATGGTCTGGCCTAACTGGTTGGGCATGCCGGTGTACGTAGGTTGTTCCTGCAAGGACAAATCAAAAGCAGACGGAACAATTAAAACACCGTGATTAGGTAATCACATAGACAATGAAAGGACAAAAATCTAACTTGGGATTGCAAAATCTAGTATTTAAGGGACCGGTTAAATTACTTCTACTGCACTTTTTGGTTGTTTTACAAGGGTTATTCGGCTAATTAAAGCACCAAGCTCAGAACAATCGCTATCTGCCAAACAAAACTTGCCAACGTGTCTACTGGCACCACGTGGTACTCATAACTCAAGTTGATAATTACACAACCATATATGAATATTATCATTATTTTGCACTTTCGAACTTTGTACTCTCCAGTCTCCATTGTTCTTTAGGTAGGGTTCAACGTTTGTCTTTATAACTAACTAGTGCCACATGATAAGTGTAAATAAACACTGCATACAAAAAGAAAACAACATTTTAAGTGGTTTTTAATAATAAATCTGAAGAGGATTTATAAGTGCTTTGTGTAATTAATGAGAAAACAAAATACAGGTTTCAAGTGCTTTTTCCTTCCTTCTTATTCGATCGGGGATTGGGGATAAAATCTGACGTCAATTTTCACTTTTGTTCACTACATAAACTTTTTTTTTTTTTCAATGAGAATATAACTATAAAAAGAATGTACAGTGATATTGGTATATTATTGAAGTCTCTAATATCACTTTTGGAATTATCTTATAAAGTTAATAGATCACATTAATTTCTAGCTTTTTCATAACTTTATTTTTGTTGTAGTATTCGAGTATGCTCCCTGGGGGTTGAAATGGTGCACAAGATAATTGCATGGGCTTGAACTGTACCTGATGACCAAGGGTAATAATAATACATTTAGAATACAATTAGAAACCCTGTATTAAGTGCTTTATAACTGTAATCTATTATTATTATTATTATTATTATTATTATTATTATTATTATTATTATTATTATTATTATTATTATTATTATGTACCTGGCTAGACATAGAGATGCCATGTTGTTGCTGCTGCTGCTGCTGCTGATTAGGCATGTTGATGTTCTGTTGCTGCTGTTGTAGGGCGGGCTTTGGTTGCTGTTGTAGCCGTTGCTTCAACGTCGAGTTCTCCTCCTGTAGCACCTCGTTCTTCTCCACCAAGACCTTGATCTGCTCCTTCAGAACCTCCACCTCCTCTCGCACGGCGAACAGCAAGTGACTTTTGACAAGGTCCTACGGAATGGCACAAATTGAAAAGAGAAAGATGTTTTATAGTTTGAATTGTATATCCAGCCAGTATGCATTCTGCTGGTAATACTAAGAAGTTCAAAAACTCCTCCAAACCCTCTCAGTACCTCCACCTCCTCTACCACGGCGAACAGCAAGTGACTTTTGATGAGGTCCTAGATATTAAAGATTAAAGATGAACAAAAGAGAAAGATGTTTAGTTCAAGTGGTTAAAACATGATCATGATCTTGATCCGCTCCTTCAAGACCTCCACCTCCTCTTGCATGGCGAACAGCAAGTGACTTTTGACGAGGTCCTAGATAATAAAGTTGAACAAAAGAGAAAGATGTGTAGTTCACGTGGTTGCAAAATGTATATATTATATTTTGTAATTGTTAAGCACAAATGATCTAAGTTCATTGGTTCTCAAAAATCTCAAACCGAACCTATCATATCGAACCTGTCAAATTAAGTAGCAACTGTAGTATGTAAACTTTCTACCTTTTAAGCAATGTTGATGAAGATTATGCTAGGGTCAAAGGACCAGGCCCTTTTTGACACCGAGCTGAAATAGTACATTATCAGGTGAATGTATCATAATTGTGTTTTTCCCCATTGTTTGAAAAGCACAATTGAAACCAAATCAAAACCAGCAAAAGTTCATGTTCCATGGTCGGACGGACAATTTACACTTAAAAACAAATTTTATGAGAATCTGGTTAGAACAGGTTGTTAACATCATCATGACGATTACTAGCTAATGACTGTTTTTTCACACAATATTTGTATTAGCACTGGGGTCAGGGTAGACAGGATATGGGCTTATATAAATGCTCCAATTTGATATCAATTAAAGTAGAATTTAATTCTTAACATAATCCTCCCAGGTCATTTATCTAACTTTAAAAAAACCTAAAAGGGGTTACAAACACCAGCTTCCAAATTTAAACCCTAGATAAAACATACAGAATCTAAAAAAAAAAAACAATAAAAAAAACAGCACAGGCTATCCAG
Organism: Echinarachnius parma; assembly: GCA_037951105.1. Taxonomy (NCBI): domain Eukaryota; kingdom Metazoa; phylum Echinodermata; class Echinoidea; order Clypeasteroida; family Echinarachniidae; genus Echinarachnius; species Echinarachnius parma. The sequence continues at coordinate 102,703 of JBAMJV010000532.1, read as the reverse complement.
GTCTCGCCTTGAATTTAGAGTATCATTCCCAGACCAACTTTATATACATGTAGATGTAGATCTTGTCATATCAATCCCTAATCCAACATAAATACACCAGTTTCTCATTACTAACCAAACCCGATTTAGAGTTACCCTGGCAAAAGCACTCATGTCAATGTACATTATATATTATGGTCATGTGATGCTTGCTTGTTATTCGTGATAACATACGTGGGCAATTTTTAATGGCTGTGTTATTTCTGATATGATATCTCAGGAAATTTCATTTGAAAAACAGTTTAATTGAGTATCGTAAACAAGGGAAATGAGTCATAATGTTACCACAAATCTGTTTTTGTGACCATCAACTAAAAACTTGAGATAACAAAGGTGGTAGCACTTGAATTTGACAATGAAAATCTCAAGGATTCAGGGTTTAAAAAATGATTGTATTTTCGGGGGATATTTTTCAAACCAGCCTCCATTAAAATAGCACTTTGAATTTTTTTTCTGAGCATAAAGGGTCCGATTTGTTGGAAAAAATAAGATGAGCTGCACCCTATTTAACCAGATTTCGTGAAATTCAGAAAAACAAGTTATGGTGCAAAGTACACTCCCTCTGACGCAATGATAGATAATATGCACTTATGTCACATGACACCTCAATCTTATATCACATGATCACATTGATGGAAGGTGTGATATCAGTTTAACCCTCGGAGTACTACAGCCAGAAAATGTTTATTTAATTATTACATAGATAACGTATGATCCTTGTACAGAGAGAGAGAGGGAGAGAGCATTTAACCATTTTGCTTATGTTAGGGCCTGCTAGATTATGTATTTAAAACTCAATGGTAATGACGTAATCTAGAAGACAAACAATTAATAAATATCACTCAAATAAGTCCACACCTTGGACACTTGTTTGCTCTCCCCCGTGCCATAATGGGATGACCCTCTCACTATTTGCTCACGTTTGCAGGTTCTATTTGTAAGCGATCTCGGGGGACACATGTCATTAAGACATACGCTTATTATACATCAAATGCATATCAGGGTTTTTACCCAACGAACCATCAATGACACAGCAATTTCTATGACTTACTTGACTATGGCTTTTGCGTCAGTACATGGGACATTTTTAGAAATATTGATTTTACGATGTGTGTATTTATCATTACGCTCAGCTTGAGCAGTTAAACGGGAAATATATAAATTTCAATCGATCATGAACGATACAGTGCTTCATAAATGCAAATATACAGTAAATGGAAAAGTTCTGCTCAGAGTCGACTAAAAAATCGACGTAAAAAATCAATATATATAAAGAGTAAAACAAACTCGAAAAAAACACTGTAATTCCATGGTGAATCTTTTTATTCAATTATTTCTAACCGATTTCATCAAAACCGGTTAGAAGTAATTGAATAAACATGGAATTATACCGTTTTCCGAGTTTGTTTTGTTGACCTTATATATTTATTCCATCGATGAAGACTTTGTAAATTTATACTTATTTATATAAACAGTATATATCAGGTCTATATCGTGCACACGAGTGACACAGCAATTTCTATGTTTATTTGGATCATGATTTTGCAAAAGCTTTTTTCTGCACGCGATCCCAACTGATTCAACTTCTGTATTTCCATGCTTATTTGAAAGAAAAAAACATTTTCCAGTCTTGTTTTCTTTTTGAGAATAACGTGTATAATATATAAATTTGTCCCCATGCATAAGTGCAATGTACAGCTCCCATCAATAATATTCATCTATTAATAACTTGCTATTTCATAATCATACAATATCCGGTCACCCGCATATATCTACATTGCGTGACATATGCTAGTGTCAGTCACATATTTATTAGACCTAATATATAAATATATGACCCTCATTATATCATAATAATACTATTCATCTATTAAAAACTTGCTATTTCATAATCATAAAACACCTGCCGTCACCCGCACATATCTACATACAATGTACATTGCGTGACATATGCCGTCAGTCATATATTTATTGGACCTAGTAATATAACTACATGTACAGGTATATGACCTTCATTATATTAGAATAACTTCATCTATTAATAAAATTGCTATTTCATAACCACACCACACCCGGTAACCCGCATACATATGTCCACATGTACATTGCGTGACATATGCTGTCAGTCATATATTTATTGTTGGATTTGAAATATAAGTATACGACCCTTACTCTTTCCTTTTAATAAACTGTTATCACGTTTTGTGTCACCCTGAGTATTTCCAGCAACACAAATAACCAAAAAATAATAAAACTCCAAAAATGTGTCACGCATCATCTGTGCATCATCTTTTTAAGAGTGAACATAACAGGAAGAACGGACATGTGTAATTCATCTAACTTGTTTAATTTGGAAGCATTATGAACTGAAACACCCCCCCCCCCCCCCATTATTTTGTATGAATAATTGCTTAATCTGTTGAAACAATTGGCCATAACAGGAAGAACCGGGACCATTAGAACCACAATAAAGCCTCGTATTGTTTATAATAAATGTGTATGTTTGCATAAACTTAATGTAGCATGATGTGCAGTGTGTAACAGCTGTTTTGGTACTCATAGTATTTTCCCTACAAATAACCACTATTTAAACAAAATTTGCCTATCAAAACTAATTTACACGATGACCTTAACATTGAATTAAATGAAAGGCACCTTTCCTACCAAACAAATTTAAATGGAGGTGTGAATAACCAAATAACAAATAATAAATATTATGTGCATTTTTTGTTGATTTAAGTTCATAGTAAGTACCATATGGCCTCAAACTAAATAAATAAATATTATGTGCATTTTTTGTTGATTTAAGTTCATACCAAGTACCATATGGCCTCAAACTATCCCCCACGTTTACATAAAAATGAACTTTACTCCAATTAGTGGTCTAAATCCTATAAGATTCTTCACCCTGGCTTCTTAATGGTAATTTTAAATGCAACAGGACAACAGATATAACAATTTTCTTGAAAACGTTTTGGTCAAAGGTTACTGGAAATTCCCACTTGCAATAACAAGTCAGGTTCCTTATTAATGTTTACATGGACTTATATATATGGTTACATGACGAGTCCAAAGTACATGTACTACTTATAATAATCTTGTGCTTGGTACATAATATTGTTTATGATGGGTGTTTCTCTACTCTGTTTCTGTTTGTGCCGCCTAGCAACTCTATTCACCATGATAGAATATTATTGTTTTAATGTTTTGGATTTCCTCTCTTGGCGCTTTTGTTTCACTAATGCGTGGCAACTACGCACATGATACAATGATATTGGTTTCATTTTTGGTTTCAAATTTATATCTATTTTGCTTTCCTTTCCTTTTTCATTTTGGGGGATTCTTCTTATTTTCCCTCTCATGTATTGTTTGTTTTAGCTCCATAGCAACTCTAAGCACAAGAAACAGCATTGTTTTTCATTTTCTCTTTTAATTAACAATTTCTCATCCTTTTGATTTTCAATTGGGCTGCATTCCTCTTTTCTGTTAATTTGTGATGCATATATATATATATCAACTCAATGTATTAAATAAAAAATAATTGCTTTCACAGATTCAATTTCAAACCTATTTGTTTTATCTTTGGTTTAGTTTTCTTTCCAGCTGCATTTGAACTGCATATATCAGACAATTTATTTTTATTTTTTAGACTCGAGTAGCTGAGAATAATACTACTTTCGCAATTTTAGTTTATAAGATTCCCCTTGTTTAATTTTCTTTTCATCTGCATTTCAGCTGGATGTATATCCACGAGATGATCCAATTGGTTGGAGATGAATAGCTGGGGAAAGTCCCATGTTAGATGCATATAAATCTAATCAAGGCATCCGGTTACCAAAGCGATAGCTCCTAAACATCACTTGAACATTCAAGGAGGTAACAGAGCACAACTTGAGCACCCCTTGAATTGATGTGGACATATCTGGAGGGCCTATCGCTGCATCCTGTACATCAGTGAAAATATATACCCTAGACTTTGGGCAATTTAGCCCCCCCTCCACCCCCCCCCCCCCCCCCCCCCCCCTCCGAACAAGTAATTTAGCCCCCAAAACGCCAAAAAGAGCCCCGTAGATGCTTGGATTTAGTTTTATCCCCAATCTGTAAAGGGATTTCCCCCTCATCTCCTCCCAAGCATATGCAATGAAATGCATACTATATACTCAGTCATTGGACAAAAGGATACTAGAATGCCATAGAGCTTTTAGTAACGTGTAAGCCTAGAGGTTCGATTAAGCCATATTATAAAGACCGGATGATGTTACTCCTATAATAGATCAAACCGTGTAACTCTACCGCACAGAGAGAATAGTGAGCAGAATTTCAGGGGGTAGATGCGTGTCATACATTTGAAGTTCTGATGATTAAAAAAAATGGCTGAATATTTTGGGATTATTTTTGCTCAAAAGAACTCTTAAAACTACAATATGTGAATATTTCGCTGAGAGCATATAAAGATTAATGTGGCGTCATTGTTGTTCCTTTATGTATTTTTTTTTTTTCACAATAGCTGCTGGTAGCTTTTCTCATTTTCTATAACATTTTACACTTCTGTTATTACCTTCGAAGTTCTACAGGATTGGGTTTTGAATGTTGAAAGCCGCATGGATTTGCTTTCATAAGTTGGATAATGTTTCAATAGCGTTTACTAATCAATACATGTTACAAGAGCTTTAATTAATCTATTCAAAGTCTTAAACCTGATCCCAAGCGAAACAGGTTCTATTGAAAAACATTAAAGGTGTATTGATGTCTTGGTTAAACGGGATTACCAATGGTGATCAATTAAACCTATGCTTGTCAATAAGCTGGACTCAACTGCATTGGATACGTGGGATTAGCTTAATCCAGGAATCAATGAGTTAGTGAAAAGAAGGGACAAAAAGACTATGAAAACAACAGAAGAGTAGAAAACAAGATCAATTACATGCAACATACAATTACAAACAAGACAGACTACACATGTACTGTTTCCCATGTACAGTATCTACTGCTGGGGTTATACTATGGCTAATTCTGTTGTTCTAGACCCTATGGCAGGCGCTTTGTGAAGTTTTCCAAAAAGTAAACACTTGTTCATAAAAGACTTATATTATGCCGCCACAAAAATGTGAACTTTCCTGCAAGGACAGGGCATTTGGGAATATTGTCTATTAGTACCCATAATCTACCAAATATAAGCTTTGAAATTGTAGTTCTTACTTATGTTCTCCTGGTGTGCTTGGAACAGTTTTGAACACTGCCTATTAAAGTTGTCTAACAATATATGTCCTAAAAGTGTGTGACAACTATATCGTCGATGGGCAATAAAAAGGGCAAAATGGCCGATATTATCGTCGAATATCGATTTTGTTTTTATTTTATTTTCAGATAGAGTTCTTTAAAACCTATCCGATGATATGTTTAGAATTCCCATATGTGCCCAACTTTTTGAGAAAATCAAAAATATATATCATATGGGCAATACGAAGGACAAAAAGGGATTTGCCCTTTTAGCTGCCCATTATTGCGCCAAGTTGCGCGCATTGCCTGTGCATTATCAATGCGCGTAAAAGGGCAATACGCATTTTGTCCTTTTTCATGCCCAATATCGACGCGATATCATGCATGTAAAAAGGGCAAATTCAGAAATGCGTAAATAACTCCGTTAAAAAGAACTGAGCGTAGGCCAAATTAAACGACTTGATTGCTTTATAGCCTACATAACTGTTTCACTAAACAAGATTACTGGATTTGGCATTTTAAAAATATTATTGCCCAAAATGTCAAAATGTTGTTTCTTCCAAAAAAGTAAGTATCGTTTTTTGCTATCGATACCGTCAATTTGTCCTTTTAATTGCCCAGCGACGATATGTCCATTAATTATCTGATTGTTATGAAGCTTTCAGAAGTAAACACTTCGCTCAATATTGACGTCATCAACAAAAGATTTTTACCAGCACAAAGATCTGAACTTTCTGCATAGACTGACTGACTTTCTTTTTGTCAAGTTCATAATCCAGGTCTAGTACACTGAACTTTCATGAACTCATAACACTATGAAAACTTGCAACCATGTCTGACAAGTGAATATCATGCATATTGCACGTGCGTAGTTGAACTAAGGGATTTGCGAAATCACGGCGAGAACAATGAATGTACGGAAAGTGCATCAACAGAAGTCAAATGTCTGGCTAAGGTATTACTTTTTAATTACACACCCCATGTCTCCTATTACCGACTATAAAATATAGAAACTTAATCCATCAAAGACGATTTAATGTTTGTAAAATATGCATTTTGTATAGACCAAGTCTAGTACTTTGGGGCCCAGTCATGAACAGGTTAAGACTTCAAAGAATCAAATCGTTATTGTTCATGAAGTAAACAGGTATACAATGAAAAAAATAACACAATAATCTGTCATCATATTTCAACCCCCTCTGAAATCAAATGAATCAATACATATAAACAAAAAAACAAATAAATGTGAAGTTAGACTAATCAACTGCAGGCGTCTGCGTATCGATTTGCCAGAAATTGGTATCATCGAGTGGGTACGTTTTGTACTTAGAAAAATATCTGTAAGATTGTGAACTTAACCCAACAAAAATGAATTCATCAACATACAAATGGTGATGCAGACATATATCCAGGGCAGTACATTAGAATCCAACTGATTGTGGTACGTGCAAAACTTTTCTGAACATCGTGGGGGTAAAATACATGAGTGAAATAAAGGTCACGCTGCTTTTCACAATGGGGCAAAACAACATTGAGGTGACGTGTATATGCAATGTATTAGCCCTCTTCCCCCCAACCAAGAATGACAAACAATCGAGTCTCATGGATCTATACTTCATATTTCCTGGGAATTTAGGATTATTTGCAGGGGTCCACAATAATATTGATATGAATTTGTAATGCTGCTCTTATTTTTTTTCCAGTAATTTGACTGTTTTTATAACTCATTTTTTAGATGTTATTAATATTTTTCCCTTGATCCCAAAGTTTGTTCTTTGCAGATTTGTTTTTCAATAATAAAAAATGAAAAGAAAAAAAATTATATTGATGTGCAATACCTTTTGAAGATATAATCTGGGTAAAACAGTTAAACATCAACAAAATAAATGTTCATAACTGTTCCCACGCACCAACCCCTCTCCAAAAAAAAAAAGAAAAAAAAAAGATCAATAATATGGCAATGAAGATCAGTTCCCTGGGATTGAGTATTGAAAATAAATTACGAGGGTCCATGCTTTTGATTCTCCCCCAAAAATCGAGTCGGCATGTCACTAAAAGTTCACAACTTCACAATGGACTAGTGTACCAACATCGAGGTGGTATGTGATGAAAACGTCACAAAGGTTGAATCGATGTGTTGCATTCTCACCCCATTGTGACGTTCTGGTATCAATTGTGGTTTATTGATTCTTCGAACAATGAAGACGCACCCCCTAAACAGGAAGTTAGAACCGGGGCGGGGCGTGGTAAGGCGCACATAGTCATGAAATCAACATACGCCATATCTGAAAACAATTTGCAGTGTTTACTTGAATCTCAAGTTTTTAGAAGGCTTGGTTTATTTGTCATCATCGAGAAATATTTCAGTCATATGTAATCATGAAATACCTTTTCTGATACAGGTTTGATAATTTCCTTTATATAGTTCTGTTGTTCTTTTCTTTTTTTCAGCAGTTTTTTACATTTATTCTTTTCTTTTACTTGAAAACATTAAGGAATATTTCATAATGAAGTTATCAAAACATTTGTAGTGAATACTTTTTTGAGGGGATATTATGGAATTGACTTAATTTCAATTTTTGAATATTTTGTTTATTTCTCATTGAAGAATGATTCATGGTTAGAAAATTCAAACATACAATTATTTGTACAGGGTGCAACTTCCCTTGCGTCAGAATTATCATCTTCAAAAGGTGGATCATTCTGTTGAACTCAAGGAACATTTTATTAACTAACTCTTCAAGTAGATTTTGAAAGTCTGGTATGTTATTAATAATTGAGAACTAAATTTAGATGATTTCGGCCTTCACAAATGAATCTCTACAATCTATATAATAGTATAAACAGACATGAACAGTATGAGCCAAAGATTCTATATTTAGAAATTCCAATCTCAGTTCTTCCAAAAATATTTCCCAATTTCGAAAACAATTTTGACATCTTGTCCTTTTATCCTATTGTGTTTTTTCCTGCCATTGTTACAAAAAGGGCAAAAGTTTGAAAATAAAAGCATTTAATCATTCACAATACCACAATAAAGACAAATAAAGCCATTGGTTTGGTCAATTTTCCCTAGTATGCTATTAAAACAGATGTGGTATATGCTGTCATTTTTCTTTAATTGTTCCCTAAATATAACAAGAGCCCCAGGGGGGCACGACGCTCACCTGAGGTCAATCAATTCACATCTGGCGCATGTTCTCTCTGGCACCCTCAGAAGATATGAAATCAGTTGAAATCATGCCAAAATCTATAATGTGATGTACTATTTAATCAATAACTTTTGATCCCCTGTACCTAACATTATGATTTACCATAATGTTTGGGTGAATCATAAAAAAAGACAGACACACATATAAGACAAAGCTTAACACATTTCACCAGCCACTGACCACTTCAGCATATTAACCCCACTCACATAGGGACCCTATGGGGCCATTCTGCGATGGCCTGTCATACTTCTGGATCTTGAGAAGAAGATATTTAAAATTAACATATTTTTTACAGTTGGTGCCCTCCCCCAGGGCCCCCCTGAGGGCCACGCCCACCATTTTAGCAACTTCGATTCCTCTACCCCTAAGGATGATTCCTGCCATGTTTGGTTGGAATCTAATCATTGGTTCTGGAGAAGAAGATGAAAATGTATATTTCCTATGGTAGGGCCCCCAAAAAAACTGTTACGCCCACAGGGCCCTTGTGGGGCCACCCACAAAAATCTTGTGAACAACTTTCATTCTTCATCAATAGAGGCATCTACATATGAAATATCAGGTCTGTCATACTTCTGGATCTTGAGAAGAAGATGTTTAAAATTTACATATTTTTTACACTTGGTGCCCTCCTCCAGGGCCCCCCTGGGGGCCACGCCCACCATTTTAGCAACTTTGGTTCCTCTACCCCTAAAGATGATTCCTGCCATGTTTGGTTGGAATCTAATCATTGATTCTGGAGAAGAAGATGAAAATGTATATTTCCTATGGTAGGGCCCCAAAAAAAACTGTTACGCCCACAGGGCCCTTATGGGACCACCCACAAAAATCTTGTGAACAACTTTCATTCTTCATCAATAGAGGCATCTAAATATGAAATATCAGGTCTGTCATACTTCTGGATCTTGAGAAGAAGATGTTTAAAATTTACATATTTTTTACATTTGGTGCCCTCCCCCAGGGCCCCCCTGGGGGCCACGCCCACCATTTTAGCAACTTTGGTTCCTCTACCCCTAAATATGATTCCTGCCAAGTTTGGTTGGAATCCGATCATTGGTTCTGGAGAAGAAGATGAAAATGTAAAAAGTTTACGGACGACGGACGACGCACGACGCACGACGCACGACGCACGACGCACGACGGACGACGGACGACGGACGACGGACGAAAAGCGATCACAATAGCTCACTTGAGCCTTTGGCTCAGGTGAGCTAAAAAGATAAGCATTGGAACTATCTTCAGAACCACAACAATAATACATCTATAGAAAGGCCAACAGGAAAAATAATAATACACCACAATATCCTATAAAGCCTACACAAAATTATGATAAGTACCTATTGTCACTTTGATCTTTAATCTGATGTTAAACTTAAAAGAGGAAAAATAACAAATATGTGACTCATTTGAACCATGGAATTTCAACATGAAATTTCGCAATACTTCTTACTTTTGGAATTCCCCGCCCCCAAATTTCTTTACACTTCTTCCTCAATTCCGAGGGCTATTGATTGAGCCATATTATCAAAAAGGGGGAAATTTCCTTTTTTCCCTCCTTTTTTTTATTAAATTGAAAATTGTCTGGTCTGTTATAAAATAGCTGTTTCTAAACATTTTAAAAATCATTTGTCAAACAAAACAATTCTTATGTTTGGCTCTCTTGGTAGTAAATAATAGAATTTGCTTGTAGGTCCCCTAAACCTTAATACAAAAATAGAAAATTAAAAATTTGTATAATGTATATATTCTTCAATCTTCAGGTTCGTTCACAGCAAGGTGTGTACATTTTTTACCGTCCAATAATTTTTGGAACTTGAAAAGGTGATCGAATGTTCATCTATTGAGTTTTGAGGAGGGGAGGAAACCCAGATCTTAACAGAATTTCCTGTACCATATTTTTTTTGTAATTTGGAAAGGATAATGACCCCTTTTTTGCGGAGTAAAGTCTCACTTGCACTTTTTTGTTTGTGAGAAATGTAATTGGCTTTTTGCCTTGACCTATGGAAACATGAACTGGCATGGGTAACCATGAAATGGTGAAAATGTGACCTCCTTGCTTACATGAACCTGGTGGCTCCTGTATTAAATCTAAGGGAAATGCACAATTTTTGTAGGAAATGGGTTAAAATAGTATGCACATGTACACTTGTAGTTGTATACAAAAATTGCAATATGTGCAAATGAATTGAATTTTTACGACTGAAACAACGACAAGAAATTGGATAGGAGAAATGTTATGGAGGATCAAATAAAAAATTATAAACTAACTGAAATGTGGGGGGGGGGGGAATTTTTTTGTAGTTAGAGCCAAATAAATAGTGATACAGTTAACAAATGGGAAGACAATAAATCAAATACAAAATAATGAATATATAACTTTGTTCTCAATATGAACGGAAGGGGGGAAAATGAGAGGCAAAGCAAATGGGAAACATGTAATAGAAAGTAGCTGCTAACAACAAACGAAAGAGGGATACACAAGTAAAGAATAAATATATTTGCTCAACACTGAATTTTAAAAAAAATTACAATGAAAATGTGAAAGGATATTTAAAGAAAATAGAAGAAGATGGAATGGGAAATGAATGCTTGAAAAACAAGTGAAATGAATCAACATTTGATGAAGAGAAGTAGATAGAAGAAAGATATTCAAGACTGCAAAAACAAGGAGAAAGTTGACAAAAAGAAAATTAAGCAAATTTGTTTGTTGTACTCACCATCGCCTGTTCGATCTTGTTGTCAATGGCCCCTCCTGCCGGAGAGGTACTGCAACGGAGAAAAGCACATAATACATCAAGGTTAATTTTGCTCAGACGATTCTGTTCGGTCGGTAGCACGAGCGACGTGTCTTTCTTCAACTGGGCTCGCGAGGGAGCCGAATTGAGCTTGTTGTAGGGAATACGCATGGTGAAGCGCTGTACGTGCAGTTGGTTGCGATCACGTCGAGTCGGCTTAACATCTACAGTCTATGAAAGACGGAACAGGTTTACTGTCAATTAATTCAAAGAAACCTGTCGATAAAAGTCAAGATCTGTCAGAGAAGTGAATATGCGTGTGGTTGACGCTGCTATTTAAAGTCTGGTGAAATACTGGATGAAATAAGTCTAGTCCAGCCTACTGTCTTACGAAGGGTGTTGCAGCATCAAAAGCCAACAATGAACTGACTATGCTTTGGTTGGACACGCTGCTATAAAGGTCTGCTACGAGTCTGACTGGTGTTTGCACTCCTAATTAACGTTTAACGAACATGCGTATGTGTGGGTGTAGAGCTTCTCTGTAACCACAAACCAGCTGAGAGAAGCAAATTGAATGTTAATGAACTATGTAGTCAATGTCATTGCAATATAATAAAGTGAAACACGGGCAGACGATTCCAGATGAATCAGGCACAGGCGAAAGAAGGCTGCAGAGAATGTTCGCGATGCGGGGTGACTCGCCGTTCGTTCGTAACGTTTGCGGCTAATGGGGAAGAGCAAAAGGCTGCTTAAAGTTTAGTCCACGTCGGGTAATCCCACAACTTGGATTCAGGTTCAGCCGGACTGGACTGGTTCTACAAATTTAGAGAGAAAATCTAATAAATCTCCCTAAAAAAAGTTTCCCCTCTTTCTTTTTTTATCTGGTCGTGACACCTACGTGACAGGCAGGCCCTGAGCGGAATGGAAAGTGACAGGCGGCGAGGGCTGCTTTAATCCCAGCGCACGAGCGAGCGAGGCGGGATGACGTCAAGGATCCCCGGGACCCGTTATGGGATAGTTCCTGTCGTTCCTGTCGGTGTCCGGCGATCGAGGGGAAAAGCCGCGTTTAGCTATGTTCTACCTGGATGGGAAGTCAGCCTAACCTCTCGCTCTGGCACTTGATCGAGTCAACGAACTCTCTCCACGCCAGTGGGTTTTACCAGAGTCGTGATTTCAAAATTCAAGTTGATGGCGAAATCTCACTGAATCTAATCAGAAGATTGGGTAATAGGCCCGTTTCACAAATATGCCCAATGGCAATTTGACAAACTTAAACCTGCTGGTTTCCAACAGAATCCAAGCTCATGCGAATATTACTGAAACTAGACTTCAAGCAAAAACAGACCAATGTTGAATGAATGTATAATAAATGTGTAGATCACTCTAGCTCTCGTCCTCAGTCACAAATGACAATTATTCCTCCAAACATTCAACAAGATCCTTCTCCTCCTGGCCTGGCGGCAAAGGTTCTCTACAGAAGATAACTAGATAGCTTTCATAAGAGAAGGACAAGCAAATAGATCCAAGGCTCTTCAAGGCAGACTTATTGTACAGTGACTGTGCATATAATCTAGTCGTACAAGGTTGATCAATACTGCAAGGTACAGTGCATGTAAATGGCACTGGAAAGTCACTCAATTTTAGAGCAAGATTGTACAGAATTGGATCTACTAAATCGGCTGAATATCTTGGTATAATATTACAGTCTACTTCTTGGGCAAACATTTGATAAAAACTGAGAATTTCATGCAGAAGGCACCCATCAAAATTGAGAGTTTTCAGGGGAATACCACATGCTACGTGCACCTCCTACCAATGTTATGTTTTCACTGTCCCTAAAAATCCCATGCATTCGCGGGCAAACTGCCGGCTTTTTAAAACGAATCAATAGAACCAATTCGTGGTGAGCACGATGGTGTTCTGTATTGTATACAAACACTTCAGGACCCAGTGGAAATTTCTGGTACATTATGCCACTGGAAAAGTACTGACTGGATAGAATGGCAGGGAATTCCCTCCAAATCGTCCACTGCACATACAGGGGGTGTGCTGATCAGTCAACAAAAATAGACCCAAATTCAACCTTAAATCTCACAAACATTCCAGATTATACATTTCTCTAGCATGTAAAAACATCCAACAACCAATTAAGACAATTCTTGCCAAATATACAGCAAATAAAGGGCTTAATTTAAACAAAAGCCACCCAATTTTACCCCAGTGGCAACTTATCACTTATGCACCCCCACTACTACAATGGAACAGTCGCATCACATGTCCCCTGCATGCAGTGCAGTACGTCCATACTAAGCACTGGGATACTGTACACAATACTGGTATCCATGCATCATTGGTTTCATGCTGGTACTGTACTCAATGTACTGTACACTACATAGCATGGCCATACACATGTGCAATATACATGTACATGTACACTGACTATTCCATGGTACACATGTGCATTGCATCGTAGTACGCATACTTGCGCTCGCATCTCAGATCATTGAACCCAGTGCAGTGTATTTTATTTATTTTTATTGCGTGGGCGAAATAGGATAGCTGGAATCGAGCCGAGTGCATGACAGACACCCTCTTGTGTCAAGAAATTGCACAGTTGCTTTGTTGACAAACATTGTGATTTAGGTATTGTTGTTGTTGTTAGTACCACACCTGTATTACACATGTATTACACATGTATGTATGACTAATTATTTGGAAAAGTATATTTACTGAGGGTTTTTTGCAATCCTGTCAAATTATGACAGATTGGTAAAGGAATTATGCAAATGAAATCAAATTAAGGATTTTTTTACTACATACAATTTTGAACTGTACGTAAATGCATAAAGTGAAAAAAGGAACACACACATTTAGTATACAATTTATGTTCTGTTTTACAAAAAAAAACATAACATTTTAATAAAATTATACTGATAAAAATGAAGCAGAATTATTAACTAATTGCTAAAAAGGTTAATACAAACCATGACAGGAAAAAAAAGAAGAAAACATAGGACCATCAAGTCTTTTTAATTTGACTTGTGATTTAGTTGACTGCAAAACTGGCCAATGGTTGATAAAATGTGTATTTCTGTGATATGAATATGATATGTCCACTGATTGATTTGTGAAACTTCCATGGTAAATGAATGTCATATGACCGAGTAATGAGCGAAAATGCAAAGTGATATTAGCTACATGTAACTTATTGCACTAACTGTGTACACAGTTATAATTATCCAGTGGATCATTATAAATCTGAACACTTCAATCATACATATCTTCATAACGGACAAGAAATTTTGAACTGAAAGCTGTTCCATGCGTTTGTCCTTCAGCAAGACAATTGATACACAATTGCTGCTCTCTACCCAGGTGTATAAAATGGGTACCATGGTCGGGTTTTAATTAGCCTTAGAGCCATCATCAGTGGCAGCTCGGCCAGTATGCTCCCCGGGGAGTTGAGAAAGTACGCAATATCATTGTGTGGGTTTGAAATGTACCTGATGACCATGGGTAATAATAATTAAATAATTATTCAAGCGCTCTTTGCAATATGCGCTATATAAATGTCTATTATTATTATTATTAATACGGTATGTGAGGACCGCTGGAGTTCCAAGTAAGTTTTGGGGTATTTGACAATGTTACCAGATCCCTTTAATACCAATCTATAGCACATACATGTAATACATGTACATGGTACATGTATGAACGTTATGTTATGAACGTTTGGATAGGTTCAGACAGCCATCTACATCCCCATGTATGACAATCTAAACTTTTATTAAGAAAATGTTTACCCAAGTCTAAAAACTAACAAAAGGGTCCTAATATGGTTTTAATTGAATCAATTTACATGCAGATTTAATGGTTCAGTAGCAGTGCAAAACGATATGATAAAATGCTGCACCCGGTCCGAAATCAGTGAACCACGATGCGCAGAATGCGAGACGAATGGTTATCCAAACAGAGTGATTGATTTTTTCAGATGAGATGCTTGGGGCTTTTAGTTACCGTGGCAACTGAAATAGGCCAATTGGCTGTTAAAGCGCCCGACATATTCGGGATCAATAATGGACAAGGGGTAATATGATTTGATTTGCATCAGGAGTTTTATATATTTGCTTCTATAGAATTGGTCCAATTTTGGACCTAGATGTGAGAATAAACGATGAAATGCTCTTAATAATAACTTCTTGCTCCGATTACATCTAGACATTACATTGTAGTCATTCTTTTCAATATACTCACATAAAAGAAAGTCCAAACTGAGCCAATTTCCGGACCAATATAAACGGCATAGGGTATAGATGTGAGAGGACTTTCACCATACCTATACCATTCTGAAACCGTCTTTATTGATGTCCTTTGGGTAATTTCATGAACATCAACTAATAAGACGAGGCACAAGTCAACCTCAGATATAGGCAAAAGCAGACTACTGTAAATGTGGTTTATTTTTGTGAGTAATATTTGCTGAGAAATGAACTATAATAATAATAATAATAATATAGTTTCTTATATAGCGCTAAATACATTAACGTTTCATAGCGCTTTACACTATTATTACCCTGGTCATAGGATACAATGCAAACCAGCACACATTGTGTGCACCATCTCCACTCCCTGGGGAGCATTCATTCCAAGTGCTCATGGGCTCAAGAAGATCGTTCACATAAAGGCTTTCACCTCCTACCGGTTCCCATTTATACACCTGGGTAGAGAGCAGCAATAGTGGATAAATTGTCTTGCTGAAGGACAAATGCGGTGGGCAGGGTTCGAACTCGGGATCTCACGATTGGAAAGCGCGCGCTCTACCAATCTTGCCACACCACATCCACTATGAAAGTTAAATTCACTCTCGAAGATAAGAACATATCGCTGTATCTTCTGTGCACGCACATAGTGGTTTTCAACCCATTTCAAACGTGCAATTATATTTATGCAGGTGTTAGAATTAGAGCTTGCAGAAAGAAACATAAAATCCCTGTCAATTACCACTTTTAAAATCTAGAAGACGTGTCTATATTGGCCAATCAGTAGTTAAAGAAAAACTTTAATTATGAGGGTGTTTAAAACAAAACGTCTTCAATTTAAACACACAAGTTTTAGTCGTTGAAAACTGCTGAAAACTGCTTATCCGCTATACATTGTAAAAGGCAAATGTAATAAAATGTAAGTCACGGAGCCGAGCTTTCAAATCTAGCAGATCATTCATCTAGACAATAAACTGAAAAATTAAGTTTATAAGAATATTTATTTCCCTTTAAGAGCAGCATAATGTGTGAAGAGGATGATTACAATTACAGTATAATGATATAACACCCTCAGATTATATCTGCATATTCATCACATCACACTCGCTCTTTCCAGAACTCACATACAAATACAACAAAAATATATAAATTGAACCAATTTCGCGATTAAAATTTAGTTTTACTAGAACATTTCTTTCCCTTTAAGAACAACTGAAAGGGTGAAGAGGGTATTACAATTAGGCCAAAAAAAAAATGTGTTTGATTGGCGTAACGGGCAACCAAAAATTAGGGTAGGTCGGTAGGGATTTTTCTTTCTTTTTTTTTTTCTTCGCACAAATACACAAAAACACACACAAAACACATCGCAATTGCAAATTCTATTGCAATTTTTTATCTATAAAAAATAAAATTCAGAAAAAACCTCTAGGGTCGGTGTGCATTAGCACCGGTATTTTTAGGGGCGGGCGGGTTACGCCAATCCAACCATTTATTTTTCATGGCCTTACAGTATAATTATATAACACCAGTTTATATCTGCATATTCATCACATCACACTCGCTCTTTACAGAACTCAATTACAAATGCATCAAAATATAAAAATTGAGCCAATTTCGCGATTAAAATTAAGTTTTACAAGAACATACCCTTCCCTTTTAAGAGCAGCTGAATGTGTGAAGAGGGTATTACAATTACAGTATAATGATATAACACCCTCAGTTTATATCTGCATATTCATCACACCACACTTGCTCTTCCCAGAATTCACATGAATACAAATTATACATATCAAAATACATAAATTGAACCAATTTCGCTGGAAATAGACTCAACCTTTCCAAACGCCTCGCAAATCGCAATAAACAAGCGTTTTTCATTACTAATCGTGGACACGATACCAATAAAGATCGCTTGATTCGCGCAAAGAGTTTGGGCCCATGGAGAATTGAACGGAGATGGGCATTTATGAGGTGGGACAACTATGACAATGAGTGGGGACATGAAGGGGGGGGGGGGGAACAATTGAATATTGAATATGCTGTATAGGGAAACCTAAAGAGATAAAAGGAAATTTTAAAACTGGAGTCGAAGGATGATACAATATACAAGAATATTACAAAAAATAGAAACGAGCAACTGGGATCTACAAAATGGGGAAAAGAAAACAATAAAAGTAGAAGAAGAATTATAAGAGAAGGCCATGACAAAAATAAAGAAAGAAATAAAGATGAAGAAAAGACAAGAGAGGAAAAGTGAAAAGATTGAGAAAGAAAGAAGGTTAAAGGAAAAGCGTCTTGAACAAACAGGGGGAGGTGGAAGAAAATTTGAAGGAATAGCATACATGTAGGGCTTGACACCAGGGTAGGAAATAAATGGGGGGCTGAGGGCGATTTTGCCCCCTAATTTTCAAAATAGCCCCCCGAAATCAGTAGGTAGCCCCTAAAATTACCATAGGGTATTATGTGCAAAATTTCTGGATATTCATCAGATTTGAAAAGTAACCCCCTAAAATTGAAAATTAATTCCTGAATTGCTCGACACTAGCACTTGCCCTATTGACTGGGGCAAGTAAAAATTTATGTCAGGCAAGTAAAATTTCATAAATGGCCTAGTTTGGTTGCCCTGGAATCATCGGTCAACTAGGAGAGGAAAATGTCATCTAGAAGTAAGCAGGCAAATACATTTTTTGATCGGGCAAGTGAGATATGAAAAGTTATGATTTTACTTGCTCGAAAGGGCCAGTAGAGAAAAAAAAAGTTAGTATTGAGGCTTGGCATACAATATGTGACAGGCTATAGCAAAACCCTGCACTTGTCAGTAATCATATCTTTGTCAATTATTGACCAGTTTGTTAGAACAAAGCATCAAATGAAAGCTTGTGATGAGGCCTTTCTATTGATATGAAAATCTAGATTTTTATTTTTATTGACAAGCGCAGGGTTTTGCTACAGCCGGTCACATATATTAACCCATTCAGGAAGGTCCTGAAAATACTCTAGCTGGGTCTACATGTATAGAGTACAGAAGCTATGACGTCATAAAAATCTATTTCTAGAATTTCTCAATTTGAACTTCATTTTCCGAAAGAGCATCAAAAATAATGTCCGAATGTCTAAAATCAATTGAATATGTAAAGTATTGGCTGATATATGCCCATCGGAATTATTTGTTTTCCCAATAGGCAATCAGTGTTATAGTGCTCTGGTTCATAACTTTATGAACCAGAGCACTATAACACTGATTGCCCATTGAAGTAAAATTCATTTGGATGGGCATATCTCAGCCAATACTTAACATATTCAATTGATTTTCGGCATTTGGACATTATTTGTTATGCTCTTTTGGAAAATGAAGTTCAAATTTGAAAATTCTAAAAATAGATTTTTGATGACATCACACTTCACCACTCTATGGAGAATGCGTGTTATACCAAAATCACATCATCTTCAATGGGTTTAACGCCTGCTAAAATAACATTGTAAAGGTCACATGTACAAAGCATCATACAGGAAAAGAAATACATGCAAGAGAAGCATGAAAGTAAGTGGTATCTCATAAAAAAATATATTAATTCTTACATGTAAGAGAAGATAATGAACAAAATACAAGAAGAAAAAAACATAGATGAAGAAGACGATAGATATGAGTGGAAAAAAAGCAAAATCAAAGGGGGATAGCTTACGATAAGCGCCTGCTCAGTCGCCTGGTATATATGGTGGACGGGGGACAAACTTCCATGGATGGTGAAGATATTGACGGCGTGACATCGGAAAACGTGCATCGGAGGCCAATCGCAGATCTTGGCGCACTGTACGAGCGTTGAACCGCAATCTTTGTTGATTTGGGCGCACCGTACGAGCGCTGGTACCCGATCTTCGGCGATTTAGACCCACTGTACGTAAGTTGGAGCTTGTTCGTCGAGCCAGCATAGGTGTATTGATATATTTCAGAATTCGATGTAGCGGGAGTAAATTCATAGCCCGATGATTTGGATCTGGTAAACGTGCGCTGGTATTCTCCTTGCTTCACCGTCGTCGTCGGACTGTACGCGCGCACAAACTCTCCAGAGTTTGTAGGAGACGCGCTATATCCGCTTATGTACTCTCCCGCATTGGTAGGAGTCGGGCTGAACGCGCTTAAGAACTCTCCGGGGCTCGTAGGAGACGCACTAAACGAGCAAAGGTACTCTCCAGAGGTTGTTGGCGATGCACTGTATGCGTACTGGTACTCCGCTGGGTCTTCTGTCGCAGATTCGTCGCCACTACACGTACATTGGTAGTCTGCCAGTGATGTTGTTTTGGTGGAGGATGAGGCAGCAGGAGGAAGCCGACAAACTATGCAGATGGGAACAACGCCTGCTATATTTGTGTACATCGCTTAGTCTTGACGCAAGGGTGCTATACTAGAGATGTCCGTACTGATGCACGCAAGCAAGCTCACCCCTCTCTCTCCACCTCCCTCTCTCTCTGGTTTTGAGTTGATGTAGCAGGGGGATAGATGGATGGATTATTTGTAGATGCACGCAGGCGAGCTCTCTCTCTCTCTTTGCTTTTGAGTTGATGTAGCACGGGGGTATAAATGGATGGATGTAGAACCACTCAGGCAAGTTCGCTCATGTGTTAACACGTATCACGCCAGAAACGTAGATGTCGATACCAACGCACTCAGCCAAGTTTACGTTCTATTTGCTTTTAAGTTGTTGTAGCAAGGGGGATGGATGGATGGATAGATATAGAATAGAAGAACTCAGGCAAGCCAACTCATGTGTTAACTGGTATCACGCCGAAAAACGTAGCAGCTCTATATGGCGGGTAATAGTAGTGTTCGGTTTAAATATACATCAGCACCGAAACGAAGCAGCGCTATACGGCGGGTAATAGTAGTGTTCGGTACTATAAATATACATCAGCGATGTAAGACTTAAGCTGACGTAAGCGAGGTGCTAACACACTTAAGTATGGTCCACTGAGCAACGCTGAACGCAATCCTCTCGTGCCACAGAATACATTTATCCCAATAATCAAGTTTACACTCTTCCAGAGTTCTAAAAAAAAGTCATCTCGTGTCGCAAAATGCATTTAGCACAACGTAATCAAGTTTGCAGAGCACCGAGCTCTAAAGCCGTCGTTCCAATTTATCAAGTGCATTTACAGCGTACAGTATGATCACAAGTGTCTCATGTTCAAAAAATGCATTTATCGCGTGATTCTCTAACATTTTCTCCAGAGCTCAAAAAGCAGTCATAAACAGTATGCAAATACTTATTGCAATGCCAAGGTTTATATGATCATGATACAGCCTACATCTATTCTACCACGCTGTAAAAGCAGTTGTAGCAAATGTCATAATGCATTATCTAGTCCGCTGAGCAGTGCCAAAAGCAGTACGTCTCGAAATCTGTTTATCGTACGCAGTGACGTCGGTTTATATGTGGACAATCACACGTACTTCATGTTCCTTCCCTTGTTTATCATAATGGTCCCATTTCATATCAAAATTTCATATTTTAACCGGTGCAGGAGAGGTTTAATGAGTCCTACGCAAGTCTTTCCCTTACCCGATCATTTCTATTCTCCGCAAAGGAGGTTAGCAATTTATTGGCATTGGCCCATTTCCATGGTTACCAATTTCCCTCTCACATCACAAGCAAAACAATAAATCATTTTTATCGGGAGGCAAATAAGTGTTTCAGTCTTGGTTTATTGGTTTAGACCAGTGTAATCTATAGATAGATTATTCTCCCATAAAAAGATTAACTAATCCTGTAACAGTTCTGAACCACCTCATAGACCAGTCTAACTTTGAGCCTTTCGGTGATTTAGACTGGTCAAAAAAGTAAGACTGTTTCTAGATACTTCCAGACATTGTCGAACTCATGATTAAAAAAAACAAATGTTTTTATGTATAATTTTCACAAATCATTCACACATTCTGAATCGTCTTTTAGACCAGAGTTAATGAAGACCAAAAAAAAAGATCTCTAGACCGCCTTAGAAACTGACTAACTTTTGAAAAGATATGATTTAAACCAGGTCTAAAAAATTGGTGTGAAATGGTGCATATACTAGTAGTCCAGGGTCTGATGTGTATTCAATGTGTGGTAGTAGTAATGTCAAGGAGTCAGGAAGTTCACACTCATACATGTGCATGACTTGTAGGTCAGGAAGAATAAGACTTGGTTGAGTTCACAATAAAAACAAACAACTCAAAAAAGTTCAGTTGATTTGAAAGGCTCTATTAATAATCATAATAATAATAATAATAATTATTATTATTTAAAGTATGCTATTCACGCGGGTATCACAGCGCTTACAAAAAACAACAAAAATACAATTATACAGTCAAAAACTAAAGGCTTACATAATGTTAACTTAATGATCAATTACGAAAGAGGGAAAAGT
Organism: Echinarachnius parma; assembly: GCA_037951105.1. Classification (NCBI taxonomy): domain Eukaryota; kingdom Metazoa; phylum Echinodermata; class Echinoidea; order Clypeasteroida; family Echinarachniidae; genus Echinarachnius; species Echinarachnius parma. Next base: position 80,839 of record JBAMJV010000532.1, on the reverse strand, counting down.
GGGTCTTTAAGTGTGATTTAAATGTAGTGATAGATTCAACTTCTCTTATTTATTGTGGTAAACTATTCCAAATTGTTGGGGCTAATATTCAAAATCTTTTACCAGAATTAACATTGGTGAACATAATTTGAAGTGGGTATAATCAATCTAGTGGTACCTGTTGATGAACCATGGACCCTACTAGGTGGCGAGCAGGGTTATAATGTACAATACAACGAACAGTATTTAATCTTAGGTGTGAACAGGGATATGACTATCCTGGGTCTGATGTTTGTACAATGCTCGACGGTAATGCCAAGGAGCCAGCAAGTTCACACTCATACACGTACACGTACAGAGCTTGTAGGCTAGGAAGAAACGCAAAATGATTCAAAAGGCCTGTTTAACAGTTTTAATCTTGGTGTGAACAGGGGAGATAAATAATTATCCAGGTTTGATGTTTGAACAAAAGCCAAGACGCCAGGAAAATTCACATGTACATGATGACCTGCTTGTATACATGTACGTCAGGAAGAATATGATAAGGTCATGTTCACAAAACAACACGGCCAATGCAACACGTACCTTGATTTAAAAGGTTCTTCTAACCAATTAACAGTTTTAATCTTTGTGTGAAAGGGGGTATAATTATCCCGGTTTGATGTTTGAATAATGTATGGTAATAGAGCCCAGACGCCAGGACATTCACACTCATACGTGTACATGACTTGTGTGTCTTACAGGTCAGGAAGAATAAGATGTGATCATGCTCACAAAAACAACACAACCAAAGCAACACGTAACTTGATTTGAAAGGTTCTTCTCAGCATTTAACAGTTTTAATATCGGTGTGAACAGGGATATGTCTATCCTGGGTTTTGATGCTCGGCAGTAAAGTGAAAAGTGAACAGCTTGGCAGTAAAGCCAAGGAGCTGGGAAGTTTACACTCACATGTGTACACCGCTTAGGGGCCAGGAAGAACAAAAAAGTTCAGAAAAACAACTCAAAAACATGAACATTAATGGATTCCTGAAAGGTTTGTTTGACTATTTAAAAGTCACAATCACCTGGTTTGAAAAGGAAATATTAAAATCTAGAACAGGGTCTAGTAAAGCCAAGACGCCAGGAAGCTCACAATGGCATGTAGGCCAGGAAGGAAAAGGTCGCTTCACATTCACAAACCACACCAACAAATTATTCCGTATTTTAATAAAGAACATCAAGATTAGACCTCCATACCTTTAAATATGGTTTAGATTCGTAAATCAGACGCGCGGTGCCATCTTGCGAACACCCTGCGCACGGTTTGTACTACATACTGCATCGGTGTTATGTAGTGCAGTGCGCACTAACCTGCCTAGTTTAAAATGGCGATCCATGGTGTAGCAGCATCCTCACACTTGTCAATCTGTCATACCTGTCTGACTTTCAACAAAGTATAGCCTACACGTAACTGGTGTTGTGATACTTTCCCTTAAAGGGATCTAGTAACTTTGTTGACATGTGCAAAAAGTGATAAATGGTTGATGCAATGTATATTGTTGTTATCTCATATGTCCACAGGGTATTGTGTGAAGATTTCAAGTCAAATGGACATTGTATGGCCAAGTAATGAGCAAAAATGCAAAGAGATATTCAGTAACTCACTGCACTCACTTTGTACACAGAAGAAAAACTCGCCCGGAGTTTTTCTTATCTGAATACTTCAATCATACATATCTTTGTAACGAAAGGGAAATTAGAAAAACCGAAACCTGTCCCGTGATTTTATTGTTAATACGAATACAACAAAGTATAAGGGAACCGCTAGAATGAAAATTTTATTTTGAGGATTTGGACAATGTTACTAAGTCCCTTTAACTCATTCAGGACTGATTGATCTTGCCATAACATGTACTCTCCATAGACCCTAGTTAGCCTGAATATTTTCAGGACCAGTCCTCAACGGGTTAAAAACCGCTAAATTCTGTTTTTTAACCATCGACATTAGAAAGCACTGACTTTCCAAAATCTTCCAAATTGAGCTTTAAAAGTTATTACATGATTTGCATTGTGCAAATAAGCACCATAATAACGGCCCGAATTATTACCATAACATTCGGAAAGAGCTTCTGAACAAGCTTTTTGAGCCCTTTATGAACAAGACCATTTTTGACATCTTTATTTCCAACGGACTCTAGACTTCAACCTTTCTCTTCATATCTAAACAAACACCAAACTACAGTCTTACAGATTTAAGCAAATACACAATGTAATCATTCATCAATTGTTTTCTGCTTGCTTGTATGAAAATGAAACATTCTTCAAATTCATATGATACTACTTCCCTTTTGTAACTAGAACATGAACTCTAGCAATGGAATTAAATGTTCAAAAATAACAAATATTAGATTTTTCTAAAGAAAATATCCCTTCTTCTTTATGGAGTGCAATAAGCAGGGAAGGTAATTTTTAATCATTTCTTTGAGTTTAGGTATAAAATGTGATTTAGAACATGATTTCGATGGAAAATGTTTAATTCAAATTTAAATTAAATTAAATTCAATTCAATACAGTTGAACTTGTTTTCATGGTTTAAACCAAATTTATTCAATCTGCGCCGATTCTTAGGAAGAGGGCTCAAATGATTTTTGAGCCACTTATTCAAGACCAGGAATAAATTCATTAAGGTAACAGACCTTTGAAACATTAACTGCTTGGTGCAAGGCTAGCATAGCTGGACGCAGGGCAGGGATGGTGGTAAGTTGTTTGGATCGATGCCCGGCATTACTCGCATATTACTGGATAAGTTCAAAGCCAGCACAGGGGGAGGGGGTGAGGGGGAGGGGGTGAGAGGGAAGAAAAAAGGGGGGGGGGGTAAAAATTCAAACACGTATGTGTATGCATGCTCTGTCCAATCACAAAATTGTTTGAAGCTTTTGATTTGATGTAAATCAATGAAGCCGCCTTTTATGGTTGGTCGGTGGTAGATGTTCGTTTAGATAGTCTGGCAAATGTCCAGTCTCAACATTTGTTTTGTATTGGGGAGAAAATTTGGATTATATGGTTGGTTGGTGGTATTATTATGTGAGAATTTGGAATGATGCCAGGCAATACTCGCATATTGGTGGATACATTCAAGGCCAGCAAATGGGGAGGGGGCGAGAGGGAAGAAAAAGGGGGGGGGGGGGGAGTAAAAATTGGAGCACGGACACATACTCTGGCCAGTCTCGAAATGTGTTTTGTATTGGGGAGAAGTTTTTCATTATGGTTGGTTGGTGCTGCTATATATAAGTTGTTTGGAGCGATGCCACTGCATCAGTTGCATACTTCAGGATAAGTTCAAGTCCAAGACATCAGGAGGGGGTAGGAGGGAGAGAAAGGGGGGTGGGGGATGAAGATATAATACCACATTCATATTGCCTCTATTAGTATCAATGCAATGAAAGTACCAATAAAATTTGGTGAAAACAACTGTTGCCTATGCAATTCATATAGAGTTCATTTCACAGAAGATCAGCGAGGATCGGCCTGAAGTGGGGAAAACAGTCCGGTACTATTGCGTAATTGCTGGCTCGATGAGCCAGATGGACTCGCGATTGTGATAACGATCTTGACCTTTGACTGAATTTGCCACACTTTTTCGCGACTATATTCTCCAGAACCCATTCATATAGAGCATTTCATCATTGTGACACCGATAGAAAGAAGACATTCTCATGCTCTTCAGCAGCACAATTTTATTGCGATTTTCTATCCTCTTTCTATCGAATATTCCCCCCGACTTTCTCGTTTCAACCTTTCATATTAAGCACATCTTCGGACGCGTCCAGATGCATGCAGGGGAAAATCAGTCTAATATGAAAAGGATATAAGACGTGAGATACAATGAGTTTTTAGTTCACTATAATTAATTTTACTTTTTTATTAACTTTCCCAGCCTCGAATTTGCTTGGAATTGAGGATTCCTTCTACTTTATAAGACATCGTAAAGGAAGAAGATTTGAATCTACATGTAAGTAGTGATATATGGAGACTTAAAAGGACATGAGGGCGGTTTACGTGATACAGAATTAAGTGGTTCGGTAACATTCGACTTCAAAGTCTGTGACGGCATCCCGTTACCAATGAATGCCTCTTCCAATTCATGAGCATCTCTCTGATTGATACGACCATCTGAATGTCAGAGGTACGGAAATGTTTCAAAAGGACATGAGGTAGACTACGGCAAACATCAATTGAGGGCAGGGGGGGAAACAAAAATAAAAATATATTTTTCGGGGGCTACTTTCAAGCCTGTGTGCATGAAAACATGCAAATCTTTTCTTTTTTATGTGGGGGGGGGGGGGGGGGGGTGGTATTTTCCCAGAGCACCATTTTTTTTCCCACTGATTTTATTACATAAGACTCTGACTGAACCAGATAAAGTCTCTCACTATGTCTTACTAATAAATTTAATTTTCAATTTCAAACTGTAGTTTTCATTAAATCTTCCTATCTCAACCCATCAAAAGTAGTATGGTTAGGTTAGGAAGGCAGCTTCATATAAATGGTACAGTAGAAGGCTCGCACATTAACAACTGAATCTTACATCTCATAACATAAGTGAGTGCCTATGGAATGGACATCCATAGCACAACTGTCTGACAAGACAATTATATCCTCCATAGACTAACTGACAAACAAAATACTATTACCGATAGATGCCTCTTCCAATTCATAACAATCTCTCTGTGACCGATGGCTTGAATGTCAAAGCAGCGCGGGAGGGAGATACGAGGAGACAGGCCTGTGACGTACACACACACGTCTCTATGAGAATGACATGCCAATCACATCACATCACCTGACAATGCTGAAACCATGCCATAGACAGGTTTTGGTGGCCACTACAAGCAGTTGGCTACTATAGACAGGGGCATGTGCTCCCAACAATTTGACAAACACAGTATTAAAAAAAAAATAATAATAAATAAAAAATAGGGGAAATCCTCTATAAAATACATAAAAACAAATGTGCCCCCCCCCCCCCCCTCCCCCAATCAGTCCGACCACACTACAGCACTGGTAACAATTTTAACATAAACAGCGTTCTAAATATCCAACCATGGATTATATCATCCAGTCTTAACTGCCTACCAGAATACTACTCATTACCAATAGATGCCTCTTCCAATTCACAACAATCTCTCTCTGACCGATGGCTTGAATGTCAAAGCAGCGCGGGAGGGAGATACGAGGAGACGAGCCTGTGACGTACACGTCTCTATGAGAATGACATGCCAATCAAAACACATCACACATCACCTCACATCACCTGACAATGCTAGAACCATGTGACAAAGAGGATGAGGGGGGAGGGGGGGGGGGGGGGGGACAGAACCGGTACAGTATGAAAACAAATATTTGACTAATTAAATTATTTCAAACCATGAAACAAATATTGCAATTATCAATAAAAGCAAAAGCTTGTAGATTGGGGCTCATTTTAATACAAAGATAAAATCCATACATTATCCTAAGCCATTTTACCATTAAGATGTAAATTATGTGTTCAAGAAATATTTTTCTAAATCTGCTTTATAATAACTACATCAACTGATATTGTGTAAACCATGTGAAAGGGCAGGGGGGGGGGGGGCAGGGGGGAGGGATTAAAGAGGCTCAACTTGTATGGGGGATAAATAATATAATTTGGGTCAACACTGCATATTTTAAGAGAAAGCAATTTCTGCACTTTCATATGAAACATGCACAAATGAATGCACAAATGTGAACACAACTTCATGAAACGGACAGCATGTGTTTGTTGCTTTGTAAACCACCCTAGCGTTATTGCATCTGGTATGTGGGCTTGGCATCTTTATTTCATTTGGACAGAGAGCCCTTTCAACAGCAGTTCTCACTAAACGAACATTGTATCATTCGATAATGAAGAGCGCATGCATGCAACAAACAGATAAACGCATTCCATCGCGGGGTGAAGAAACTGAACTACAAACATGTTTGGCAGATAAAAGACTATCACTTTCATCTAATACACACATGTCATTACTTTTTTAGATGACAGAACACATTTTAATTAATGCCATTAATAACAAGCTCTAGCTTTCATGGCAAATATTTCGCAATTGAACTTGTTTTTATGATTGATATTAATTAAAGTTGAAATGAATTGTGTAAATTCACTTTTGGTTCAAAGAATAAAATCATTTTCTGATTCAATTGATGAATATCTCAACATTTGTTTGCATTTGTTGATTGCAAATGCTCATTTTGTCCATGTATATATCTAAACAAACATAATTATGAATCAATATTTCATGAATCATTAAATAACACATAAAGCAGCAAGAGATGTACATTTTAATAAAAAGTCTGAAAAAAAGAAATAATTATAATAATAAATTACATTAATAAAGGGTTTAATACAAAGGATTCTAAGCACCAAATAAACAAAAGAATACATTCATGAACGGCATACATGAAGGAAGATACAAAATATAGTGAAAAGATGGTAAAAAGCAGACCCTACCTCTGAAATACCATGATAATGGCAAGCATAGCCTGATCGACATCCGCATTGTTAAAACTGGGGCCTCCGTCAGGCGAGAATGCGGCCACTCCCAACTCATTCTTGTGCAAGAAATCCGCTCCCTTATTCACATCCAATATGGGCTTCATCTTTCCTCAATGATGATTTCTAGTCTCAAAGTATCAAATCCTGTCTACAAAATCAGTATATGAAATCACTGGAAATATGAGTAAAAACTCTAGAAATGAAGCAGAATTCAGTCCTGCCGTTCACAAGCTTGATGGCGATTTCGTCAGACTGGTCACGAGGAAAAAAATCCAGACATCGACGCTGCATCAAGAAATGTATTTCTCCCTCAAAGAAGGGATGAGTCAAAAATGCATCGCAAAAACCAACAACAAAAAAACAGTGATGATAACAAAATTGCACAGTTTTGGACTTCAATCCAGAGTTGAAAACACAAGAATATGACCAAGCAATTCCTTGTTTACACCCAAATATGAATCCGATGGAAATATTATGACGTCACTACCTCGTCAAAAACAAATAAATAAATGATGATCATGACACCGAGGATATAATTGTGTTTTTCTCTCCCTCTAAACCGGTAATAGACAATAGAACAGAAGGCCGGTCGGTCGGTCGGTGATGATAATAAATGTACGCACGGCACAGCACTGCACACACATGAGGAGCGGGCAACTATATTGTGTCTGGTCGACTCTGATCAACACCGACCGATTCACTCCTTGTTTTTATTTTTCTCCCCCGTTTCATAGCTCCCCTTGTCTGCAGCAGGTAGTTGGTTGGTTGGTTGGGAAGAGAGACGGGCATCTATGCTAATGAGGTGGATAGTGATAGTGACGCAGAACAGGGCCCCATGAAAGGGGGGGCGAGGCGAGACGAGAAGAGGTGACTTTTTTTTGTTTGAAGAGAGGTGTTTTTTTTTTCGGGGGAAAATGTTGCATTCCAGTTCATTTGACATTATTCATGTTGTGCTTGTATGTTCGGGGATAAACTGAGAAAATTATGAAGAAGGAGGTGTTTTTGTTTTTTTCCTGTGTTTTTTTGTATTTTGTCTATGCCTTAAGCTTTTCGAAGAAAATTGCTGAGGTTATTTTTGTTTTGACAAAATATATTTTACGGCCTAACGGTTGAACTATGGATTATATTTTACAGTAACTCTGTACGATTACACTCAAATATTTAGAAATGTTCCATTTTTATCTCATTGCATATTCATGTTTAGGAATGAAAATAAATATAGATGGAGAACGGGGAAGAGTAGACACATTCTGTTTGCGAAAAAAAAAAGCATTTGGGGAATATTGCATTTCAGACTTCACCTTTGTGTTCGGTCATGAATTAAATATAAACAAGATGGAAGTTGTGGAGTAGATGCTTTTGATTGTTGAATGCCTGTCTGTTCCAAATATAGCAGTTTGCTTTTTCAATATATATATACATGTATGTGGCACCTTAATGAAGCAGGAAGGAGATAGATGTGAAAAATGTATCCATGGCACGTGGCTGAAGATAGATTACTTTTTGTTTGCCGAGCCAGTCAGGTAATGGTCGATTCTCTAGCTCATTTCAAATTCATCTATAGATAGGTTTTAAAGGGACTTAGTAACATTGTCTAAATCCTCAAAATAAAATTTTAATTCTAGCGGTTCCCTCATACCTTGTTTTATTCGTATTAACAATAAAATCATGGGACAGCTAGGTTTCGGTTTTTCAAATTTCCCTTTCATTACAAAGATATGTACGATCGAAGTATTCAGATAAGAAAAACTCTGGTGGAGTTTTGAAACCGTGTACAAAGTGAGTGCAGTGAGTTAGTGAATATCACTTTGCATTTTCGCTCATTACTTGGCCATGCAATGTCCATTTGACTTGAAATTTTCACACAATACCCTGTGGACATATAAGATAACAACAATATACATTGCATCAACCATTCATCACTTTTTGCACATGTCAACAAAGTTACTAGATCCCTTTAAGATGTTCTGAATGTGTTTCTGTGTGATGGGGAAGGCAAAGACAAGACAGTTTTCTATTGGCTGACCCTTTCGGTAAGGAAATTCTACATTTCAACTCATTTTATATTCATGAATGTTCTGACATTAGACTAGAAAGAGAAAGAGAGAGAGAGAGAGAATATATTTGCATGTTTATTTGGGGGACTGAAGATAGACAGCTTTTTATTTTGCCAAGCCTGTTTTATAGGAATACTACATTGCAGCTCATTTTATATTCATGTTCTAAGATGAATCTAGAAAGAGACAGAGAATGTGCCTGTATGTGATAAGTGGGGTGCAGGCTGCAGAAAGACAGTTTTCTTTATGCCAAGCCTTTCAGGAAATGTTACTTTTCTGCTCATTTTACATTAATGTCCCCAAGATTGAACTAGATAGATAAAGAGAATGGACACATTTTTGTGTGATGAACGAGGGATGAAGATGGATGGCTGTATATTAGCCCAACTTTTCAAGAGTATTACATTGAAGCTCATTTCATATGCATGTTCTAGAAAGACAGATTTCTTTATGCCGAGCCTTTCAGGAAGTGTAACATTTCTGCTCATTTTACATTGATGTCCCGAGAATGAGATTAAACTAGATGGATTTAAAGAGAATGTACACAGTTGTGTGTGATGAGCAGGGGATGAAGACAAACGTCTCTCTTTTTGGCGAGCATGTTCAAAATGCTACATTTCATCTCATTTTATGTGCATGTTCTGAGAAAGAAAAGTAGAGAATATGTCTGTGTTTGATTGGGGGGGGGGGGGGGAGGTCTCAAAACAGAGCTTTTTCTGTTTGCCAAGCCTTTCAGGAAATTGTACATTTCAGCTCATTTAATATTCATGAATGTTCTGAGGGGGAAAAAAACTACTTAGATAGATACAGAGAATGTGTCTGTGAGTGATTCGGGGGAGGGGGACTAAAGACAAGTGACTTTCTATTTGCTGAGCTCTCCAGAAATGCTGCATTTGAGCTCATTTCATAATGTTAAAAATGTATTCATGTTCGATATTTAACTAGGAAAAGGACAGAGCATGTATCTGTGTGTGATGGGGGGTGCAAACAGAAGACTTTCCATTTGCCGAGCCTTTCGAAATATGCAACATTTCCCTGCATTTCATACAGTGATGTACAATGTATTCAAAGTTCTGACGACGAAACCAGAAAGATCCAGTTATATGCCCGTCGTCGGGCAAGCCACCCACATTCATCCATGGCGTGACTGACTCCCAGACCAAGGACAATCAGCTACATTCCAATTATTCCTCAATTGTAACTAAGAGATGGAGAGGCCCTGGTTAGTTTTCTATCCACGTATTATATTTTTTGCGGCGATAGAAATAGCTACTATTCAAATTGTAATTTATACATTTATATTTATCTCCCATTTTCCAAGTCTATCTTATTTTATTCCTTTGTAAAAAATCTGTTTTATTCCATTCCTTTTCAAATCTATTTTTATTCTTAAGTCCTTTATCAAATCTAATTTATTATATTCCTTTCTCAAATCTATTTTTACTCTTTTTCTTCTCAAATCAATTTGTATCATATTCCTTTCCCACTCAAATAAATTACATTTTTTGGACATATATAAGAAATAATGTTAAATAAATGAAAGTACATTTCTGGTAAGTTTTTTTCTATGTTTGAATCTGAAGACATAATATTGGTGGTAACTGGTAAGTAATCATAATCATCTTCATAAGTAAATGTCTTGCTTGTTTCTTTTTGAAATACAATTAAGTTGGTGCTAAGAAGAAGTTGTGGGAGATGAATTACATTAAGATAGATTTTGGATAAATTATAAGTTTAGTTTACTGTAAGTTTTGACCCCTAGAGACATTTTAAAAAGGGGTTGAGTTCAAAATGACTTACACTGACAACGCACGCACGCACCCACCCACCTATCCACTCAACCTTTTCTGAGAAATGAGGGGGGTGTATAAGGGAAACATCCATGATATGCATGCATATGTAACGCGATAACATTAAAATCACATTAGTAGTATCATCATTCAATCATTTAAAGGGGTAGTTTAGTTTTGGTAGAGAGGGCGCTGCACATCACAATTTTTTTGTGAGGTAATGAAAAACTGAGTGTCGAATTTGAGAGAACATGCAATTTTAATGGCAGAATAAACTTTATTTGGTCAAAATCGACCCAGAAACGGCTGAAATATCAAAAATATATCTGATCTTATAATTATTTGGGGCCCAAATAATTAAACGTTTTTTTCAAAAATTTTTTAAAAAGCTTGCACTTTTTCAAAAATTTTCAAAATTGTTTTTTTATCATTTGTTGATGATCTCTCTATTTAATGATTATTTCAATTTAACATCACATGCATAGTTTTGTATGGAAAATTGTTGAAACCGATGCCTTTTTAGAAGCGCCCTCTTGTGTTTAAATGGCTCTTTTTTAATGATAACATGCTTTTTACTTAGTCATTTGTAATTTTGTATACCTTTCGAGCATGGTGGAGTTATAACTATTAGTTTATAAGGTTACCGTCCAGGTTTGGTTACTAAAGTTCAGCCGTACCAAAACTAAACTACCCCTTTAATTCCTGCTAACAAGTCGAAAGCAAATTGCTCCGGCCTAAAAATGCTTTACTTTGACCCACCCATCGGACTCATGCAAACGAAAGGATAGAAAAGGGGGAAAGGGCATAAAGTACAAACGTGTTAAAACACGTTTCCATGCATTTGTGACATGACAACATAAAAAAACATACTCGGATTATCTTAATTCAAACATTTAATTCCTAGTAAAAATGTGAGATAAATCCCTCCTAGTTAAACATTTTGAACATGGAACCTCCCATCCACTAGACTTGTACAAAGGAAAGAATAGATCGGAGGAAACATGCATAATGTTGCATTTGCCACATGATAACATTAAAGCCACTTTTATCATAAATTATCATAAATCAAACACTTAATTCCTTAATTTTCTGAGAAATGAGGGGGGGTGTGTATAAGGGAAATTCCTGTTAAAACATGGAAAGAAAATTCCTCGGGAGTTAAACGTTTCTTACATGGATCGATCGATCCACCCACCCACCAACCAGACTCACACGAAGGAAAGTACTAATGAGGGGAGACAGGCATAATGCACATGTATGTATGCATTCGTGACGTGACTACATTAAAACCACATTCAAACTGAAGGCTTCCTTATTAAAGGGATCTAGTAACCTTGTCCGAATCAACCAAACTTGCTTGCAAATCTAGTGCTCTTTTCCTCCAATTCATGGAACTTTGATACTAGTTTCGGTTTTCCAAATTTCAGCTTCGTTATTGAGACATTTATGATTTAAGTTATCATAAAATCTGAGGACTTTTGCAACTGTGTACAAACCTATGGCAATGCACGAGTTGGCAAATAACTCTTTGCATTTTTGCTCATTACTTGTCCAAATAAAATTCACAAAATATTCACACATCACTCATAAATACAGTAAAACATATTTTATCAAACCTTCATTAAAAACAAATTACATAGAACATGGCAACATAGTTACTAGATGATGATCCCTTTAACTCCTTGAGTGCAAAGCTCGCATTTTTGCCAGGTTACAATACACACAAATGCCATAGAGCATTGAAACCCTGGCACTCTAAATGTTAACCCTGTGGTGCTGGTGGCCACATGTGAGCAAAAACAAACCTCAATAGCGCTTCAGACGAAACGGCCCTGAAAGATGTCCTTTAAGTTTTCCCATAAAGTCTAGCCACATCACCTCTCATCATCACCACACACAGATGAGATGGAAAGAATTGTGCAGAAATTCTGGGAAACTTCTCATCCAAACAGGATTTAAAGAATCATGTGCGGAATGGGAGATAAGGACTTGCGAGTCGCCAGAGACATAAATTAAATGAAATTTATTTAAACTCCTTGCTCAGAAATGTTTGCCTTAGACGCAGAGACATAAAAAATGCAAAATGTATACTTCTTGCTCGGAAATGTTTGTCTTCGGTTAATTTTCCCTTTACATAATTCAATGATTTCAGACCACATTTTGAAAACACTTCAAATTTCAATCTTTTAGCTGTGAATTTATTGAATAATTTGAAAATTGTAACTTTTCACTAGGAAAAGGTTGTTTTAGGTAAATTTCACCTCAAATAATTCCACCCAAATATGGATCATAGCATTTTAATACACTTCAAATTGCAATCTTTTAAACATTAATTTTTTTAATAATGTGCAACTTATAGATTTTCACTATTCAATAGTTGCATTAGATAAATTTCACTTTGGATAATATAATAGTTTTATCCAAAAATGGTCCATAGTATGTCAATACAATTCAACTTATGTTCAGTTTGACCAGAAGAATTATTTTCTCCCTTTAAAAAGATATATGAAACTTACCTGTAGAAATAAATGCATTGAAGAGATGAGGAGAGATGTAGTATCCAGTCAGTTGCATAGGAGGAGAATGACGAAGACATGAAAGAAAAAAAGAAGAAATAATCATGCAATTAGTAAATTAAATTTGGTGAAGAGATACTGAGGTGGTTTCACCCGCTCAGGACTGGTCCCAAAAATATTCTGGCAGGAATCTATGGAAAATGCATATTACATAAAATTATTAGCAAATTATGTTAGTTCTGAATCTATAGGCTAGTATGTGCATTGAACACACATACATTCACTTTGTTTTTGTTTATAACATCCACATGAAGAAAATTAATTTTGTTTAAATGTATGAGATATGTGTGTCATTTTGAATAGGTTTATCTTATTGATGATGAGTATGATCTATCGTCTATAGACATGGATGAAATATATATCGACAAACACATGCCATAGAAAATACCATGAATGCATCAATGTGATATGATTCAATATATTGTACTATATTGGACCATAGAATGTTGATACAATTCAGTCTTATACACATGTATATTGATTTATTGAATTTTATGGAATTCATACGCTTCCCTCGGAAAAGGAAGCCTATAAAAGATAAATTTATATTCCACTTTGCATGATAGCAATACCTTTAACAATTTAATTATTTCACCCAAATGGTCATCAAACATTTCTAAAATACACTTTTACAACAATTTCAAGATTTCAATAAATTCCAGGAATTAAAAAAAAAAAAAAAAAAAAAAAAAATGTCCACTATAAGATAAACTTTGATGTGAATTTAATAACTTTAAATTCATGTTAACAGAAAGGATCTTATTAAACATATCCACTTGTAATCATTTAATTGAATTAATCTATGCTTAATCTATGGATGTTTGTTCCAACTACTTCTTAATGAAGGATTAATGAGTTTGGGTTTCTCTGGAAATAATCGATCGATGACGAATGTACTGTTCTTGCTAAGCCGGGGAAGATTCAGATAAATTCAATTCTTACTAAACCTACCTACAATTCCAGTCCAGTCCGGTTCTGTAATTCAACATTTTCCCTTACAGTTATTTTTCATTGTTTTTCTTGTAATAATAAAGCGAAGAATACAAGCTCTGACAAAAAAAATCAGACAATTTTCCTAAAACACTGATGCCAAACTAAAGATGTGAGTCTGAAAGCTGAATGTATGTATCGCACTGAAATTGTATATAGAAAGTAACATAACATCTAGGTAAAAATATTCAAAAATAGAAAATGTAGTCATGGTCCATAATGCAAATTATAAAAGCACCTTGTTGTGGGGGGGGGGGGGGGGGGGGTCCTTAAAATGTGACAAAATTATTTCTAAAGTCTAAATGATCTAAACTGTGCTCCCAATGTTCATATGTTAAAGCATTATGTAACACGTGAATAGTAAGATAAATTTGTTTCTCCATCAAACAGCCAATTTTTGTTTTCCTGTACCCTTCACATGCTTGAATGTTGGACCCGGGGCTCTCCCAAAAGGATCGATGCGCAAAATAATTGCACATGAGCAGACAATTTATGCGCAAAAAGCTGCGAGCCACATTGAGGGAAAACAGAATGTTCCAAACTCTTAACCCATCAAGGACGATGGCCCACTAATTCGTGGTTTGGTAGTCCTACATTTGAGCAAGAATATAAAAATCATATGAAATGTACAAGGAGAAAGAAGATTTATAAATTTCTCTATTTCTTTAGCCCTATTTTGTTACATGTAACTGCTTTTATTATTTGTAATGATTATTATTAGTGCATAGATTGTTATTATTTAGGAAAATCCTTAAATTGGCAATGCTTTGTCACATTTTCAAATCAGATTTTGGTGCACAAATTGGCAACTTCACATCTAGCCACTACATATTTTTGCTTGAAATTTAATAACTAGATATTTTCCACCTATGGTATTTTTATGTCGTTAAAAAGGTAGAAAGAAAAAAAGAAAGTTGGCAATTTGAGGGAAATAATGATCAATTTTTCTGCAACTAGTTATTTTTCTCACGTTAAATATATTTCACATTTCACATATACTGCAGTCTCGAACCTTCAAACAGTTCTAGTGACCCCTCAAAAATAATGCAACTTTTTTCCCCTCTATTTTTTTGCAACGCTAGAGATCGGAAGTTGTATTGTGTTTCGTGGTGCAAAACAGCAATGGTCTACTCGTGGGCGAGCGACCGGCTTTAATCAAAGTATGTGCATGTACCATGAGCATGGTGCATGGTATTTCATGTTTAAAAAGCAGCATAGTAGTGGGGTGTGTGTGGGGGGGGGGGGGTTACTAGCGGAATGTACTCGTTAAAATAATTTATACCGTCAAACCTGTATACAGTGACCCCCTAAAGGAAAGAAGGAAAGTGAAGTGGCCACTGTATACAGGTGGCCACGGTATACAGGTGACCTCTATAGACAGGTTCCATAACATTCTTCCTTTTTTTCTCTCTCTCAGTGAGAATCACTTATGGTAGCCACTATAGGCAGGTTGGCTACTATGGACAGGTGGCCGCTAAGACAGGTTTGACTGTATATGGGTGATAAACAGACTTAAATAAATATATAATTTTTATGAGCAAATATTTTGTGCACCAAATGTAGCATGAAGGTACATGAATGTACCACCACTACCCATGTAAAATGAATTAATTGAACATGCCACACGAAGCAGACATTTCATGCAGAAAAAAAAAGCATTGGGGTAGAAAAAAATAAATAGAGAAACAATTTTCCCTGCTCATGAAAATTTCAAATGGATGGGGCATCGAGGCAGGTGTTCGACCGACCTGGATCGATAATCCAATCACAGACCTACATTAGCCGATAGACTTCTTCCGCACTTAGCATAGAACAAACATGTCAAATTGCTGTTAGCAAAACAATATTTCCATGTGCGCCATTATTTCTCTCGATTTTGTTTTTGTTTTGAAATCTTTGCTCTAAGCAGACTTACAATCTATTTCCTCTTTTATCATCACTTTGTTGTTGTCTTGTAGATGTGCAGTGTAGATTTACAAATTGCTTTCAACGTAACGCCATGTGTCCATTTTTTGTCTGTTGATTTTGTTTTCTTGATAAATGGAATGCCTTTAGCTCAGAAAAATCATCTGTGCTATTTTAAACATGTTTGTCCTATATGTACAGTATTTTTTTAAAAATGCCTTTGCCATTATGCGCCATTTCTTTGTTTTCTTCAATTTATTGAATGAGATAAAAAATATCTTCAAACTGATTTCGACACAACGCCAGGTGATACATTCTGTTTTGTTATGATTTCTTTCAAAACCATCCTTAGCTCCCAGCATTCGTTGTGCTATTTCCTAAATTTTCTTATTAAAAAATTTCAAAATAGTTTGAACATCGGTTCCTGTTGGCCCACATTTGTTGCTTTTCCTTTTTTTAGCGCAATTAAAATTGTTTCTAGCATTTAAACAAGATATATTTTGTAATGTTTCTCTTTTGTTTGATAACAATATAAACACACATTTCAAACAATGTTTTTTTCTCTCTATTCTCTTATTCTGGTTAATCTGCCTCCTTCAATCCTAAAGATTCTGGAGAAATAGATAGTAAATAATGCATTCTTTTTCATGTGATATTTTTCACACAAGACAAACTTGCTTAAATATGCTCTCAATTAATTCCTTCCACATTTAATTTCTCTTCAAGGTTACTTCGCTTCTCAATTGTGTTAAAAGCAAGTAAACTAAACCGTCATGCTTTTTATCTACTCAATTGTAATCAAGAGTAATCTATCTTACAGTTATATTTAAACACGTTCATCCCTTAATCTCTCTCTCTGTCGGAGATGAAATGTCTACCCGTGTTTGCGCAGAGATAAATGGCGGAAAGAATTAAAAACATCCCCTCTGCACAGCGGCGTGTAAGTAATCTACAGTAATGTCAAGATGCTTTTAAAAAAGGATAGTCGAGTTTTGGTATAGAGGGCGCTACAAGAAGAAGAACATTTATGTGAGGTAAAAAGTGTAACCGCTTTCAACTTTTTATAATAAACTGGGTTTATGTTTTAAGCCATTTAAACTTGAAAAATCAGCTAAGATATTGATAAGGGATTTAACAAGATCGAAAAGTAAATATTGCCTTTAAACCAAGCCATCGGAAAATATGCATGCGGTAATTGATCACTCCGATACGTGCTTCCAGTATGTACTGTATGAGTCTAGGCATGACATTTAGCCTGGGGCCATGCATTAGGAAGGGGAAATAACTTCACAACGAAGGTGATTTATATTATATCAACAAGAGGATTCTGTCTACATCAACAAGAAACTGATTTTTATGTTCAATTTAGGACTGAATGTCTTAATGAGGAGAAAAGGGTGAATAACAACTCCAAAGAAAATCAGACACAAGTAAAAGATAACTAACAAAGTGCTTGTAGAACTTGTATCACTATGATGTTATTATTGTTGTTGTTGCTGTTGATGTTTTTGTTATTATTGTTTTCACCTATTATTTCAAACATTTTTTTGATCTCATACCTCAATATTAATTCTGTAACCAATGAAATATCACCATATTTATTGAAATTTATGCATGTATATTTTATATATATCTGAAAATTAAGGAAAGTTGGACTCTGTTGAACTTTTTTTTTTTTCGCTATTAAAATACACTAAATTGTGCATTACTAATGAATAAGGTTTTTGGTATGGTTTGACCAGGCCTATCTAGCAAATAATTAACTCCCTTTTTATCAAATAATAGTAAAAGACCTCTGTGAAACTCATTAAATTTCTTTATACATTATGTAACAGTGAAAAAAGAATACACGGGAAAGTCGGGGTGAATTAGCCCCCGAAATGCCAAAAAGAGCCCCCCCAAAACCATGAAAGAGCCCCTGTAAATTTGCATAGAGTTCAATGTGTTATTTTTATGCAAGCAAGCTTGAAAAGTAGCCCCCGCAAAAAATAAATATTAATTTTCCCCTGTTATGTAACTAATATCTGAATCCCGACACCAATAGAATATCAGTATCATGATTTTGTATAACTCTACCGCAAGCTGAATATATAGTGGCCGAGTTCCGTTTGAACTGGGCTTTTGAAAGTAATGTTGTAGTAGTTTTTTTTTTTTTATGAAGGAAAGGCCAAAGTTATCATATTTCTTTAATTCATAAAAAACTTATCACATTTCTTTTTTTCAAGTAATGAAATTATGTAACCAATGAGTAAAATTTATTTTGTTTAATTTATTATTTTACGTTTTTGAAACTGAAGGGTTAAGTCGCTACGAAAATTATATTTTTCCCCTAGTACAATGAATTTTGTAACTGTAGAGCAAAGCTCGAGACACTTCAGCAAAAAAAAATGTAACAAAATTTTACTACACCTTATTAATTTCTTTATGATTGAAGGAACATTTAATATGGCTTCATCATATTACTTTTATTTCATAGAGCGCTTACTAAGTGAAGTTTGACACCAGCAAAATGCAAGCAATCATGATTTATGCATGGGACTAGATCCCACTTGAGATGAAGACTTCAAGATACCACAACCATACAGTGTGGTTTCAACCAAGCTGACAAACTGGGGCATAGGTATGGTAAGAAATTTACTGCAATTTAATTTATTTTCCATTGTATTCCTTTCTTTTCTGTAGTGTAGAATAATTTAAGCACATTAAAACAATATTTATAGAATAAATTATTATGGTTAAGAGAAGATCCCTCGCAGTAAAATCTTGAACTCAAAGCTAACATTAGTCCTTTTCTAAGTTGTACTGGACATTTAGCGAAATAAAACATAGTACAACTAATTTACTGTACATACAATTTATTCATTTCCATTGGAATGTAAAAGAGCATAGTGTAAAACTTGAAAGTTATTTTTTTCTAAATGTGATCAAATAACTTCATAACAAAATTTGACACCAACATGATATCAGCATCATGGTTTATGCATGAGAGTAAATCCCTCTTGAGGTTGAAAACTTGAAGCTACCACAGCCACACAGTGTGGTTTAAATGAAGCAGACAAACAAGAGCAAAAGAATGGCAGGATTCTACCAGCAGAGGGCGACATTGCAATAACAACATTTGGGTCTGAAGAGTTTTGTATGAGCACAGACACGGAAAGCTGTGTCTCGTTATCAGTATCATGCTATTATATGACAGGACAAGGTAGGAAATATATGGGGGGCTGAGGGCGATTTTGCCCCCTAGTTTTCAAAATAGCCCCCTGAAATCAGTAGGTAGCCCCTGAAATTAGAAGATTTCTGGATATCCATCAGATTGGAAAAGTAGCCCCCTAAAGTTCAAAATGAATTCCTGCATTGTGTTATATGAAGTGGTGAAAAACACAGATGCACAGATGGGGGGGGGGGGGGGGGGGGGGGGGGGGGGGTGCTGCATGGTGGTTACACCCCCAATAAGAGAAAATCCACTTAAAATGATACAAGTGCATCCATAAATGTACATCAAATAGAATTCATTGTATAACATTAAATAAACGTTTGTTTTTTCATACGGTACCAAATGTATTAAAAAGTTGCCCCAAAATACAATGTTCAATTATCCCTGTGAAGACAAGATGTTGCAAATATAGTACTTGTCCTTGACACAACCCCCCCCCCCCCCCCAAAAAAAAAAAATAATAATAAAATAATAATAACAAATTAACAAAATTGAATTAACACAAGGGGTCTATCAATAACCATTGCTCAAAATTAGCCCAGGCCCGCTCGCCCAGGCCCGCTCGCCCAGGGCCACTAACAAAATTTGCTTCGGACAACTAAATTTAATTTATGCTAAATTCACTTGCCCCAAATGGGCAACAAACTATAACAGGATTTGGCATGTTTTTCTTTCAAGTTTCAGGCCACTAAAAAAAGTATGAGAAATATTGTTTTTACTTGCCACTGAGCCGCAAGGAAAAGCATTAATTTATAAACTGTATGTCGTATAGGATAACGAGCCTCGATATAGAATATCTAGATCGATGGCGCAATATAAACGCTGGATTATTATTATTATTATGATTATCATCGTGAGCAATGAATGAGTCAGACAAGACTGTATGTAATGTACATCACATCTGTCTGGTCTATGTCTGCTAATAATGTGGCTTCTCATATTACATTAATCATAATGTTATACATAATATATCTCATTTCTACCTCCCAGCCACATCTAAATTGCTTTCCCTGGCAAGTTTAAAGGGTACCACCACTTAAAAACAATTTTCAAATAAATGAAAGACTACATTTTTAGTAGTCCATTCAACAATAAGCTCACAAAAATTATATGATTGGAAAATGCATCACCATACTTAAGCATCACCATACCTTGTGTCTAGGACTATCGCATCGTCTGTGATTCTATTCTCCAAACGTATGCGTGAATAGAATTGGCACACTCTCAGATGTTTGCCGCATACAGAACCATGAGGCCATGTTGGTTCCGTTAATGGTGGTAATCAATTGTATTGTTTATGAATTACACAACCCTATGGAAAGTGTTGGGCATCTATTTCATATCACAGAACGGTACCAAAACATATATAACTTTGCGTTGTTCTTTGCCTGGTGGTCCCCTTTAATACTAAGATGGATTATCGGGGGGGGGGGGGGGGGGAGATTATCATCAGGGGTTACTTTCCTAGTCTGCCTGTATTAATATAGCGAGCTCTCAAATATCAGTTCCTGTGTTGAACTGTAGTACTGTACACGCATTTATATTTGTATGCTTTTAAGGGCTCTTTGAGGGCTTTTCCGGGGGAGGGGGGTGAATCGCCCGGCTAACCAGTGTATTTTTTTCACTGTGACAGCATTATTAGTATCGACCAGTTACATACTAGACTTTGAATCAACACATACTTTATGCAGAGGGTTATAATTTTGTTCACATACAAACATGCACTAGGTGTCCAAAAACTACAACACAATAGAGTGGATCATATACTTTGCCCATGTTTGATTCGTGCTGTATATTTGTTTTATTTATTTATATTTTAGTTTCAGTTGTCTACTAAAATAATACAATTTAACATTTTGGCTACCTACCACGGGCGTAGACATGACATTGATACCCATTCAAGTGGGGGGATGAGCTATTCATTCATCGGATTACATCCCCCCAGTTGAATAGGTATTACGTAACTCGCTACGCCCGTGCTACCTACATTCATCAATATTGTCATAAGTTCAACCCCTTAGGAGGATCAGGGGGTGTATTCTGAAAATCGTCTTTTCCCTAATATCGTATTATCTTAGGCTTATGACAAAACCGGTATTCTGAAAACTCTCATATCTTTTGTATTATCTCTGAAAGTTTGTTAACCTCTATTAGCTGGCGCGCCTTGCCACGCATTATTGATAAGCGCGTTCGCGCAAGCAGAGGTGGAAAATGTGTATTTTGAAAACTCTCTTATCTTTCATCGCATCATGAAATAATCATAAATTCTACTCATATGCCGAGACAGCTATGGGGCAGTATTTTCCTTTTGTTATATCTTGTTTAAACATATTTAAAGACAATTATTTGAGATTTTAAAGAGCTCCCTATGTTTGTTGTGTGTATAGGTGTGTGTACGTGCGAAAAAGTTAGACAATATGACTGAGGGGGAGAAAATTCCATTGAAAATCTAACCATATGAAAATCCTATTCTTACAAAAATACTCTTTGACCAAAATATATAAATTTCTTGAACTTTGATTGAAATTTCTACGTGTGCGCAAAGCTAGTTAGATGCGCGCATTTAAAGAAAATGCGACGCATACGCAATTTAACCCACTTTGATTGGCTGAGGGGGCATATGAACATTTTGTAACAACAATTTTGATTGGTTAACTCAGCACTAATGGGCGTGGTCAGGGAAATATATGATGCCCTTAAGACAATTTTCAGAATACCGATTTATGACAATTTTAGCGGTGTATTATCTTATGGACTTATGACAAAAGATAATACAAAAGATAAGACGATTTTCAGAATACACCCCCAGGTCCTTATCATCTCATGATCTCATTTAAAATACAATATTTTGTGCCAAATATATTGAGGCTCTACATATAACACCTTCCAATACATATGATGAACTGCTCAGTGCAAATAAGCACTATTAATCAGGACTCGACACTAGCACTTGCCTGGACAAGTAAAAATGTATGCCGGGCAAGTAAAAATGTATGTCGGGCAAGTAAAAATGTATGTCAGGCAAGTAAAATTGACATCGGGCAAGTAAAATTGATGTCGGGCAACTAAAATTTCATAAAATTAATGATCCAGTCTTCTTTCCCAATCTGACAACTTAATTTCTCCTTGAGAGTAGAAGGTTATATTCCTTACATAAATCTCATCTAAACTGTCTGTTTTGGATAATTAAAAACTAGAACATTTCTGACTTTACTTGCCCAAATGGGCCAGGAGAGCAAACAATTTAGTGTGGAGGCTTGACCATTTGAAATGAACTACTTGAACATTGTTGTATTAGTGTACTGTACAATCTCTATGCATAGCTAATGAAGAGGTGCATTGCAAAAGATGAAGAGCTCCACCTCTTGTCACAAACAGGACAGTCCATGAACTTGCGACCTAGATTTGTTTTCAATCTCTGAGAAGTACTGTAGTACAGTGGACAGTGGAAGTACTGTAGTACAGTGGACAGTGGACATATAAGATCACAAAAAATACATTTTATCAACTTTTTGTCAGTTAAGCAGTGACAACAAAGTTAGTTGATCCCTTTAAGACAGAGTTTCCGAGGCACTCATGACAGAGTGCAGTGTATACATAGCATTAGTACATACCTATGGCCTACTACTAGTGCATTTCCACGTAGGCACCAAGGTGGAAATAAACACTTGACATTTAAGAGCCGTAACGGGTGTATATAACCCACAACCCACAACATTCAGGTATCAATTATAGTTCATTTCGATGCCAGGGGAAATTAAAGCTCCTGTTTGAGTACCTGCAGTACAATTTTGTTTTTTTAAGAGAGAAATTGCCTCAAAATAAATATTTATTGAGAATCGTACAGCATTCAAATAAAATTAATTTCAGAATAGACCAGGATGTCTGATATCAACGCACACACAAATATGAATATATGGGACAGTGTTGTATTAAAAAAGAAATATTATGGGCCTGATACATTGAAAAAAATACACAGGGGTTCAGGGCGATTTAGCCCCAGAAATGCCTAAAAGCGCCCCAAATGCATGTGTTTAAATCTAGCATTTAATGCTACTTTCATACTGAAATGATGGGAAAAGTAGCCCCATGAAAATAAAATATTAATTTTCCCCCTTCCCAGATGATCAACATTTTAAAAAGAAATTCACAAATACTTCACAAATGCTACAATATTTAGCACAAAAAAAACTTTGATGTGTGGTATGCTACATGTTTTTGCTAGGCACAGAAAAAAAAATGAGGTAAAAATCACCAAACAAGAAAAAATATTACACGAAGAACAAACCAATACCCAAAGAGTACCTTTAATCTATAGCTCAACATACACGGAACATTCGGGTATCAATTAGCGTTCAGTTTGACGCCAGGGCAAATCAACATCAGAGATCGTGGAGCTCACGTGCCCATCGCAGCTTGCACACTCATTACTTTGCGTCGTCACGTTATCCATCGCACCAGACCTAAGTTCTTTTTTCCCTGTCAATTTACCTGTACAAGGTACAGGGAAACCCCGTTATAACGAGGTAGTCGGGACTATCAAATTCACCTCGTTATAAGCGGTACCTCGTTATAAACGGCCAAATTAATAACAAACATTTAAATGTATGTATGAATCGGGAGCAAAGGATTCTCCTTGTTATAAACGGTACCTCGTTATAAGCGAGCTCGCTATAACGGGGTTTCCCTGTACCACATTCATGTTCATGAAATGCGCGCAACTATCGCACACAGCATGAGGCCTTGCAGACTCATTATCTTGCATACCTCATTTCATTTGCTGCTCTCTACCCAGGTATATAATTGGTAACATGCAGTATGAATAGTGAGTGAGTAGAGCAGGTGTGTACCTATAATAATATGTAGCCCAGCTAGAATGCTCACTAGGGAACCAAAAAGGGCACATCACATGACGATTGAGTGTGGGTGTGTATCAAATAACCGAGGTAATAAAGTTGTTAACGGCACTTAAAGGGGTATTCCGGGCCTGATAAAACCATTCGTTATTTGAATAAGCAGACCAAGAGGAATAATTGGTGAAAATTTGATCAAAATCGGACAAGAAACACGGGAGTTATACCTATTTGAACATGATCTAGTAATGAGCGATCGTTTCAAAATTGCCGCCATATGCAGCATCATTCACGAGCAACTCGCCATGGCTTTAGTACATGAAAATACACTTATTTCTCATTTTCGTTGCTAAAAATTAATTTTTCTCTGCTTGTTTTCACGAATTCATAGAAGAATATTGATGGGCCAACCTCATTGGAATGTTTAAGCTCATAAATTTGCTTTGTTATGAAGTAAATTTAAATTTTGTAAAATTTCCATGTAGAAGTCAAAATGGCTGCAGCTCGCAAGTGACGTCACGATCGATAGCAATTCCAAACGATACTAAAAATCGAAGCAAAGTTCATCCTGTCATAACTTTTTTATTGCTCTACCGTTTTGGCTCAGATTTTTGATCATGATTCTTCATATTCACCTCATTTTATAGCAAACATCACATTTCTGGAGTGGAATTCCCCTTTAATGGAGAGGATGTCCTATAATTAAGTAGGGCATCCATATCACAATTTCCTGAGATTTTAGGGATAGTGATCGATGGTATTAGCACCATATTCCTAAATCAAAATTAACACCTTTTATCTATAAATAATTGAACATATTTTTAGAACAGAAAATAAGATATTTTCAAGATAATGTGAATCAAAAGCGGAAGTAAAACTTTCAATAATACCACACCAATTCCATATCCTGATAGGACTCAATTTATTATAATTATGTGATAATAATCTATGATAATAGCAATTAAGCCTAGGTCGGAACGGACGGAATACCGGAATCCGTCCGGTGTGTGCGTGTTCCGGTTTTGTTTTCTCCATTCCGGTATTCCGATGAAACAATGTAATACATAAAAAATTGACATTGTTCATTGTTTTCCGTGAATGGCGATTCTCGTACTCTATCTATACTGTACTAGTTTCGCATAGAGCTGAATACTGTACAAGTCTGTGGGTTACGTATTGTCTGTATTGCGCTCTGTATCTGAAGCTACTGCTATAGACCATGTAGACGGAATCGCAGCCCGCGACGCCGCTGAAAGGCACATGCAAACATATGGGTGATTGACTCAAGCGCGAAAGTCAAGAGTATTGATATTAGAGCGCAGGAAGAAAGCGTACGATGAATACGTTCAAAACTCCAAGTGCATGTACGCGAGCGACTTTCAATAAGCGGTTGAACAAAGCCAGCAAGTGCAAATCAGTTTGCGATCGTTGCCAATTTCTGGGCTGCGATAATATATACCATGTAGTATGCATATCATACACGTACACCATTCGCAAATTGGCAACGTGGGTGCGTGCTAGCTTCAGTTCATCAGAGGTTCGAGCGAGCTAGAAAATATCCTAGATATAATCGGCGCATTTTTCGCTGTTTTTGCAGGTATTTGTTCTCGTATTTGTTTTAAAAGCCAACCAAACATGTAAGTAAAATAAGAGATAGTCTAGAATGGGTGCGGTCGTAATAATCTTGCATTTTCGTTCCTTTTCGGCACTTTTTAAGAGTGCGGCTTGCGGGGTCAGGGCAGTTGAGTTGGCCTGTCTCGCGGCGCGGGGCCTGCCTGCGCTGCCGAAGCTGTGGCGGACCTTCTGGTGCGTGTTCGTTCCGTGTCATTCATTGGCATTTTTTTTTTTTTTTATCGGAACACCGGATTCCGACCGGCACAACACCGGCGGATTCCGGAACAAAAAAATTCCGACATGACTCAGGCTTAATAGCAATCAAGATTATAGATTTGCTACCTTTTTTTGCAACTTGGCGCTCATCTTAAATGCAAACAGATATCTTTTTATTTTATTTTATTCAAATGTGAAAAGTTGATTAAACAAAGAAACAATAACTAGCCCATATTGACCTTCCATCCAATAAAAAAATATTGACATATTCAGCGTCAACCAAGATGGCCGAACAAAGAGGGCAAGGTTTTATTTTAGGGCAAACCCTGTACAGAAAAATGGGTTGGTCTTATGTATTTCTTTTATCTTTTAACCTACTTTAAACCCATACAAGGGGGCAAATGAGGTTGCAACGTTTTCTGCACAAAAAAGGGGCATTTACCCATCACCAGACCCCCTTCGCTATTAAAAAGGGATCCAATAACTTTGTTGACATGTGCAAAAAATGATGAATTGTTGATAAAATGTGCATTTTTGTGATTGTCCACTTAGTATATTGCGTGAAAATTTCACGTTAAATGGATATTATACGGCCATGTAATGAGTGAAAAGGCAAAGTAATATTCGCTAACTCATTGCACTGACTTTGTACACAGTTATAACTTTCCAGTGGATAATTAAAAATCTTAACACTTTAATCATAAATATCTTTGTAACAAAAGGGACATTAGAAAAGCTGAAACTTTTCTATTCTTCTATTGGTAAATGTGAAAACAACAAGGTATGCATGGACCATATATACTTCTGAGTAAAGTTTGTGTATTTTGACAATGTTATTAGATCCCTTTAAGAAGTATCCATCAAGGGCCACTCGAAAAAAAATAAAGGCGTTAACCTGTTCCCTACTAGATTTTCCAGTCCCCATGGAGTTAATACAGGACCCACCTGGTTCCCGTAGGCAATGGATTAATTTTGAGCATTGCATGCACTGCATACACGTATTGCAGCTAATGAACTGTAACCATCACTACTATCACCATGGGTGTGTGCATGTGTGTGTATGTGTGGATAGCCTTGACATCTGAGGGGGCGGTTTGACTTCCCCATTTAGCAGACAAGTTTGCGGTTCAACGCACGAGTGCTTCACGTGAAAAGGGTGTTTAATTAAACCGCATTCTCGAACGCACGAACAGGAACAGATTATTCACGTTAATTCACAAACTTACACGTAACATAATGACAATGAAAATGTGTTCATTTCATTCACTATTGACACAGCGAATTATGATTACACGCCATTCACGTTCCCGCATCGATGGTACACAATCAAAAGGTTTCATAGCATACTCTATTGTCGCATCGGATAGTGAATGCTCGCCATTCACGTATGTGCATGCTTCAACACTTCACAAACAATAATAAGGGTTTTATCTCATGCTCTACTGCGAGGTCGGCTTATGTATGAATGCATGTCATTTATGGACATATTTATAGATCTATCCGATTGTAATTTGAATGCAGTCGTGCAAAAAATTAAATTTTCGCAGAAGCAGATGGGGTAGGTATGATACACATCAATCACACAATCATAATCCAACTTGGAACCGTTCAGTCAAATTAAGTGTGATTTTTTAAAATTTTTTACTGACACCACTTCCATTCTATCCTACATGTATTTCTTTTGAAACATACATAAATACTGAAAATACCACTGTACTGAAATACCTAGAAGGCATGGGGATGTTCAGAAAATGAAGCTGAATTGACAGTCTAGTTTCATGATTAAGCAATGCAGTGCATTTAGCCAAAGAACATACTTCTTTTTAGCAACATAATATTAAAATAAACAGTAGTTTTTATTTTAGCTTACTGCATGCTCATTCAGGCATGAAAGGGGCTGAATATTCAGCCTGATCATGTTGAGTAGCATCTGAATAGTTCATTCTTTCTATGGCTTTTAAAGTTCAGTGGAAAATAAATGGCACAGAAACCTATTTCGCTACCATTCTTTACCAGTGTCCTACAGTGGTTTATCCATTTTTATCCCAGTTCGTATTAAAAACACACAATCTAACAATACGTACTAACTACACGGGGCGGATTTATAACCTATTTTGGTTCACCTATTTCCTCTCTCAGTCCTACAATTCGTTTCAGTCCTGTGACTGAAGGTAATCCAAATATGTGCAGAGTAAACACAGACAGTTGATATTGTGAATGGGTGTAAACATTGGCCTATGAAGTGCTAACATGACTCTCAACCCCAAGTTCACACTCGACCCAAATATCTGGGGTTAGTCTGGGGAAGATCATAAACTCTTTTAATACTGTAATTTAACTACATCTATTAAAGTATCCAAATGCAAATCCAGTAGCCTGAAAGTAGTCTGGGATCGGGGGGGGGGGGGGGGGGGGGGGGGGGGGGGGGGTTAGTGAGAAAGAGAAAAACAGTTTGGGTGACCCCCTCCCCCCTCCCCCCCCCCCCCCCCCACCACCACCATCACCACCACCACCACCACCACCATCACCACCACCACCACCACCACCCCGATAAAAATGCTCCCTGATTAATCACCCCAACCACCTATGTACTTGACCTAGAGATTGGTAATGACGAGTGTTTGCACAGTATAGTTTAATGATCAGGTGTTCTCCATGAACTAAGACAAAAGTCACATTGCCCCCTTGCCCTGCCCCCACCCCCACGACGTCCTACCCCCACAACGTCCTACCTCTATGAAAGAATCAAGCTGTTCACCAAACACATTTTATGGGAGAAATTCCCCATCCACCCCACCCCACCCCATCCACCCCACCCCATCCCCACTTTTCCTGTATAAAAGCATCAACATTACAAACATCATAGTTAAACCCCTTCTTAATTGAGAAAAATAAACCTCACCCCGATGTTACTCGGGCGAGATTTGGATAAGAAACAGTAGGGGGTCAGGTCGTAAAACACGCAGCGAGCCTTCGGACCCCTTCTTATTCTACCATCCGCAAAATCCTCACTCGGGTAGGTTACCATAACAACCGCACCTCCCTCATCACGCGAACAGCTGGGGCGACACATAGTATCGGTGCGCGCTGTGTTTTTTGTTCACGGCCATCACGTCTTCTACCCGGGTAACGTTCTGCGCGCTTCTTAATACAAAGTTTATCAGGATGTCATCCTGATGTTGTCAGGACGTCACCGCGCTATCACCCTGACCCGTCTAGGGTGAATCTCACCCCGATGTCGTCCTGATGTCGTCCTGATGTTATACCGATCGGAGCTTCTTAATTGAAACAGCGTAGAATCTCATCCGGACAACGTCAGGACGTCACCGCGACTATTTCTTTTGATTAAGAAGGGGTTTTAGATTCCAATTTTTCTAGGATTCCCCCAACTCCGATACACGTGTGCTAACGCAAGGTAAAATCTGCCCTGTTGTAAAAAGGCTTCTCTTTTGCATTTCCTGTATAAAAAGCATACATGTGTAAATTTGCAGCTGTTAAGCCCATGACATTAAATCCATATGATAAAAATAACACCCACTGAATGGTTTTGTCAAAAGACTGCAACCATGGTTAACAGAATGTGGAACTATGTTTAACCCGATTCATTCATGCAGGCTAAGAAAACATTTTGTCCCAAAGTCCAAAAATTACGCATTTCAATGGAACATTGTCCCTCTTTTTCCTACCCCAAACACCCCCTCCACACATCTTTGCAAATAGGTTCCGAATCAAATGTTGCCACGGAAAGAGAATATTGGACTATGTACACCACAAATCATGATGCAGGCTAAGAAAACATTCATCCCCAAATCAAAACCATATATATGCAAAAATGCACACAGTTCCTCTTTTTTTTCAAACCAAAATGCCCATCTTATCAAATAAGTTGTCAAGAAAAAGAATATTGAACTAGATGTACACGCAAATTCATGCAGGCTGGTAAAGAAAACATTTGTCCCCAATTCAAAACCCAATTATGCAAACGGAGCATTTTTGTCCTCTTTCTTCCCAACACACTCATCCCTCCCCAATCTTTGCAAATACAAGCGCCTAATTTTGCCAAAGCCAGTCACATATCACCGGATAGCGTTAACGGATGCCAGACGACGGAGAGCAACATTTTCAATCTGTTCGTCTCCATTCGTATGCATTTCTTGCCCGTTTCTCGTTCGGCGAATGCGTTTCTTGACAGGCTATGTCTTCTGTTTTATCCCGCAAAAAGACAACTTTCACCACCGGATAATTTGTTTTCGCAAATGTGTTATCCGTCGTCGGGCATCCGTTTAAGCTGTCCGGTGATATGTGACTGCACCTTTATCTCCTGCATCTACACACAATTTTGAACTTCGATCTCAAATTAATCACATCAATCTCTTGAATCTGACAAAAATGGTAAGGTCATATTCCAACTAGGTCGACTAGGACGAAAGAATGCTTCATATGAAAAGTGAAGTGCAAATTTAACATGAGGTTCAAACTGGGAACAAATTCAGTGATACAGACGATACTCAAACATCAAACAAAACATCGACATGTTAATAACTTGTTTCACCAATATTGAAGAACAAACCTCACTCTCTACGTGCGAAAATCCATGTATGCAGAGAAGAGCAAATATGCTAACATTATTATTAGCTCCCGCTGGATGGTTTTTGTAGCCACAGTGATCGATATTACAGGGGGAGGACCATCTATGGACACCTTTTCACACTATATTCCAAATATTAAATGTTATTTTCTAATATATCAAGGGCTACTTTTCAAAATTTCTCACATTGAATGTAATTTGCATTGAACTCTATTAATTAACATGGCTGCTATTGACATTTTCATTTTTCAAAAAAGAAAAAAAAAATACACAAGTGCCTCTTCAATTCATTCAATGGATCATAAACTTGAATGCAAAATTCATTTTCAGGGTGATTTATGGAATAATTTGTTTGTGATTGCTCGTAATTTAAATCATTTTCATCCGAGTATATGTTTATCCCACTCAAGACTGGTCTTTAACAAATTCTAGCAGGAGTCTTTTGAAAATGCATGTCATAACAATATTTTAAAATAGTCGTCCAGGGGTTTAATGCTTTGAAAGCGGCCATACCAATCAAAAAGTCATCTTTTCCCCCTGTCATAGTGACCAATTTAATATTGAACCACCAACACAAAATAGTCTTCAATTTAGATTGATACCAGGGACTTTAAATACAGCCATACTAGTCTGAATCACATTTTGTTTTGTTACCCCTGTCAAAGTGACCGAATTAACATTGAACATGAGATTAGGAGAATGTTTTCTTGACACCGGCCCTCCCTCCTAGGATGGCCTGGGACTCAGCGGCGTGCCAATTAGCAGGGAATTGAAACCACACATCTCTTTACACATCCATTGTCCCATCATGTATGTCAAGGACAAGGAAGCAGAACAAATCATTGCCTGGCTGCTAGGGAGCTTTAGTCCCCAACTGCCTCGAAAGAGCCCCCAAATGCTCCAAAAGAGCCCCAAAAGTCATGAGAGCCCCTGTAATTTTTCACACGGGTCAAGGCAAAGCAAAGTTACTGGTGCTATGTTTACAATGCAGGCAGGCTTGGAAAGTAGCCCCCAAATTTCCCTGTCCACTAACAAAAGCATGACTTTCAGTGGTTTAAGAAATGTTTTTCAAAAATTAAATAAATAACGTGGGGCTCGTAATTAGCACAAGGCAGCTAAGAATGGCATTGGACTCAGCGGCATGCCAATTAGCAGGGAATTGAAACCACACATCTATTGTCCCATCATGTATGTCAGGGACAAGGAAAGCAGCGACAAACATAGCACGCTACTAGGGAGCTTTAGCCCTGAATATGCCGAAAAGAGCCCCAAACGTCATGAGAGCCCCTGTAATTTTGCACACAGGTCAAGATATAGCAAAGTGGCTGGTGGCATTGGACTCAGCGGCATGGCAATTAGCAGGGAATTGAAACCACACATCTCTTTACACATCTATTGTCCCATCATGTATGTCAAGGAACATAGCAGGACCACTAGGAAGCTTTAGCCCCCAACTACCTCAAAGAGCCGCTGAAAATTACCAAAGAGCCCCTAAAATTATTTAAAAATTTTAATGCAAGAATAGTCTCTGTGCATGTTTATAACCCTCAACATGCACAAAAATAAGAGCCCCAAAAGTTACGAGGAAGTCCTTCCCGTGCAAATTTGGCACAAAAGATGGCGCTTATTACTGATTCTGTAGCCATAGGCCACACATCTACTTCAGCCCATTTAGAGTATTCTCCACAGACCCTAGCCCGAGTATTTTCGGGACCAGTCCTGAATTGGTTATGTACTTAGTGAAAGCTACAGAAGGGGGCAAGTCCTCTGGTAAGTTCCGAGTGTTCCCTTCTCCATTCTAATTTCTATAAATGCCCAGCACCTGGCTAGAAGGCAGATGGTAACCATTGCTACTCTAATAAATACAATTCAATACTTAAACAATTAGAACCCAACTTGCATTAGTTGTTGCAATGTCAGGAGAGCCTCTGGCAAGCTTCCAGCGCCCATATTCATAAAAGCCCGCTAGCTTAGTTCCTTGCTAAGTCTATTTTTGGTGACATGGCTAAGTATTCAACGCAAGATCTTTTAGTTGCTAACTACATGTAAGGTTAACTTAGAGGGTACCTAAGGCTTACCCAGTTGACCCTAGTTGGGGACTAGGAAAACTTTTTTTGCTAAATAAACTGCACATTTAATATACACTTAGCAAGGAACTAAGCTAGTGGGGTCTTATGAATATGTGGCCTGGTTGCCAGGAACAATCTTTAAATTGTAGATGAGAGAATGACAATTGTATAACTCTCAACAAATATATTTCTTAATTTGTAAAATCAAAGGTAATTAATTGATGGTTGAAGCTAGCATCACCCCCTCCCCCCCAAAAATTTTTTTTTTTTTTAAATTAATTATATAATATATAATAATAAATAAATAAATAAATAGTATACCGGTAGATATAAAGAAATATAAAATTCAGTTTAAAATTGCATGGTGTATGCAGCAAGTGTAATTATACTCTTTTTTGCATTTGGTTAACTCGCACACCCACATGCTGAAACAACAAGGATATTTGTAGCTTACTGAAACCAGCTTATAAAAATAGAGCAAAACGAAACAAGAGCTTAGTAAGGAAGTACTATATATATTATATATACATATGTTTAAAATGATAAGTGTAGACATAGGGTATGCTACAGAAGAACATACCATTCTGGTTTCGCACACAAATAAACTTAACATAGTAATATATTCATGTATGTTCAAGATACAACTTACAAGAACTCTATCCAAACATGATTTTGTTTGTTTGTTTACATATTACAAAGCATTCACAGCACACACTCACACTTCAAAGGTATATATACATGTGTATGTAGTGTGCATGATTGCACATCAAAGGGAATTATACACTGCATGCATACACTGTGCATATTGCCAAATACCTCCTCACAGGTATCAACAAAAGAAGGTCATCAAACTTTTGCTGTTGGTCTATTTTGCTCAAACACCATTTAGTGCGCATTCTGACCAGTTTATTACGCCCAAAGAGCATCCCATTGTAGACCAAGCAACACTTAATGATCTACTAAAGTACGATAGATGTTATGTGTGAATGTATGTCTCGCTATTGTGTTAGAATGCCCCCAATAAAGAACAATATAGAACAATGCTTGGCAGTACATTGATGAGATACTATTGATCAAAATGCCCCAGATTCTATGCACTGTACCCCATTGTATTGTGTATCTATTAATAGATAACGCTGTCATAAATGTTGTTCATGATAAAATTCTTCTAGTACATGCACGAAAAGAAAGTATTGATCCACTGCCCTGAAACCTTACTGTGAAACCTGTGTGTAACTTCATTTGTTGAAACTTCATATGAATTAAATGTTGTTCATATGCTATTCATGACAAAATTATTCTTAGACCTGTACATATATTAAAAGAAAATATTGATCCATGGCCCTAAACCTTTCTGTGAGACCTGTGTGTGATTGCATTTTTAGGTACTTTACATGTATATGGTTTTGAAGATATATAATTTTATAGAAAAATTTTAAAAAGGAAATAATCGGTTACACAACACATACACTTTTCATTTTGCAAAATACTGCTAAAAACTGTTATTTTTGTTTTAAATAGCACATTGAAACCAGTTCTTGTAAACTGAGTGTATTGTTTGAGTGGTTAGGTTAGGATTACATTGTTTTATCCCCCCCCCCCCCCCCCCCCCCACCCCAGAAACCCTTTTTCTTAAAGTGATCCATTGAATTTGTCAAATTCAAACCCAAATCAGTTGGATCTTTTCCACTTCTCTTGTACCTTGTTGTTTGGCTTATAATGGTAACATGGGTTTTGGATTTCAAATGTCTCCCTAGTTACAGAACTATCTAAAATCAAAATTGAAAGCGAATCTGGATATTTTGAGCGTTCATAGTTTCTGAATTCAGATACTTCACGCAAACGATCTGGGTAAAATCTGACATCTGACAGTGCTATTTTTCTACAAAACTTTCACACATTATTCGGAAGGGTCTTTCGAGATCAGTATAATATGATTGACGTCTCAAATATGACTTTTTGACCAACAGTTGCCCGGGTCACCGGGTGCAAATGGCCACCTGAAAAATCATTTGGCCACTAGAAATGGGCTAGAAACTCTGTATTGGCCACCAACAAATTAGGATCTACACCAAGTACACATCTATGGTGACAGTTCAACAGATGTGTAATTTTGGCCACCTGAAAGAAAAGCCTACTTAGGGAGGAGAGCCTTGACAAATCTGATGAACTTATGAATGGATCACTTTAATCGGCAACAATCCCAATTTAGGTCTGGCTTCGTTCCCAAGATAGCCCAGTTTAATACAACTGTCTTTGTCTCAGTAAACATTCCAAGGCCACATCCGCTATTTCCGCATAATCTGTTCCAACATCAACCAGGATACCGGATATGGTTTACGTTGCGTTGCGAACACAGCCGAGTTCATGGGATTACACTTGGGCAGGTGGTGGTACAACTCACGCTTGCATCTGTTTGGCCCTGTTCGTAAGCTACGGAAAGTTTATTTCAATGGCTCTTTTAAAACAAACAAATTGTGATTTAATATTTGGATCATGATTTATTGTACCATTACACATAATCTCTATGCTGTGTTTTGTTAAATGTAGATTTGTTTGTGAACACATCAGTGTGGATAAATTTTTGTTACTTAAACATTTTGTTTTCATTTTTATCAATAAAGGAGTGCAATTTGAATAGTAGACAGCAGTGGAAAAAATATACAGGGGCTTTGGGCAAATTAGCCCCCAAAATGCCTAAAAGAGCCCCCGAAAATCAGAAAAGACTAGAGCCCCAGCATAATTGGAATATATAATTCAATGCAAAACCAATTTTAGAGTGGTATGTTTACGTAGGCAAGCTTGAAAAGTAGCCCCCAAAAAGAAATTTCATTTTTTTGTCCTGGTAGACAGTTTTGATTTGGCCACCATTAATTTAGGACACTTTTCAGAAGCTATTTGGATAATTATTTGGAACTTAAACAGTCCCCAGAGCTTTGAGGTCATTTTTACTTGCCTTTGTGAACAAGCATGATTCCTAGACTGTAGGAGTCCTGTGGTTGCGAAGGGGCTAGACTGGCCTAGCCACAATCAAGCAATTGCCTCATATCGGGGTTTTTAAAAATTTCCCCCTCTCTCTCTCTCCCCCCCCCCCCCCCCCCCCCCCCTCTCTCTCATTTCTCTTCATTCTTGTCTCATACTTTTCAAAAACGTGCTCTCGAAGGGAAGATTTCTACAGGAGAGCTTTTACTCGTAGTCTATTGGTAAAGGAGGTGTATTTATTTATTTTTTTCTTACTTTCTTTTCGTTTTCTTTATTTTTTAGTGGATTCTGATTGTTGGGGGTAACTCTTTTGAGAATGGATCCTGGAATAAAATCTGTGAAAATTGTTAAAAACTAAAATAATCTAATTTCAAACAGAATAATGTTTTCCGGGTTTTTTTTTCACTGATCCGTTTCATCATGTCTGCATGTATGGATGGGTTAGTTTGGGGTGTGTGTGTGTGTGTGTGTGTGTATGTGTGTGAGGTTTGTGCGGTTAATGTGTGTGGGTTTGTGAGTTAGTTTGTGCGTACATGCTTGCGCAAGCTTCGTAATGTAGGTTAATAAAGCAAATTATGCTATGACGTCAAGTCAAACCATTCATTTCAATCCATAAATGTTGCCATTTCACATACACACAATAACCACCAGTCCTTTTAAATCGGTTATTCAACAAGAAAGATGATTCGTACTAATTACATGTAATTTCAACCTATGCAATGATCATTGCCATTATTTCCAAATGAAATAAGTATCCACGTTTCATGAAATGGTCTTAAGTTAATCTTGACCATCTTAACTGTCACATATTTGCTATTATACTTCCAACCTTGTCCTTTGTGATCGGAACAAACGCCATCCGTATGTCTGTAGATCAGTCACAGTCACGTGACCATTAAGACGGTCTTAACCTAAGACCCTTTCATGAAACGGCCTCAGAAAACTGCAGACTATAATAGAACATAGAGAGGGTCAGAGGGAATCAGTTGGGGGGGGGGGGGGGGTACTCTCCAGGCTTGCTTGCACAAAAATAGCACACTAAATTTGTTTTGTATGGTAAATTTCAGGGGATCTATTTGGCATTTCAGTGGCTGAATCAAGTCTAAGCCCCTGTGTTTGTGTTGTTGTTGTTTTTTTAACTAGAGTAGAGGGAATAAATGTTTTTCAATGGAAAAAAAACAGGGGGCTAAGGTTTAGTACGAGATCTCATTGCTCAAGAATTTTCTGCTGACTGACGCAAATTTGCAGTGCATTAGGACTTCAATCAACGATGTGATGCGCAGTAACTAAGCAGGATGATGCTTTCAAGCCATTTCTATTCTAATGAAATTCTGCAAATACTATATGCAGGTATACGTAGGCTTCGAAAGTAGCCCACATTTTCTTTTGTCGAAGCAAAGGCTTGTGGATGACAAGAAATTAACAGACATGGACGAAAAACACACAAGAAGAAAGATTATAATGATCAGAATTAATATTGTCATGAGTTAGGACGCTACACTGCGCAGAACTCAATACTGGCACTTGCCCTGTTGCCCAGGGCAAGTTCAGGGCAAGTTGACAATTTGAAAATTCATGATTTGACTTGCCCAAAGGGGCAAGTAGAACAAAAAAAACAGTGTGGAGGC
The DNA here is from genome assembly GCA_037951105.1 of Echinarachnius parma. Lineage (NCBI taxonomy): Eukaryota > Metazoa > Echinodermata > Echinoidea > Clypeasteroida > Echinarachniidae > Echinarachnius > Echinarachnius parma. The sequence continues at coordinate 43,819 of JBAMJV010000532.1, read as the reverse complement.
TTGACTGTGGATCACCATTTTAACTAGGCTATTTGGTGCACATTGCATAACACTGAGCCAGTGTGCATTACGCAACGTGCGCAAGGCTTTCGCAAGATGGCATTCAGGTATCATTTGTGAATCCGGATTACCTTTTAATAAGAAGACTGGAATGGGAAGACTAAGAAAAATAAAGATCTATTTTTATCAGAGTGGTTGACCAGTGAGTTATTGTGACCTTAAACAACTCAGTCAGTCCTCCCATCTATTTAGAACAGTGCAGTCTGGTTGTATATGAGATGCTTTTATCCAGTGGCGTAGCTAAGGGAGGGAGCGGGGGGGGGGGGGGGGGGGAGGGGGGGGGGGGGGCAAGGGGGAACTGCCCTCTCCTGTGGAAATTCTTTCCCCTCCCATCCCCCACCCCCTAAGACATTTTTTAAGCATCCCACCATAGGCCAAAATTGAGAAAATAAATGTGAAAATAAATTGTAAATTTTTGAAAGTGTTGCCACAATTTAATTTTTCATCAAGGCTTTCTTTTTCAACCTTTTGAATATGAAAAAAGCACTAAAAAAGTTTGCATTGAACATTGAACTCAATACAAATTTACAGGAGCTCTTAAATATTTTTGTGGGCTCTTGTTTTTTTGCATTTCTGGGACTAAATCGCCCCGAGAACCATGAATTTTTTCACTGCCCCATCCATACCCCCATCTTCTACCCACATCCATCCATCTGGGTTGATCTGACTATGCACTGCTTTTAACTGGTGGATGGGAGGGGAGGTTTTTATCCAATCACCATTCCACTCATTCACAGATTACAAGCTACTAGTATACAATGGGCGATACGTGAAGACTGAAGGGGACGAGGTTCCACAGACAGTTATAGGCATTTCTATCATTACAAATTCACTCAATTATCATCTGCTATTGCTAAGTATCGCTACTGCAACGTTTTAACTGTTATTTCTACTACTGCTGCTATCACTGTACAGCATTTTGTACAATTGCTGCTAGCACTGCAGCTACTACTTACTAATACTACTACTACTACTCCTGCTACTGAATCTACTACTACTACTACTACTCCTGGTACTGAATCTACTACTACTACTACTACTACAAAGCAGATGCATTGAGAAATTTAGTTCACTATGCAATGTCACAAATCTGTTTTATATCCCTTGATAAATTTTAGTTTGCTCATAAATAACTACCCCTATTCAGTGTTTCTTACAATGATGAGAGATGGTTTACAACATTTCACTCATTCCGATAAAAAATGGATGATACATGTATTTACTTTCTGTAAATAGGTATCCATAGGCACTCCTATCCATATTTATCCATATTTATCCATATATATTTCAAATCTCTGTGTCATCTAAAACCATATTGCGCTCTAAATCTGATCATGGGAAAACTGTTCGATTAGTCAATCATGCATATGTTTGCATAGCTGCCAACATTTGGAATTTTAAATTAGTAACATTTAAGCAAAACTAAATATCATGTGCGCGAAGCACACATCACGAGCGCGAAGTCCCTTTAGCCGGGGTCCAGGGCTCGCTTTAGGGCTCTGGAGCGTGAGCGGAGTCCATTGCGGCCGGCGTCCATGGCCCTATTTTTCATCATTTTTGCACAATTACTAAGTATGATTTGGTCAGATTTACGTTTAAACGTTGTCTCTATACGTTTAAAAACGTGAAAACGAAAAGAAAAAAAAAAAAAAAAAAAAAAAAAAAAAAAAAAAAAAATCTTTTTTTTTTTTTTTTTTTTTTCTTCAAAATTCGTAATTATAGAAGGAGTATTCGTAATTTCGTAAAGAGGGTGGGAAATTTGTAACAATTACAAATTTTTCGTAACAGTTGGCAGCTATGTGTTTGTGAGCGATGTTTAATTTTGCAATAATACGCTCATTGTATAGCACAAGCGATTACTGTATACAAGATCCTGTGTGCGCACACACAGCGTCACAGAGTGGCGCAAAATGGCCACTAGTTTTATATCCATATATCGGCATAGAATGTAACACTTAGCCATGGTTATCCCCAAACAGTGTTTCTTACTATGACGAGAGATGGCTCCCAACATTTCACTCAGTCAAAGATTACAATAGAATGCAGTGGAGTAGCAGAGTACATCGGACAGATTAAGGGGCACAATATATGTGTTTCTTTATTTTATATTCAAGGATAATGATAGCGTGAAACGCTAAGAAATGATATTATATCATATATTAGATGCATGCTATATAAATCAAACCTATAATTATTATTTTCTCCCGATGTATTTCAACGTTTATGTCAAATTATCCCTCCTGTAGCTCCCCACTGGTAGAATGTATTATGTAAGCAGTCGGTGCTACAATAGACGCTTTATATTCAACCTTATCCGTATTCCTAGTACATGATTCAGCTCTCTTATGGTTATTCCCAAACAGTGTTTCTTACTATGATGAGAGATAGTTCCCAACATTTCACTCAATCAAAGATTACAATAGAATGCAGTGGAGTAGTGTAGTATGTCAGACAGATTGAGGAGCACACTCAATGTGTTTCTTTATTTCAGAAAGGATTTTCTCCCGATGTATTTCATTGTTTATGTCAATTTATTTTGGGCATGTGCCCCCCCCCCCCATTATTTTATTTATTTGGGGCATGTGTCCCCTGCCCCCCCCCCCCCTCCCTGTAACTATACCGCGTATTTATTATGTAAGCAGTTAGAGTGCTTCAAAAGACACTTGATATTCATATCCTTATCTGTATCCCTATATGATTCAGCTCTATATTATGATTATCCTATAATAATGATTCTTATTATTTGCAGGATGCGGTTTGCAACATTTCACTCATTCAAGGATTATAAGAGAATGGATAATGTATGTATGTATTATGTAAGCAGTCCATGCTCCCACAGATATTTTGTACATGCATTCCTATCATCCATACATGTATATCCCTATACAATTCAGCTCTCTTATCTATCAATGTTTATCCCTGTACAATGTTACTTATGTAAGTTTTTTCTTTAGAGAGAGATACATGTAGTTTTTTGTATTAACATTTCACTCATTTGTAAAAGATTACCAAAGGTTTCCCCTACTAGCTTTGCCTTCAGTATCCATGATTATCCCTATAGAATAATACAATGCAATGTATAAAAAAAAAACATGTATACAAAATGGGGTCTATTGTAAGATTGCACACAAGGGCACCTCTGTGTGGTTTCCAATAATGATAATAATACAAAATAATAATAGTGGCGATTTATATAGCGCCATGTCTGACACAATGCGACACTCCTGGCGCCCAAAACTAAACTGACACTCCTTTTGCTAAAATATGCATATGGATAGAGATAAGGTATCAAACAAGATAATAATAAATGGGAGGATTTGCGATCAAAAGAGGAAGAGGAATCGTATATCAAAAACCGTTTCATTTCAAATCAACTATTTTCATGATAAACTAATAATACTACATAATCGCATTTTGACATATTCTATTATTCAGTATTCACCGTCACAAAACCATTGATCTCTTCCCAATCTTCAATTCAATACAAAATGAAAATAGAATTTATGCATTATATGATAGCCAAACAGAAAGAGGAAATTCCAAATATCTTTTTAAAATTACATTGAATAGCTTACATTCTTTAGTCACATTTTTATCTATTATTTTCAGTATTCACTATCATTGTAGCACAGAATGCACAAATACACAATGCATGGGTGCCGAATGCATGGGTGCCGAATGCTCTGAGATGCGACACCTATGCACTGTCAATGCACAACCATGCTTTACACAACAGTATAGTAATGTCTGTATGACCGGATATATGATCTACAAATAGATTCACCAAATGTTACATGAATGAAAAGATGACCAGATATTTTGTTTAAATTTGTTAACAGAAACTGACAGACAGGGCAGAAACAAAAATCACTCAAATTAAGAGCATGCTCTGTCTGTATGCTGTAAAGCCAAGGACATGAATTAGGCCACGCTTTAATTAACCGTACATGTCAAAACCGTTTTGTGATGAGTTCGGGATGAACCGGATGATATCCGTCCTTCATATTATGTTATAATACAAATCAAGGATACAGGGGCAGTAATACATAGATCTACTTGACAAATGCGCTCATATGCATTTATACACCTTTCGCAGTTAATTGTTCATATTCATTTAAAAAACGTTGTGCATTTACTCGTTCATATTCTTTTATACACATTTCACATTGACTCTTTCATATTCATTTAAATACAATGCACATTAAATTGTTCTTATTCATTTATACACATATCGCATTAAATTGTTCTTATTCATTTATACACATATCGCATTTAATTGTTCATATTAATTTATATATACATTGTGCGTTTAATGAGATGTGAATGTCAAATTTAAAAGCCTTTGTAGTATCAAGTGTCATGGTGTTGTCACATATCGCCGGATAGCGTAAACGGATGCCTGATGTAGAGACACTGATTTTCCGCGATCGCAGAAAATCGCGGAATTGACCCTTTGAAACGGAAAACGGAAAAAAAAAGAAAAAAAACTTTTTTTTTTTTTTTTTTTTTTTCTTTTTCAGAGCCCGTTCTGAAAAAAACGAAACCGGGACCCGATGGTGACGGTCGGGAACCGGTGTGACCGACCGAACCAACTCAGCCTTAATCATTATTGAATAAATTTTAAAGATATTTACTCTCTGGCCTAAGTCCTTCCTGATATCAGGCATGACACATTCCCCCAAAATTTTGATGATTTGTGGGTGAAAATCATGATTTTACCCTACTCATTGAATTTTGTATGGAGTTCTATGTAAACGGAATTTGCAGTTTTTCCGTTTTTCAGGCAGGTAAAAACAGAATTCCATATTTTCTGAAACGGAAAAGGCCTATTTTTGAAACGGAAAATCAGTGTCCCTACTGATGGATAGAAAATGTGCGAAATCAAATTATCCGGTGGTGAAAGTCGCCTCCATAGCTTCATGCACAAAACATTCTACCGAATAGAACAGCTAACATTGGCCGCCAAGGAAAGCATTCACCGAACAAGAAACTAAACATATAAACGGATTGATAATTTGTCTCTCCGCCGGGCGTCCGTTAACGCTATCCGGTGATATGCGACAAGGGCTTTTGTAATAGTAATTGCTGCCACTCTAGATTCGTGTAATGTATGCATTTGCTCAGCCACGCTGAAATTAAGTCATCATATATTGATCGATGTATACGGAGACATTGTCTCTGAAATGTCAGAATTGATATCCCCAATTTAATGCAATCATTTAAACTACAGCAGGGCTCCATAATAGTTTTCTCTCCATTTTTTGTTGTTGTACGTTTTCAAAACAATAACCATTGTAATCAGAACATTGCCTGCAACCTTTTACACTGGTTGATTTCAAATTCTAAACTTCAATAAAATATTCAAGAACTATCAGAATGAGATGATTGACAATTTCTTCCATTGTTCTTCACAAAGAACCCTAACCCTAACTTTAGGAAAGAATGATTTAAAATTACAAAAAAAAACAAGAACAATTTGTTATTTAAAAAAAAAAGAGAAAGACAAGAACATGATGAAAGTAACAAGATAAAAAAACTGGAGTGACATTTGCAAGGAAATGAACCAGATGGAATGTAAAAGAATAATGAGGCCAAAACAAAAAAAAATTGTTGGATTGGAATAACGGGCAACCACCAAACATTAGGGTAGGTAGGTAGGGTTTTTTTTTTTTTTTTTTTTTTTTTTTTTAGGATTCGCACAAATACACAAAAACACACATATAACACACAAATAACACATATCGCAAAATTAAAATTTAAAAAAATAAAAAATTAAATTAAAACAAATCATTAAAAAAAAAAATTTTAATTTAAAGGCCAAGTTGAGTTTTGGTAATTTCCAAAGTGCCCCCCCAACATCGATTGTAACGGATTTGGTTGATTTCAATTCCATATGAAAGATCATCGAAAAAAACATGGGAAATAATAATAATTTCCATTCAAATGCTCTAATTGTTGTGAAATTTGCTTTCAAAATATCATATAAAAGTGGTTGACGCCCGGGTATCACTTTTTAGAACCGCTAGTGCGAGGCACTAGCGTTCTATGTTCTCCTAATAAAAGACTGAAACCAAATATTTGTGTGCACGCTAATTGTGCTTAAAACTATACATATGATACGGTACTTACCAGCAATTTACTCTCCAATATGTGATCCAACTACCGGGTGGATTAAGATTATGATTTTTCCTTCCATTCCGCAAAAAATCAGTGATATATGCGCCTCATGGACCAGTCTCTCCGTGTGTTAGCGCGACTGTGAACGAAAGGCGAACGAATGCGAATGGGGCTTGCGAGTTGCGTCAACGGCAGTGTTGGAGTCATACTTCTATGGTTGCGATACATAATATACACGTACTACTGTATAGTATTACCGCACACAGTGACTGCACTACAGTCCCGTATTACCGCACACTGCACTATACAGTCCCGTATTAGGACCTACAACGCTAGTGCTTCGCGCCGAGTTAATTTGACACTTCGAGTTGTAACGGCTCTTTTTGAATGATAACAGGGGTTTTACTTTGTCGTTTGTAATTGTGTATACTTTTCGAGCATGGTGAAGTTATAACTATTAGTTTGTATCGTAATCGTGCAGGTTTTGGTTACTAAAGTTAAGTTTGACCAATACTCAACTATCCCTTTAAATAAAAAAAAATAAATACAAATCAGAAAAAACCTTTAGGGTTGGCGGTATTTTTAGGGTCGGGCGGGTTACGCCAATCCAACCATTTATTTTTCATGGCCTGATGTGATGTGAAATTTACAAGAACAATCTGAAGTGAAGTTAACTTAACAAGATGAAATGTACAAGAAAAAGAATGTAATGTAATATAAAACAAGAAGAACAATAAGAACAAGATGTACAAGAAGTAGAGAATACAATTAACACCAAACAGAGTGGTATTTTCAAGAACAAGCTTGATGTGAACATTACATAAGCAAATATTTTGTGAATCTGACATAGTTCTTTACAATCTTCATTAGATGTCACTGCAATGCAAACTACATGCATACAGGTAGGGCAGTTAGTGAGCTTTTCTTGCACTAAAGCAGGGTGAGGGGATTTTTAAGCCGTATTTTTAAATATTGATTTGATTACTTTTTCAACATTATTTTTTCCCAAGAAATCAACAATCATACAATGTCAAATGAAGGTGTTTAAATTCTACTGATGCTACTTTTATATTTTTCAGGAAAGGTTTTTGTGATTGTACATACATCTTTACCTTATACTGTAAACAGCACCACAACATTCATTATTAGCCAAAGCGAGCTTCATTTTAAGTACACCTGACTGCACTGCACGGAACGGAACGCCGTCCCAAGATTGTTTATCAAAAGGTCATGCCCATTCATGACAAACACCAAGCAAAAGGAATACAAGGAGCTATTATTAGCTGCTCTGGACCTCATTATTTAATTTCTTCCATTTTGTTTTTTGTTCACTTTCTTTCTAATGAGCAACCTGTATGCCTACAGGTATGTCTGTGGCGTCATGAGCAATTTTCATCCTCATTAACGACACGTTCGAACAGAATCGTAATCTCGCTGGTCTCTCTCTACCACTGAATTGGAAAGAATGGATGGAACATACATGTAGTCCATTCAGAGGCTAACCACAGATCTGTGAGGCTGAATCACTACCAGGCTTCACACACGAGTGGGATGTTCCTTCTACTGATTAGCAGTTCAGTGGTCATTACTTATTGAATTAATGTGTGTTCTTACATGTATTTGCCACATACATAATACTTAATACTTTCAGCAGATAAACAATGAAAAACACCATGTACATCAGTTTGAGCAGACTTGTAGAATACACTACACAAACAAGCCTCAACACACAGTTTTATCTACTTTCGTAGAATTTCACTTTGTCAAAAACACACACTTAACAAACTTTTGTGGAATTCTATGTTCAGTGAACATCTGATAACAAAGATTTCAGAATATACAGTATATAATGTTGTTATACAGGGAGATCACAGCAAGAGTGTTAAAATACACGCACACTTTATATATTCTTTTTGTGTAAAACTGTGCAAAAGCTCAACAGTTTACAGTATCCACACATACACACATTACAATACTGTACTGTTCAGCGTGCATTGCACTTACAGTATAATGTGTGAGGCCCTTGTCAGAATCGCATGGCACCCAGTATACACCGGTTGCCAAGCTGATATTGCATGTCGGACTTGTAAATGGTCATACCATGGTATGACTATTTACAAAGTAGATGTGAACAGTATCTACTTTTGTAGAATTTGTGTACAAAATTCAACACCAAATGCGAAAAGCTCAACACACACTAGTCGATGTCACACATGGGCCAATTATCTAGATAATTCATAGCCTGCCTGTCACATGTCTGTCACACATGTAGGTGAATTATCTAGATAATTGTGTGTTACACCGGCTACTGAAATACTAATTTCATGGAATTTTGGGTGAGGAGGGAAATTTTGACTTCAAATATAAATAAAGGGTACCACTGCAACAATTTTCTAACCGATGAAACTTACATCATTCTGTATATTCTGCATGCACACATGTAAATGGGAAGAAAAAATCAAAATAAAATGATGATGATCACAATTTAAACAAATGAATTTGAATTCTCTACAATCATATATTTTCAACAAGCCTGAAGAAAAAAAAATAATGAAAAATTTGGCATCTACCCTGTAACCTACAGTGACCCACAGGCTATGACAATGATAGTTCATGACAATGGGCCGTATGCATAAAAACAAGCAATTGCTTGTGCTAGCCTTTTGCCTGAATCAGTATGCATAAAAACAAGCAATTGCTTGCAAGCAAAAGCATTTGCTTACAAGCACAAGCAATTGCTTACTGCTCGTAAGCAAATGCTTACCAAACAAGCAATTGCTTAAAACCGTATGCATAAAACAAACCTTTTACTTGTCTTGATAAGCAATTGCTTGCGTTTTTTCAAGCACATCCAGACCAGCTTGAGCTCTTGCTTACTCAGGGCATTCGCGTTTAAGGATCAATTTTTCGTACCGTTTCAGGATGATTTCAAGCTCCATATTCCAGAGGTTATGTTGTGATCAAATTCCTGTTATTTTAGACTTTTTACGGCAATTTTTGTCCATCGATCTGCACAGAAACCTCCCTGATGCTCCGCGCTGTTTCCCCCCTATTTGCGTAATAAAAAATACTGCTGCCAGGTCGGGCACGAAGCGTTGTTGCCCTGCAGTGCGATGTTCGCACAACCGTAACGATCCTTTGTCCAACACGTAAGCAATTGCTTGGCAGTGCAAGCAAAAGGTTTGAGCACAAGCAAAGGCTTATGCATACGAATTTAAGCAATTGCTTGAACTTGATCTTTTGCTTGACAAGCTCTTGCTTGTGCTTAAAGCATTTGCTTACCGTATTTTCTGGTGTATTAACCGCACCCTTTTCCATACAGAAGAACTTGCAAAAAGGGGGGAGTGGTTAATACACAGAGATAGAGAAACATATTTCAGGAAAATACTACATATGACTATATAATCAGTATATGGAGTGAAAAACTTGAGTGCTTTTCTGTTATAAACTGTACTCCAATCAGAAACAAGTATGTGACTTTTGTTAAGGCTTTTGTTTTGTGTACTTAAAGTTTACAAAAGTGAGGGGGAAATCATGGAATTTGATTATAGCGCTATGATTCCCAGCAGTTTTATTATCTAGAAAAAGTTTTTTCCTCTTCAATGACAAACCAAAGTTGGGGGTGCGGTTAATACACAGGTGCGGTTTATACATCGGCAAATACGGTATAAGCAATTGCTTGTTTTTATGCATACGGCCCAATGTCAAAATCAAATTATTGGTAGTACGGCAGTGCATTCAGTAGTCACGCCCAAAAATGTGCCTTTTGAAACCTGTTCCAGCTAATTTTTCACTTAATATTTTCACATCTACTAAGATAAATGGTCCAGTCAGCTGGACCATTCTCTACTGTTGATTACAAGTGCGGAGATGTGTATAACTTCTTACTCGAATACAGTACTTTAGATAACATTTTGCTGTACTTTACTATCTTCATAAATGGCATACTTGAATAATCAATCCACATGTACAGTAAACATGTATTGGCTAACTCACCTCAGTTCTTGCCACATTGTTTAATACAGTTTATAACCAGATTACAAATGTAAAATAATCCAAAAACGTCATGAATATGTTCCCATTCTGGATCCTAAATGTTATACTATAGTACTAATCTGTACAGGTAAGAGGAATTGCTACTCCATACATGGAAAGAATGCACATTGTGTGATTAAAAATTTCCACTGAAAGACTTTATTCTTTGTTATGCATCGTTTGATAACCCAGCACTTTGGAGTTGGAGGTGTGTAGGACTGTTTTGGGACCTATGCTCTGAGATAAGAAAATTTGGGCTGGTTAGCCAACAAAACAGTCTTTGGCCAGTTTCAGGCAGTTTAGAAAATAATAGCTAGGAAAGGGTCCTTTGGTGGCCATTGTGTTTACATTGTTGTGCAATTGTACACTGATCTAAAGTTCAAATACTGCATTAAGCCAAGATAATTCAACTTGAGGTATAGTGTGTGTGACACATTGAACTAGCTGACCTGGCCCTAGATAACTATCTACACGTTGATATGGTGATGACCTGTATAGTCCCATTCCCTACCATTATCACATTTCTGCATATTCTATAATTAACAAAGGTTGCTCACGGCAACCATAAAGCTTGCCTGAGGTTTACCGAGCATATTAACAAAGGTTGTTGATGGCAACCATAAAGCTTGCCTGAGGTTTGCCCAGCATAGCAACGACTGATGTTGATGGATTCCATGTATTAGATTGTGTTTTATTTGGAACAGGTTAGTTGAATGGCTGCTCTCAGATCATTGGGCATGGAACATGCATAAACTTGAATATTAGTGAACAAGTCGTTAACAATAAAAGACCATTGAAAATTAACACAATATTGTGCACATTTCCTATGGGGAACATAGTGTACTATGTTTAAATTGTAAAAAAAATCTCCATGTAGGAGGCAAAAGGTTCATTTAAAGATTCAACTTTCAACACATTATAAATGTATATTTTCTGGCACAAGTAGTCGTCAACAATCTCTTTAAAGTCTCTTTTCACAAGCACTTGAATCTCAGTATATATAATGAACTTCACACCTCCATGTCTGTGCGCACATTCTTCAAACCCCCTAGAGATCTATGATATTTGATGTATGTAAGTGTGTACACGTATGACTGTATCACACACTCCCCGTGTAATCCATCTTGGGCACGATCCTGTTCTTAGGTTAAAGGGATAGTTGAGTTTTGGTATAGAGGGCGCTACACAAAATAATTTGTTTGTGAGATAATGGAAAACTAAGTGTCAGATTAAAAAAAGCATACAATTTTAATGACAGAATAAACTTTATTGATCAAAATCGGTTCAGAAATGGCTGAATATCCATAAAGATAACCATTTGTAATATTTGTGGGGCCCCACAATTATTCAACAATTTTGAGCCAGTCGTTAAATTTTCTTTTTAAATGCTTCCTCTTTTCAAAAATGTACAAAGGAGGTTTTTTTTTAATTGTTAATTATCTCTATCGAATCACTATTTCAACAAAACATCACATGCATAATATTTCATTTAAAATGGATGAAACCGATTAGTGTTTAAAGAGCGCCCTCTTGAGGTTTAACAGCTTTATTTGAATGATAACAGGCTTTTTACTTAGTCATTTGTACTTTTTGTATTCCTTTCAAGCATGGTGGAGTTATAACTATTAGTTTGTAATGTAATGGTGCAGGTTTTGGTTACTAAAATTCAGTTTGACCAAAACTGCACTCTCTTTACCAGAACTCAACTATCCCTATAACCTGTTCCTGACTGGTTCCCCAAAACACTCTAGCCGAGGTCTCTGGAGAATACATGCAAAACCACAACTACTACATGAATACATTTGTAGTCTTGAGTGGTTTAGTAATGACCAGAAAGCATGATTTCGCACTTTACTAAATTACTAGATCGTGGAACGAACTCTGTGCATAGTACCCCGAAAGCTTTGCATTCTTTTTTTTACAAGGGTTTGCGTTTTTCCTACTGTAATAATGCCGCTTTAACAAATCACCCAGTTCTTAAATCTACAAAAATATAATCAACTTCACACTTCCAAGTCTGCACGAACCGATAAGAAAGCACATGATCTGGCACCCTACTTGAACATGAACTCTGTCCATTGTACAAACTACACACATGTACATAATGTGCATAATGAGCTGACAGCTAAAACTCCACTATTTTTTACGTCTGCATTTTTTCCCTACTTGTTTGAGTCTATTTCTGGCTTTCAGATCGTGATCCCCAATCACTGAGCGAGACACCACCCACTGGGTTAGAGCTACTGAGCCATTTACCCCTTTTCAAACCACTTTTCCTTATTTAACCCATTCCTGAAGCCGTGCATAAATCTCTAATTCGGGCAATTGATCGATAACAAACTGGTAGAGTACAGAACATACATAATATGTACATTTAAAGAAAATTATAACTTTAGTATAAATTTTGGTCCTAACAACTAACCCAAACATTTGACCTCGACTGTTAGTTCCTGATTTAAACTGAAATTAGAAACATTTTCCCCTTGTACTTTACGTATTGGAATGGCTGGATTAAACTCTTTAGAACTTAGAAGGGCCTTTCACATACTGGTCGTGAATGGTTTCACAATCACTTGGTAGATCAGTCTAACTTTCTGCATTAAATCATGGATAGAATCAAGTTAAAGCAGTTTCTGAAGTCTAGAAGACACCACACAAGACTCTGCACACTGGTCATTTAATCTTCATTTTTTGTTTTGATAAATGACAAGTACGTTACAGCCACATTCCTTTCATCACCTTGGTCCCGTTACTGGTATGAACAGGGCCTAACATAAGACTTAAATAAACATAAGAATTTAATCTTCACTTTCTGTTTTGACGGGTGACAATTATGTAGAGATCCTGCCACTTTCCTTTTAATTTTTATCACCTTACCAACCGTGGCAGTGTAACTTGGTTCAGTTTCCGGTATGAACAGGGCCTAACACAAGACTCCCTGCACGGACCAGTTTAATCACATCACACCTCAGACTACACTAGATTTCTAAATTTTCTTATCATCGTAGTCGTATTACACATTACTTCCATCTTTTCTTCCATGATGATCCACATCTATGATGTTCATGTACACATGTCCTTTACCATAATTTCTGAACTAATTCAACAAATTTATATAATTTGTTCTACTTTCTTCTTTTTTTGAGACAGAGGTTCAATAGACTCCCAGATGAACACAGCACTCCATACATCACACACACTCCATGTGATATATTACATTCTTTGCGTTACATTCCTCTTCCATGTTGCTTTAAAGGGATCTAGTAACTTTGTTGACTGATTTTGATATTGAATGATGTGTGAAAATTCCACGGTAAATGAATGTAATATGACTGAGAATTTAGCGAAAATGCAAAGTGATATTCGCCAACTCATTGTACTGACTTTGGACACGGTTATAACTATCCAGTGGATAATTAAAAATCTGAACGATTCAATCAAATTATCTTTTTAACGAAAGGGAAAATCAACAACTAAAGCCTGTTCCATGCTACTATTGGTAATACGAAGAAGGTATGAAAGAACAAGAGTGTTTCTATAGTAAGTCTTGTGGATTTGAACAATGTTACTAGATCACTTTAACGGTCCCTTTTGTATCCACATATCACCAGTCCTGCACTAGTCCCTCGATCACCTCAGAGACCTGTATAACTCGGTCTACTTTTGAATGTGAAAGGGGCTCAGTGCAAGACTCCCCTGCTGCAAACCATTTAATCACATCACACCTCTCACTTCTCTTGGTTTCTCTTATCCTTTGAGCATTTCTTTCTCTACAGCAAAGTTACAAGGTCATTAACCATTTCTGAACTAATTCTCAAAACCAGTGTGGCTTGATCTACTTGATCTAAGTTTTCAACATGAAAAGGGCTCTAAAAAGGACTCCCAATGCACAGCATTTGATAATATTACACCTCTTACTTCTTTTGGTTTCTCTTATTCTTTGTAGAGTTTGAGCATTTCTTTCTTTATGTACAGCAAAGTTAAAATGGTCATGCACCATTTCTGAACTAACTGTGAAACCAGTGTGGCTTGGTCTACTTTTTAACATGAAAAGGTTTCGATGCAAGATTCCCCAAAGACATCACTTATTACACCAACCAAATCTCTTGATTTCTCATTTCTTTCTTTTTCATCAAGTTGAACGGGTCATGCGCTATTTCTGAACTACACATAACTTGCAAATCAGTGTGACTAGGTCTACCTTTTAACATAAAAAAGGGCTCTAATAAAGGACTCCCCATGATGCACAGCAGTTAATCACATGGCACCTCACACTTCTCCCAATTTTTTTTTCCTTCTGGTTTTCTTTGTAGAACGATTTCTCTTTCGATTTCCTATGCCCAATGGACCAGAAAATGTGTTGAGCAACCACACATGCCTGCACTTCTTATGTTCCGCAGAGAGGTAGGAGGGACAATGTTCGGCAGAGAGGTAGGAGGGACTTATGTTCCGCAGAGAGGTAGGAGGGACAATGTTCTGCAGAGAGGTAGGAGGGACAATGTTCTGCAGAGAGGTAGGAGGGACAATGTTCCGCAGAAAGGTAGGAGGGACAATGTTCGGCAGAGAGGTAGGAGGGACTTATGTTCGGCAGAGAGGTAGAAGGGACTACCACCTCTCTAGTTTTCTGGGTAAACTGACCACTAAAATGGCTCTAACCCATCTCCACCTTCAGTTTGTAAGCTGTACATTCTTTGACAGTAAATCACGTTTAAGCCCATGTCACGTATCACCGAATAGCGTTAACAGAGAGAAAAATTGTCAATCCTTTCGTCTCTGTTCATATTATGTTTCTCACCCGTTTCTTGTTTGGCAAATTGATTCCCTTTCAAGCACTGTCCGTTGTTTCATCCGGCAGAAAGTTTTGTGCATGCAGGAATGGAGACAACTTTCACAACCGGATAATTTGTTTATATCCGTCAGGCGCCCATTTATGTCATTTTCAATAAAACCTTTATTCAATTCAATTCAATTTGAGCTGTCTGGTGATATGTGACTGTACCTTTAAAAGCCAGTTTTAGTTAATCATTTGAATCCCTCTATTATTTGCCTGTGACATCATTACGAACCTACCAATCGCTCATCAAGTTCTACTTCTTATTCTGAAAACGACTCTTTCATCTATCGACTATCTAGGGTTTCCATTCCTTTTAACATACTTTTTTTACTGCGCAGTCGATGACTTTTTTATTTGCATGATCAACTATCATTTACCTCACTAGCAAAAGGTGGCATATTCAGCATTAACCCGCAGGCCCACATGGGGGACAATTAGAACGGGAATTGGGCAGAGTCTCCCAGAAAAGATAGTTACAATTCATTGAACTATTCATTTTCGTCACAAGAGTAGGGAAACTTCTAGACCTCACCCACCCCTCCCCCAAGTAAATGAGCTGATGATTTGTTGTATTAGCAGGATCAACTATCATTTACCTCACTAGCACACAGTGGCATAACCCGAGACAACCCCCACCCCCAAAACAGGGGAAACTGAGTCTGAAGGGAGGGGGAGGGTTTTCACATAAGCCAGCCTCTGACAAGAATACAAAAGTGTCAAAGTCTCTGAACTATTAATTTGTTCATCACCACAGGAGGAGAGTCAACACCCCCCCCCCCTTCAACCCTACACCTTCACCTACAACCTTTACCCCCATCCAACCCCCCCCCCCCCCTCCCCCACCCTTTGGCTAAGCCAATGCCTGTAGAGGTCATCATCAGGGGCCTACATTTCCTACCAATGGTTTCTTCACATCATTGGTAACTGGCCAGTAATGACATCTACAAACGTCCTTGCACTTTTCCCAGATGTACTACCTGGACATGCACTGCAGACAACACCAAACTTTGTGTTTGGGATTTATACATCTCAATTCACCCATCATCCACCAAAATATAATAATTATAATATACTCGATTTATATAGTGCCTAATATGATTGATAATCCTCCCTAAGTGCTTTACAATGATAATATTACCCCAATCATAGAATGCAATACAAACTAGCACACATTGTGTGCACCATCTCCACTCCCTGGGGAAAATGTAAAGCTTGTTAAAACTTCTTACATGGGGCCCAAAGTAATGAAGAGAATACAACTTTGTACTTGGCTTTATACATCTCACTTCACCCATCTTCTACCAAAAATTTAAGCTACCAATAATGACGCACAACCCCATTTCGTTCAGAAAAGCTAAAAACCCCATGGAAAATGTATTTAAAGCTTGTTAGCACCCAGGGGGGGAATTTAAATTTATTTTTCGGGGGCAAATTTTCAAGATTGCATGCTTGAAAACAGCACTCTAAAGTTGGTTTTGCATTGCAATCTATGCATATTTTCCAGGGCTCCTGTATGATTTTGGGGGGCTCTTTTTGGCATTTCGGGGGCTAAATCGCCCAGAGCTCCCGTTTACTTTGTTTCACTGTTAGCACCTCTTACATGGGGCCTAATGCAGGGGCCCAACCAACGCAGGGAGCCTAAAGAGTCCCCAAAATCATAAAAGAGCCTCCTTCAATTTGAATCAAGAATTAAATGCAAAACAAATTTGTGTCAAGTTTTATGCAGACAAGCTTCAAAAGTAGCACCTCGAAATAAAGATTTTGTTTTTTTCAATGCACATGTATTTTAAAAAAGTATTTGCCAGGAGCTTCAAAAGTTGCACCTCAAAATTAAGATTTAGTTTTTTCAATGCACATGTTATGTATTTTTTAAATGTACTTGCCAGAATGAGGTCGCGGTGATGCTACATTACTTATAGCAAAGAATCCATAGAGGGTTGAACCAAATCACCAAATGGGATGGGGTGAGGTACATGTACACGTGTAGGGTAGGGATGGAATATATTGCTACATAATGATATAATAATGGGTCGGGCCGGGACTGACGATGGCACATTAAATAACGACAAAATAATAGGTGAATCTGAGATGGTAGAAGAAAAGATTCATGGGTGGCAATCCAGAAGCATCAATGTGCGTTAGTTGCGTTTGTTGGCAAGTCTGTGTTTATTTGTATGTGAATGTGTGCTTGTGTATTTATGCAAGAATTTATTTGTTTGTCTGTTTGTTTGTTTGTTTGTCCTTTTTTCTGTCTTTCTTTCTTTCTGAGCACATGGTTGCATTAGTGTGTACAATGTATATGAATGATCTGGGAGGTCGAATGAAGAAGTGATAACAAAAGTTGAATAAATATTACAGACAAATGAAATATATGGGAGCTCTCTTTTTCATACCTGCCAACATTTGAAAATGAAAAATCTTACTCTGATGTGAGCGCGAAGTCCTTTGCGGCCGGGTTCCAGCTCTAGGGTTCTAGATGCTCTCTTGTGCTATCTCAGCCCCCCCCCCCCCCCTCCCCCCTTTCCTTTCTTGTATTATTATCTCCACAATGTACACAATGCATACAATATTACATGCAGATTGTAGAATTGTTAACATACCCAGACATCTACAATCTACATGATCAAGTTACATCACACATTAAGAAAATACTCGGGGACTGAGGGCACTGAGGGCGATTTAGGCATTTAGCCCCTGAAATGCCAACAAGAGCCCACAAAAATCATAACATAAATGATAAATTTGCATATTTGTATAGAGTTCAACGGAAAACATATTTTAGAGAGCTATTTTTTATGAAGGCGAGCTAGAAAAGTAACCCCTCCGGAAAATATGATTTTTTATTTTTTCCCTGCATCAACCCATATTTGTGAGTGTGATTATTGGCACATATTATGATCGATGAAATAATTTAAATGTTTGAATGCTCCAATAATAAGACTCACTACTCTCCCAACCCCCCCCCCCCCCCCCCTCCCACCCACCTCCCTTTCGTTAAATTCTTCTCTATTCAACGTACATAATGCATGCACATGTAGATTGTAGAATTGCTAACTTCTCCAGACATCTGGCTGGTCGTATTACAATCACACATTAGCCTAACATTAAGGCTGTAATTACATTCTCATCATCACATTCTCATCATCGCATCTATCACGCAGATCTCTCGTGCACCCACAGTTATTAATGCAGAGAGCTTCATTAAAGGGATTGTTAGGGACTCACAGTCACCTTCCGTTTTTTTGTCAAGGGTCAAATTTGTTATCTTTTCTTCAGTTAAAATCCAACATAAGGAGGGTAATAGGTAATTACATTCTCATCATAGCATCTAGGATGCAGATCTCTCATGGCCCCCACAGTTATAATGCAGAGAGCTTCATTAAAGGGATTGTTAGGGTTTTGCAGCCGGTTTCTGATCATCTCAAATTTTCACTGATGAATGAGTATGCAATTAAGTTATTTTCGGATGAAAAGGCCAAAACCAAAAGGTAATGAAAATTCATCCCATATTGTTCATGAACGATTAAAATGAGCCTCTAATTTGTTAGTATGGTGTTCGAAAATGAGGAAGTCAAAATACCATAACAAAATTCTCTTTGTTTCAGAAATAATTCCATTCTATAACATGGAACTTATATGAAAGGTATGGATTGCAATGTCTTGCCATTCTATTGCAATGTCTTACCAATTCTATTCTATCACATCTGTTGATTCAATTTTTGTGCATGCAAATCACTTACAATACCTTTAACCCTTTGCATATGATTGACAAGATTTGTTAACCATGTGTATTGACAATCGTAAAGGTACTTGGTAATATTGACAGCTCTGAACTAATTGCAAACCTGTTCATTTTGGGGGTGAAATGTAACCCCATTACAAATTAATCACAAACACCCCCAAAATGGTCTTCAAACACCCAAAAATGGTCCTTGAAACACCCAAAAATGGTCCTTGAAACACCCAAAAATGGTCCTTGAAACACCCCAAAATGGTCCTTGAAGAATATTATAACTAATATTTGCAGATGGTGTCCCCCCAAAATACGTGTGAGGGTTAGGGTCAGGATTTGTTTCGTCTTCATACTTCCTTCTTATATCATTAAACATTATTCAGGGGAACAGGTGGGGGGGGGGGGCTAATCTTGCATATTTCCTACATGAATCCTGAATCCTCAACAAAATTGTCAGTATAGATAGTCCTTTCCTGTTACGTTTCATACAAACTTTATAGGGCCTATACTGTATATTACATTAATCAGTCTACGGTTGATAACAATTCAAGTCTCGTTAGAACTGTTTGATTCCCAAAGGAGGTGCGTGCGGTCACACTTTATATGATCATTAACCGGATATTTTCCTTCCGAGACGCATCCTGTAGTTTTTGCGCATCCCATTCACATTGTGGGATGTTACTTCCTATTAAATACATCCTGTAAAAAGATACACAATAGCGGGTGTTAGCTGTGAACTTCTGACACTGTAGTAAATTGTTGAATTCTGTAAAAATTGATTTTTAGCTTTTTGTTTAATTTAATTTATATCCTCTATGATGTGTATAGCCTTGTTAAAATTATATTAAAATTTACTGCACGACATCGATCAGCTCGCTAAAATAAAATTGTTTCAGTAACTGAGTATTTCTCATATGATCAATACAGGTACAGTGCTAGCTTGCTTTTATTTTGGATAGGCTCATAAGGCTGAGCCAATATGTCAAATTTGTTAGCCCAAGGCCACACATCTACAGGTAGTGAATGCTGCAGATGGGGGCTAGGTAGTCCATTGGTAGCTGCGTGCATTTAAATTCCCTTAGATCTGTTGTACAAACACTAAGCACCTAGTCTATAATCTATAGTCTAATTCTCAAAATAGCCCCCTGAAATGAGTAGGTAGCCCCTAAAATTACCATAAGGTATTATGGGAAACATTTTGTGATATCCATCAGATTGAAAACATTTTTAAAAATAGCCCCCTAAAATCAAAGAGGGCAAAGGGGGACATTCTAAGTCAGCATATTCATGATGTAATTCCCTGAAACTAGAAGAAGAAATTTGATAAACAAAGCCAAATTATTCAAAGAATAGTCAGTCCAAACTGTCCAAGTCTTGTTCCAAGACAAGTGAGACGTATGTAAGATTGCCTACGTGGAGGGAATAAACGTGAATATCAAGTTTGTGCAATTAACGAGAGGTCTTTAAATCTAACCTCAACTAATTGGGGAAATACATCTCAAAGCAAACACCGAAGCAAACACCGTGACATCCTAGCCCGTTCAACGGGTGATGTGCGCACAGTGTGACGTGTGACAAACGTCATGGGGAGCACGCAGAAAGGGGGATGAATGATTGTGGGCAGGTGGTATCTGGGGCCCATTGCACAAAACTTTACAACTAATCCAATCAAACATTATATCTGCTAATACCCATTGCTGATTGTCTAATCATACGCTAAGCTAGAACTGATCGAGTGCAACTTTTTCTTATGGAACAGGGTCTGGAGCAAGAGAGCAGAAACAAAAACTTCCAGGTCTTGTTTATAATTGCATGTTTTACTTTTAAAAATACATCATACCAATGGTCTGCAAGTTATAGATCTTGAATAGGATTTAGAAATAGGTCACAAGTTCACCTCAAATTCATAGAAAAATTATGTTAAAAATACTACATATTCTATTTCATTAAGTCACTGAAAATGGTTTGTTTTTGGTAGAACACACACTCACCCTGCAGGGCCCAGTAACAAATCATGCATCATAAATCTTTATGTTATGGGACCTTTTATGGGTTACAGGCTCTCAATTCCACAGGCTCTCAATTCCAAATGGATCATAAAAACATTACATGAAAGATCTCACATACAGCTCAGGCTGGACCTTTTTTAAAAAACAATTCTACTTCTATGATGCCCCCTCCATACCCCACCGGGAGGGGGGGGGGGGGGGGGGGGGGGGGTTGGTACTACTTAACAAACTCGCCTGCATGAAAATTGCACTCTAAATTTGGTTGAAATATCCAAGTCGTGCTTTTTATGATTTGGGGGAGGATTTTCTTTAGCATTTCAGGGGCTAAATCATCATGTGCCCCACATATTTCACCCCCCCCCCCCCTTCCCCATTAGCAAAACTCTTGATTGCCCTCTCCCCCTCCCCCCCCCCCCCCCCCCCCCCCATCTTTACCATTTCCATCCATACACTGTACCTGCCTTACCTGGTGCGCACATTATGAAAATGGCTGTAATTGACATAACACACAATAAATAGCCTTAGTCCAAGTCTTAGTCCAAGCCTTGATCTCAAATAATTGTTGAATGTTAGTTGAGCTTGGCGGTCCTCTAATCCCTTCTATTCTTACATAATATGAAGAATTTAATTCCAAAAGGCGCTAAATCCACTTTTCAACTTTGGAGAAAAACAGGTTTCTTTGTCCAACTTTGTACACATACCTATGGGAATATGAACACGGAACGGTCCATATTTTTTATTTAGATTGTGTAAATTGACCTAAAATCTGGATTTCTATATAGATATATACGTATTAATGTACTGATATCGCTCACTCAATTGTAATTGAATGTGGATTTAGCACCTTTTGGAACTAAGCTCTTCATTATTATGCAGTTATATTTCGCTTCACGCATGTGTATTACCTGTATGTAGAGTTATATTCCAGTCAGTGGACAAATGAGACAGAGGGTTGGAATAGCCCTAATGACAAAAGGAGCCCCTGTAAATTGGCAATTTTACAATTCAATAAAAATTGATAGTGGGTTACTTTAACCCCTTGACCACGGGAACCGAGTGGGTTGTGTAAAAAGTCTATGGGGATTTCATAAACTCGTTAGGAACGGGTGAAAACTGTTAGCCTACAAACAAATTTGTATCCCTAATTTTTTTTTATTGAATAAGGCTGACCTGAGAAGAAATCGTCAAAAATAATGAATTACATTGTTTTCCCATACAATTTTATGTCTCATTTTATAATCCTATAAATCATTTATCCTCTCCATTGGCACATTAAAGTGATCCATTAACTTTATATTTTCCCCCCAAATTAAAGGTTGACTAAATTACAAATGCATGTTGACTTTTGTTGATCTGTAATGTGAATACATCACATATCTTTCGACTTTTTGATGTACATTTGTGTCATATTTTAAATATTATTTTGTCTATTACTTTTATTCTACCTGCTAAGCTCCACCCCTTAAAAAAAAACATCCAGAAGCTTATGACTTTTCTGACATCATATGCCAGTCAATTCATCAGTCAGCTAGATGAACAAAAGACCATGCTTGAAGGCTTCTATAGACGCTTTCAAATTCAATCCTAAATAGCTCCATAATTAGGGAGACATTTGAAAAATCAAAACACATTTCATTCTTCCGTTACCATAAGCCAATCAACAAGGTTCAAGAGAAGTGTGAAAGCTCCAAGTTATTTTGGTTGAATTTTACACAAAGTAAATGGATCACTTTAAAATGGTGTACATGATGTATGGCAGCCGACAGCCTCACTTGTTGTAAGTTACTGGTAGTTATGTAGCTCTACATTAGTATTCGCATTACATTTGAAACCCAATACTGAACTACTGAAGGACTTTAATCTCAAAACTAAGCCCTCAAAGATAAATGTTGTTATTAATGTAGGCATTAGACTTTAAAAGGTTTAACATGCCCAACATAGCCTTGTAAGATGATTAATTTAGCATTCAATGGATTGTTTTCAGGCCTTTTAACATTAATTAAATAAACACTCTGAAATTTATTTTGCATTGAACTCTATGACATATGGGGGCTCTTTTCATTTTCAAGGGCACTTTGAAACATTTTGGACAAAAGTCTCCAGCCTAAAATTTCCTGCCTTATTACAACAGGGTAGGAGATATACAGGGGCTGAGGGCGACTTTGCCCTCTAATTTCAAAAATGCCCCTAAATTAAGTAGGTAGCCCCTTAAAATTACCATAAGGTATTATGTTAAATATGTTGTGATATTCATCAGATTGATTAAATAGCCCACTAAAATAACAAATTAATTCCTGCATTGTAATAATTTCAACCTCGCCAGAATTGAACAAGCTAAATGATTTTGCATCAAATCATTAAATTTATGGGGGCTGTTTTACATTGTCAAGAGCCCTTTGGGGGCATTTTAGGGGCTAAACTGACCAGAGACCATTCCCGTTACATGTTATCAATTCCCTGACACTGCTATAGAAATATCTGGGTCCCATTGCAGAAAGAGATACAATCGATTGCAAGTTGCAATTAATTGTAAGTCAGATCACATGTTCTAGATTCGCCAATCTGATTGGTTGAAACGTGTACATTTTCTGACTTACAAACTTTGCGCGCACTAAGAACACATGGGCCCCGTTGCAGAAAGAGATCGATTGTAAGTTAAAATTGATTGTAAGTCAGAAACTTTGCGCGTTTCAACCAATCAGATTCGCGCACTTAGAACACATGATCTGACTTACAATCAATTGTAACTTACAATCGATTGTATCTCTTTCTGCAACGGGGCCCTGATCATAGAAGCAAAATATAATAACCGTCTGGTTACAAGGCTAACAACACGAGACTTGAGAGTATCTGATACACGTTGCGAGTAACCAGAAAGTGACCTCAGCAGTTTCGAACATAAGTGTAGACTCTGCTCAAGACATTTTGAATTTCTCTAATTTAAATGTTTTTTAATGACTTTTTAAACATAATGTACAAGGACCCAGTAACATCAGGTGCGTAACATCGTACGATCCATCGTGAATCTTTATGTTACAGGGCCCTAATATAATCTGGATTTACCATGTATAAAATGAACATTTTATATGGTTGCATAGAAACACTGCATAAATCATGTACACTTGTAGATCTGTTTTCATACATAATATTTCACAGCACTGCGCATAGCAGTGGAATATTACACACAATTAAATCATAAATCTCAATTTAGAAATCATGACCCCAATTAAATCCAAACAATTTTACCTATTCACTCCAAATAATTGAAAATTATCAAAATCATATTTTTGCCCAAAGTACTGATAATCCTATTCAAAATTGGGTGAATTCTACAAATAACTTTATGCTTGGTAATCGTTTAAAATGACCCTCACCCACTCATGCGCAAACTGCATAGAGATCTACAATACAAGCTTTGCGATCAAATCCATTAAAATAGCTCATACTAGAAGGCTAATTATAGTGGACATAAAAGGTTGATTGAATCGAACCATTAATTCAGTTTTTATTTTCTCCGCTCATGGGTGAGTGGCAGAGGCCGACCAAAGGTGGTTCCAGTAATTACCTGGGTACAAACAAAAGCAAATTATTGAAATACCTCAAATAATTTTCAGATCAATTACTGTACCACCATAGTAAGTAGGTAGGCCTATGAGTATGATACATATATGTGCAACATTTTTGCCTCAGTTATTTTATGTACATTACAACATTGTACAATAGATGTATTTGAAAATAAAAGCTACAGTATGTGCATTTTTAAAATCTTTTCACTTAGTAAGTGAAAGTCCTACACTTGTATCTTGTGCTGAGATCAGTTTTGAATTAACCTTATTACATTTGGAAATAAAAACGCTTCATGCATTTCAACAATCTTTCCCTCGAAATTGAAGTACCAGACATCATTTAAACGCTTATCTTCAATGTACTTAAATGCTTAAATCTTGTTTTGCATTAATTCTGGTATCATTTACTGGGGCTCATTTGTAATTTTCTCTTTTTAAAAATGTGTTTATTTGTTGTTTATTGGGGTGTTTTGTTTTGTTTTATTTTGTTTTTTATTGGGGGGGGGGGGGTCTCTTTGTGGCATTTTAGGGGCTAAATTACCCTTAGGAGCCCTGTGTATTTTCCTCACTGTTTGAGGAGCTAAACCCCCCTGAGCCCCCATGTATTTCTGTCCACTGGCTGACGTCAAGGAGAGGCTAGTGCCA
Source organism: Echinarachnius parma (assembly GCA_037951105.1). Classification (NCBI taxonomy): domain Eukaryota; kingdom Metazoa; phylum Echinodermata; class Echinoidea; order Clypeasteroida; family Echinarachniidae; genus Echinarachnius; species Echinarachnius parma. The sequence goes on along the minus strand of JBAMJV010000532.1, from coordinate 18,820 downwards.
CAAATCAGCCACAATCGTAAACATGTAAACATGGGGGTGAGCAGTGGGAATTCAGCTATGACATTTGTCCATTCACAAATGGACTATCATTGAAGTATATTGAGTTCTCACAGAAATCTGACTTCTTCCAAAATAAGAAATTCTTCCCTTATCAAAACTGCCATCAGTCATTCCAATTATAAATCTTCATTCATTTCAATAATAAATTTCAATAATAAATATTTCCTTTATCATGCAGTCAATAACTGATTCACATTTTGCAATAATAGAATTAGAGGTAAATAAAACACTGGCTAGAGGCCATGATATGATCCCTGAAATGCCAAAAAGGGCCCCCTAAATTACAAAAGACCCACCACCCCCCCCCCCCCCCCCCCACCCCCAACCCCCACATTACACACACACAAACACACATAAAAAAAAAACATTCTCATATAATTGTAAAACAAATTTCTAAGTACTATTATGAGGCAGACAAGCATGTGCAGCCCCTGAAATAAAAATGTTATACTTTTGTCTCATTGTGCATTTATGATAAATTTAATTTCTTTGATTTTCATTTCCCCTTCGCATCAATCAAACATTTTAAAATTAAACGTTTCCTATTCCACATCTAGCGATTCAAAGAATAAAATTGTTTCACGTAATAGCTGTCATCAAAAGTTAATCCAGAGGATTATAACAGCAGGAAATGCCATGGTAACTAATTCATTCCGTCTAGACATAATCAAAGACAACCCTCATACCCTCCCTAAGTTATTAAATCAGTCACACACAGCCAAAAATATATTAAATCAATACAATCAAACAGAAAATGTATGCAGTACATACATGTACATAGTTACACACATCAGAGCGTACATTTACATGCCTATAGATACAAACATTACGTATTGGACATCATATACATGTACACACAAACACAAGCTACACAAATGCATCTTTGGAGTCAATGCACATACAAACAGACAAATATGTATCATCAAAACACAAACAATTATACACAATCAATCAAAGCATAGATACACAAGCAATCAAATCGTACACACACACATCTAACCAAATACATACACACAAATCCACCTAAATACATACACGTATACACACATATCCGTATACATACACACATCCACCCAAATGCACACACAAATACACCAGAATACACACACATACACCTGAATACACACATACACCAAAATACACACACATACACCTGAATACACACATACACCCAAATACATACCCAAATACATTACATAGCTATACAACAAATGCACACCCACACACACACATGTACGCAAGTCCACAAACTGCCATCAATAAACACAAATGCATCTTTGGAGTCAATGCACAAACACAAACAGACAAATATACATCAAAACACAAACAATTATACACAATCAATCAAAGCATATATACACAAACAATCAAATTGTACACACACACACACACACACACACAACCAAATACATACACACAAATCCACCTAAATACATACATACATACACACATCCACCAAAATGCACACACAAATACACCAGAATACACACACATACACCTGAATACACACATACACCAAAATACACACAAAAACAAAATTACATACCTACACAACAAATGCACACCCACACACACGTACGCAAGTCCACAAACTGCCATTAACAAGGGCACAGACAAGCAACAAGAGAATAATTGCTCGATGGGCCCTACCTACTACATTGTACAATTGCACCAACTTGCTCAGCTTGCAAATCAATAAAGTGACTGCTTTCACCCACTTTGCTTTCACCCACTTTCAGCCTCAACCTTGATACCCCAGCACATATCAAGGTCACTTCCACGACCCCTTGAACCCACTGACCTACTTCTTGCCATTGAAATTAATCCCTTAGATCCAGGGGAGCCTCTTTCTCACCCTCCTTCTCTTATCTTAACCTCAGTTTAACCCCCCCTGCCCAGGAAAATTGAAATTATCCTCTCTATACTTGCCAAGAACTGACACTTTTTTCTTCTTTTTTCTTCTTCTTCTTCTTCACAAGTCTCAAACTAAAGACGTTTTGCCAAGACTTGAAACCTTTTTTTTCTTCGCGCAAGTCTTCTTGCCAAGATCTATAATTGTTCTGCTCGTCATGTGAATCAAGTCTTTGATAATTATAATAAAAAGACCAGCATTTATATTGCGCCATCAATCTAGAAATTCTATAAAGAAAACTACATGTGTACATGTTGTATACATCCTTCATAAATTCTCAAAATTAATGTATTTTACCAAAACTTCCACCAGTCTTCCCCCAAATTCCCATTGGAGCTTCTGACCTGCTAATATTTTGAAAGTTTTGAATTAAGTCTCTCTTAAACAAAAACAGTCAAATGCTGATCAGTAAATGAGTCCTGTGCACATATTATGCATTCCCCCTTCTCGCCAAGAATTGATATTTTAATTATTATTACTCAGCCATCTGCAAAAATGTCGACATCCGGCCAAGACAATTTTAAAAAGAAATTGTCTAGTCTTTGAAACAAGAACTAACTCCAAGAAGCCTTTCTAAAATAATTTTTGACAAGTATGCTTCCTTATGCCTAAAGATGTTTATATGTACTACAGCTAAAAGGGCAAGGCTAATGATATGAGTACATTATTCACTTACAAAACCCAGTGATAATTTGTAACATAATTACCTTTTAATATATGTACCTCAACATTAAACTTGCAGATTTTGTATAGTACTAGTGCAATGCTAGAAATTAACCTTTTTGCCTTGTTGCCCAGTCGGGCAAGTACAAGATTGTTCAACTTTGAGTGGCCCAGAACCTAAATCTGGTGGCCCCATACAAATTAAAAACAATTTCTGTTCAATTTAGTTGCCCGAACAGGCCAGTAGAATTTAGGATCAATGAAATTTGGTGGCCCGGAGCTAATTTTTAGTGGCCCCGGGCCAGCGGGCCTATGCTAATTTTGGGCAATGACTAGTGTGTGTACAGCTGATATCATTTGATTTGCATGCATGTTGGGTACGTTTGTCAATATTTGAAACAGCTATTCTAATCAAAATTCTATAAAAAATAAACTTGTCATTCAGAATCTATCAGGAAATTAATTCTGGCTCATGCACACATGAAAACGCACCTTTCCAGCATTTTAAAACAAACAAAAAACACGGGCATTACATGTACATACTGCATAACCACACCCCACGTTTCTATAAAAAGACCAAATTATTAATTTCATCTAAGTTTTTGTGGCACATGTTACATACATGTACATCCAAGCAACCTTTGGCAAATTGTTTCTATGAATAGAAAAATCCCAAGATAATTTGGTTAAAACAAAATAAAATCTTTAAAATGTATTCAGTTAATCTGAGAATGGATAAGACCACCATTTTTGTCTTCTACTTTTCTTCTGCGGAAGGAAATGATTATGCAACCTCACCTCACAAGACTGTAGCGCCAAAAAGGGAACATTTTCTCCAAAATTAGCACGACCGCATTACCTTGGAGGGTAGGTACATGCAGAGCCACTACCAAGGTACAAGACTGTAGCGCCCAAAAGGTTACATTATTTTCTCCAAAATTAGCATGACCGCATTACCTTGGAGGATACACATGCAGAGCCATTACCAGGTAAATATGATGATGATTACCATGACAACGGAGTCATGCCAACAAGTTTGTCTGAAGGCAAACAAAAAAATAGGGGAGCACCTGCACTGAATAATATATTTGGCTTAACATTGGCACTCTGCAGTTTCAGTATTACTTTTCCTAATACCCTTACAGGCAATTGATCCATTTATGAAATCATAGTGTACTACAGCGATGAAAATACACGGGGGCAGCGGGCGAATTCGCCCCCGAAATGCCCAAAAGAGACCCCGAAAAAACAAAAGTAGCCCCTGAAAGAAGAAAAAAAAAAAAAATTGGGGGATTTTTTTGTTTTGATTTTCTGTTTGGATCGTGATCAGATGCTTATAAGATGATCACTTACAGCATTAGAGCTTAATAGTAGCCCCTGAAATTCGAAAAAGAGCCCGGAAATTTGTAGCCCCCGAGATGATAAAAGTAGCCCCTGAAAGTTGGAAAAGTAGCCCCCGAAAAGGAGCCCCCGAAATTAAAATATTAATTTTTTTGCTGGTGTACTAACCCTTTCTTATCCTCAGTTCCTTCTTACAAGGTTTGTATTGCAGCGAAAAATAAATACATGGGGGCTCAGGGCGATGCCGATTAATCCTGGGAAATGCTACATAGTGTAGCCCCTCAAAAAATCATAAAAGAGCCCCTGCAAATATGCATCTTAGAGTTCAATGCAAAACAAATTATAAATTTCATCATGTAATACTACTTCTACACATAAATCAAAATATTTAATATCAATCAAGGTGAATTTTTCATTATTTCATTTAATCAATATTTGATCAGAAAATGCAAAACTGCCCGAGATAAAGATTTTCAGATGACTCTTACTATTTTGAAAATTAATAAAATAACTGAAAGGTTCTTATTGTTTAAGTTTAGCTTCTTTACTGAAAGATATACCATGATAACAAAGTCTGCATTTCACTTTTGATCAAACATAGAAAATTTAACAAAATTCTTTTCCCCGTTTCGTAATTGCAAATTATACAACAGCAATTTCATCCAATTTCCAGTTTGTACAGATTGGAAGTTGAATAATCAAAAAACAAACTTTTATATCTTCTTCCTATTAAACTGCAGGCTTCAATTCTGAATATTATTGCAGTTATTCTGACATGCATATCAAATTATAAACATGCATTAAAGGGGTAGTTCAGTTTTGGTAGAGAGGGCGCTGCACAAGACAATTTTTTGTGAGGTAATAACAAACTGAGAATCAAATTTGAAAGAACATGCAATTTTAATGGCAGAATAAACTTTATTTGGTCAAAATCGGTTCAGAAATGGCTGAAATATCAATAAATATATCCAATCGTAATAAATTTGGCCCCCAAATTTATTTGATGATTTAAAAAAAAATAAATAAAAATGCTTACACTTTTTCAAAAATTTTCAAAAGCGGTTTTTAAATAGTTGTTGATGATCTCTCTATTTAATCATTATTTCAACAAAACATCACATGCATAATTTTGTATGAAAAATGACTTGAAACCAATGCCTTTTTTTGTGTTTTAATTGCTCTTTTTGAATGATAACAGGCTTTTTACTTAGTTGTAATTTTGTATACCTTTCGAGCATGGTGGAGTTATAACTATTAGTTTGTAATGTTACTGTGCAGGTTTTGGTTACTAAAGTTCAGCCTTACCAAAACTGTACTACCCCTTTAAGCAGTATGCTGCATGCCTTCATCATGACCTCCTTCCTACATGTACATGTAGTTCCTAGCTTACAGTGTTTTATTTCAGGCACACATTCAAAATTAAAACATCTCCACAAATAGAAATGTAGAATAGCTACCAGTACAAGCAACGTGGTATCACATTTCACAAGATAAATCATGAAAGCTTAAATTGGCACCTCTTTCAGCCTCTTCTCCACTTACTTTTTCTTTATTACTTTTGTTTTGTTTTTCTTTCTTGAAATTAGGATTCATAACTGATGGCCTTGTTTTGAAACGTAATCCTTCAAGACTTTACAAAGGCAAATATTGAAAATATTGGATGTTCCTGGAAGGGCTGGGTGATTCACAAACATTTATAGTTATAAAGAAAGAAGGTTGAGTATAATTATAATTACGATTTTTAGAAGCATCAAACAACATGTTGTCTGGAACCTGTAGGTATATTATTTATATCCACAAAGTAGAATTAACATTTTATTTTAGTTTTTTGCTGACATTGTAATGTTTGTGATATTTTGTTTGAAGCAGGGAAAAATGTATATTCATTTTTCGGGGGCTACTTTCACTGGTTTGAACCCCCCCCCCCCCCTCCCCCCTCTTCCCTTAAAAATAGAAAGTTTATCTTTTATCATTAATGCAGTGGATGTGGAGAGATTGAACAGACCAGGGCCCCATTTCAGAAAGAGATACAATCAATTGCAAGTTACAATTAATTGCAAGTCAGGTCTAAATGCTCACATCCAATTGGTTGAAACGCATACATATTTCTGACTTACAATCAATTGTAACTTACAATTGATTTGATTGTATCTCTTTCTCCAACAGGGCCCAGACAACCTTCATTTATGCCACAGGAGTAGATAATAAAGAAGCATATCAGACAACAAAAGAGAGGAAACACATAAGTCCTTCCACAAACGGGGGAACAGTGATTCAAAATGCACATACTATCTGTATTAAGGCAGCCATATGCCCAATTAGAATGTCTTACTGCACATGGATACAGAACATGCAGACATGTCAATGAGCTCCTTTGACATATCTAGAACAGAGAATAGAAAGTGAAATTAAAGCTACAGATTTAGGAAGATGGAAATGGAAGAAAATGAAATTGAAACACTATACATGTAATACGTGTGGTTTGCGGTTGCACAATGTAAGAGGGGGGAGGATTGGTGAGTCCTGAAAAGGACTGGTTGGTATAGTCCTAAAAAGGACAGTTAGTTACGAGTCGTATCTATAGCTAATCATGATTAAGCGAGCGATGGTTGTTCACACACAAAAAGATTCTATAGTCAGCTCTCGTACGAAACGACGATCAAACCCGTGCAGGCCTTAAATTCCGTCATTTTTAGGGCAAGGCCACTTTGCCTAAGGGCACCTTTCACATTTTTTCACTTTTGGGGGCACCAAGGCCAGTGCAAAGGGCACCAAGGCCAAAAGCTTTATTTACAAAAGGGCACCAAGGGCTGATGGAGCGTAGCGACCGCATGGAGCGTAGCGACCGCGCACATGTGCGCAAAGCGCACATCACGAGCGCGAAGCGCGAAGTCCCTTTAGCCGGGGTCCAGGGCCCGCTTAGGGCCCTGGAAGCTCTGGGGTCCTAGGTGCTCTCTGGTGCTATCTGAGCCTATTTTAGGGATCATTTCCCCTAAAATTCAACACAAGTTTATGGGTAATTTTTGTTTTTTTCACACATGAAAAGTACTGTTCATAAAAAAACACTAAAAAACTTTTGTGAACTATCGTGAATCGTGCAGTCTGGTGCATTCTGTGGTAAGATTTTTAACGGTAACCCTATTTATTAATAAGAACCTGGAGTAAGATGATTCCACTCAGCATAACACATACTTAAACAGGCTCTGGGTAAACATTTTTATCATTACAAGCAAGCAGAGAGGATTATTTATAATAAAAAAATAAATTTTAAAAAACTAAATAATTGTAATTTTGTGACACAAAATCGTAAGGCGGAATTTAAAACAATAAATCGTAATGATTACGCCATAATCGTAATAGTTGGCAGGTATGGAAGACCCATTTTTGGGCACTGAAGACCACTGAAGTAGAAAGTTTTACTTTTTCTATGTCATGTGCATCTTAATATGGCTATGCTTTTCATTGTGAATTTCTGAAATAAAAATACATTTGCAAATAATATATATTGTTTCAATTATTTTAATATACCTGTGCAGTGTATCATTGTTCTAAATGCATACCGTTTTTATCTTCTTCTCCGAATTATAGTTCAAGTTGGAGATCATGCATCATGCCTAGGAGTAGGAGGCTAGGAGCATGCATGTACGCAAGACACCGACTCACGCTTTAAGATACTCAGGAATCAGACTGACGGAAATTAGCAAACAACCTTTATTTTTCTATACTGTATTTCTCATTTCTGTTTTGATAATAGAAAAAAATTAGGCTTTTGAATGAAAAGTTACGTATCTATAGGCTTCTCTCTTGAACCTGTTAAACAATTGTGAAGTATATTTAAATCGCATGCATAAATCAGAGGAGCATCAGTGAGAAAAATCTGAAAAATCTACATACATCATCTTACAACTATGTGCCCAGTTCAATGCTTAAATGCATCATAAAAAGGTCTTAAAGTAGGGTGTTCAATGCTGAAAACTGTTCAGCATTGAACACTGTCATTATTATTTCATGTTTCATTTATATTGATTTGCTTGATATGTCCTTTGTAAATAACGTTACTTAGAACATTTTTCTCATTTACCTGTGTTTCATTTGATTTTGAAGATGAATATATGTGTAATAAAATTCATGTGTGTGTGTCTTTTTATTCAGTAATATATTCATCATAATTCACAGCAATTTTATTTTAAAGGAATAAAAACCTCAGTGGAACACTAAAACTAAAAGAAAGTAAAACCCTTTTTAGTTATCAACATCATGATTCTCAGAAAGAACGGGGGAAAGAGAAGGGGAAATAACACTGTCTATAGATAGAAAAACAAATACTAATAGCTTTACAACAATACAAAATAACCCCAAAAGTCTAAGTCTAAGAAGTTGATATATTTCTGAATTTGATCTATTCGCCCCAAGGGCAAGGCTACACTGAGAAATAAAACATAGAACTGAAAAATTAACAGGATACACAGCATAACAAATAATATAGGGAGACACCAAATTAAGCGCTAGGCCTAGGTAAGAGTTAGCCAGGTAAGGGAAGGTTGTGCATGTTAGCGATCAACAATAATTTAGACCACTAAAAGTTTAAACCACAAATATATTGATTTTAAAACTCATTTGTGTGACTACATCACCGGCATCATGCCATCAGTATACACACTAAATTTCCCCCACAACTCCGGGCATGGTTGACTATACCAACAGACCTGAAGGTAAAGAAAAAAAATCCCGTTTCGGTAGGTTCCCACTTCCCAGTAAAATATTTTGGATTGTGTATCGGCAAAAATGCAGTGTTTTAGGCTTATGATTTCTCTATCTATATGCCAACAATATTACACATTTTGATTCTTTGGTGGATAAAAATACCAATCTGTACGGAAAAATAGTTATAGACTATCCAGAATTAACTCCGTTTCGCACAAAAGTAAATTTTCTCAAAGTAACTTGGACTTCAACTACATGGTTTGTTCGACATCGTTTGTATGTGCCGCGGGCGGGCAGCGGCGGCTGGGATCGGCTGGCTGACTTGTCTCTCGGCGCGGCGAGACATGAAATGGTTATCAGCTAATCAAGCTGGAGCGTTTGGACATCCAAAAAGTCGGAAATAATAATAATTTGTAAGATCTAAACGATGATAAACGATTTTCGTAACTACTTACATGATTACATGACATTTGACAGCAAAATAACCGCGCTGAATATCGCTATCTCTCTCGAAAAAAAAAAGTTACGAGGAATTAATAGTTGAAGTTAGGAAATACGTTAGCACTCTGTTTTCAGTCGTTGCCAATTTGCATGTGAGCTGAATAGCTATGCGAGATGGTGCGTGTAATACACGTAGTTATCGCAGTCTGCCTATTGGCAATGATCAACCAATAAACGAGTAATTACGGGTTACTTCAATCGAGCAATCAATTGATTGCTAGCGCGGAGAGATCGTGCTACTGCATGCATGTGCATGCGGTAATTATGATCGTGTGCAATATTGCAATGCATGCATAGCGAACTATATTTTTTTGCCTGTGTTACTATTATCGATCTTCTTCGCGCAACAGCTGACCGATTTGATTTCCGAGACAAGGCATATGGCGCATTTTGCGAAAAGGGCAAGTTTTTAAGACTTTTATGAACTTGAAAATAATGTGAGAAGGGCATGCACGTATTTTGGGAAAAGGGCACATGTTTTGGGAAAAGGGCACGGCGGCCAGCATGTAAAAAGGGCACAGCCGTTTTGGCCGAGAAGACATGATTTTTGGGCAGGGCATCACGGCCAGTACGAAGGGCATCGGCGGCCTGGCCGTCGATGGCCGTCGTGTAATTTATGCCCTGCCGTGTTTCGTTAGTCATGACTAACGATACGTCGTTTCGTTAATCAGCGTTCAGACACACGAATTTCATTGTATAGCTAATCAGCAGCTGATTCTATAGTCAGCTGCTGATTCTTTAGTCATGATTAAGGGATGAAATTTTTGTGTGTGAACACGGGGGAGGAAGGAAACTGAAAGAGAGGAGAAAGAAGAGAGCATGTACTGTAAGAAAGGAGAAATGGGGAAAAGAGAATGGTAAAAGATGAAGAGAAAAGGGAAAGTATAAGGGAGAAAAGTGGGGAGGGGGAGAGAAGAAATAGAGAGATGATAATATATATATAAAAAGAATATGAGCAAAGAAGAAGGGAAACAAAAGAGAGTTGGCAGAAGAGAACAGGGAAGGAAAGAGAGATGGGGAAAAAAGAAAAGTGAAAGAAAAAATAGAAAGGTAAAAGAAAAAAGGAGTGAAGTGAGGAGGGGAGGAACAGAAAAAGAGAAATGAGAGGAGAAAGAAGAGGGCAAGGAAGAAAAGAGAGATGGGGGAAAGGGCAAGGTAAAAGAAAAAAGAAAAAAAGGCTCAAAGTGAGGAGGGGAGGAGGATGACAAGCGATATGAGAGGAGGAAGAAGAGAGCGAGGAAGAAAAGAGAGATGGGGGGAAAGGGGAAAGTGAAAGAAAAAATAGAAAGGTGAAAGAAAAAAAAAGAGTAAAGTGAGGAAGGGAGGAACATAAATAGAGAGATGAGAGGAGAAAGATAACAAGGAAGAAAAGAGAGATGGGGGGAAAGGGCAAGGTAAAAGAAAAAAGGCTCAAAGTGAGGAGGGTAGGAGCATGACAAGCGATATGAGAGGAGGAAGAAGAGAGCGAGGAAGAAAAGAGAGATGGGGGAAAGGGAAAAGTGAAAGAAAAAATAGAAAGGTGAAAGAAAAAAAGAGTAAAGTGAGGAAGGGAGGAACAGAAATAGAGAGACGAGAGGAGAAAGATAACAAGGAAGAAAAGAGAGATGGGGCAAAGGGAAAAATGAAAGAAGAAGGAGAAAGGGAAGGCAAAGAGGAGAGGGGAGAAGAGAAAAGGGGGGAAAGACGGCGAGTGAGAGGGGGAGAGAGCGAACACTTGCCCGCACAGTGGGGTCGAATTAACTGTGCCACCCCTTATTTACATACAAATTGAACTAAACCGCGCACACACTCATGCACATCTATAGACTATAGGCAGCATCACAGACAGATGTCTGGACACTGGAGTGACTGGATGGAGCCGTTGACTAATAGTGCATGTCAACGTACATACATGTATGTAACTCCCTACCCTAGTAAGTAAGATGAACATTCTGACTCAGACACTACCACCAGCCAAGCTGGGATACATGGGGTACTCTAAAATGAAAGCACACTGAATGAATGAAGTCATGCCCGTATGTACATGTAGTGTATGTGTAGAAACTAATGTACAAAGCATGTAACGGTATCAAGTGCAATGTCAAGAGAAAGAAGTCCTGAGTAAATTTCTCTTTTAGTTTCAGTACTGTAAATGAAAAATGAAACAAGTAATGTGGCCACTAAGCACTGTCATTCTATGCGGGAGATCACATTTGGTGGCCACTTTATACTTAGTCCGGGTGTTGGCAACATGTTCAACTACAGTATAACATATAAGTACATAATAAGATGAACATCCTGAATCAAGACTACCACCAGGCAATTTGAGTACATAACACAGGTATCTAAACTGTGGTGTAGAAAGCAAGTCGCATAATTGTAAATACTAAATGTACATCGTCATCCATCAATGTGTCAAGATGGTTTCATTCTGTGCAAACTTGTGAATGTGATGTTGTGGGTAACATATTGTATTGAACTTGAAGATGTCTGCTAGTTTGGAAACCATGGAACGTTGATACTATAACTAGTCTATATACTAATTACTATAGAAATCAAATCTTGAAGATCACTTTCACAGTGCGTGTGGTATGTGTGTGTCTTAGTTTGTAGCATGCTTGTGAAAGTGTGTGTGATACTGTGTATATGTGTCATACTTTGAAGTGCATGTGTCTATGTTTACGAGATGTTTATGTGTGTGTGTGTGTCTGTGTATCTAAATATATGTTTGTGTTTGCATACATGTGTGTGTGAGACTGCATGTACTGTACGTGCGTATTGGTCATACCTTGTGTTGTACATGTGTTTGTTTACAAGATGTTTGTGTTTGTGTATGTGTGTAACACTGTGTATGTGTGTGTTTATGTATGTGTTTGTTTGTGTGTGCGTAAGTGTGTGTTTCTTAAAAGAGGTTATTGGGTTTCATAATCATTTCCTGTTATTTCAAAATAATAAATTGACCTTTCCAGTAAAAACAAAGAACGGCTTCAGTTTTCCCCAGTAAAGCAGGATATATGGCCTGTAATAGTAGTAACACAAACAGTTTCTTCACATTCGCTATATGAATTAGTGTTTGCATTCAGAGAGAATAAATTAAATTGTCCACGACATTTACTTACAAACTTGAAATACCGTCTCACTAATTTTGTTTTTACTCCTCAAGTCAAGTCCATGCTATAGTTGTTCAATTAGCATCGAAACAGCAATTTCAATAATTATTATCGAGAAATCTTACAAGTGTAAAAACTTTAGGATGTTATCTCGCTATTTTTGCAAGATATCTTCCAACACATCCTAATTGCTGTAGTGTATATTACACAATTGTCCACATCATATATAAACAACTGTATCAGATTAGTGGAAGTGGTGTGGCAAGATTGGTAGAGCGTGTGCTTTCCGATCGTGAGATCCTGAGTTCGAACCCAGCCCACTCCGTTTGTCCTTCAGCAAGGCATTTAATCCACATTGCTGAGCATCTCTACCCAGGTGTATTTATGGGTACCTGGTCTGGTGAAAATTAGCTTGGTGCACCTATAGGGTTGCCCACCGCTAGTATGCTCCCCGGGGAGTTGAGGTTGTGTACAAGATAATTGTGCGGGTCTGAACTGTACCAAATGACCAGGGGTAATAATAACCTGTTCTGCATTAGGCGCTATATAAATATGATCTTATTTTATATCATTATTAGTAGTAGGAACTAGTAACAACAAATAAACTTGAATTGAATTGAAATTAAGTTAATTCAATTAATTAAAAAATCAAATTAATCAATCAATAACACTTTGTAAACATTGATAGTCAAATCAGGAGTAGCCAACCTCTAAAGACCTAAAGTAGGCACAACAAATTCTCTAAGAGGTCAACGCCACAGAAACAAATCTGAATGCAATTTTTAAGGCCCACAAGCCTGAAAATTAGTCCTCAAGGTAATATTTGCTTTCATTTTTTCCCCTGAATGACCCTTTCAACTGCCATCTCATCCTCCTAGGTCACTGCATAAATCAATACATACCATGCACTGCCTGGGCATTCACAAAATGACTCTTTACCGAATCTGAACTACAGACTACAGTACCTTTAGCTTAATATATACACTAAAATATAAATCGCTCCTCTGACCAAGCCATCAGACAAAAAAATATTTAAAATCAGCCTTGTCCCTTGTATTGATTGGTAGTTGGTACATTTATAATTTAGTTACCATACAATTTGTACATAACATTATGCTGTATATATGTCTGGCTCGCTGGCTGGCTGCTGGGGCAGTTTTATCAAGGCTTTATAATGGCGTATACAGTTCTACTCATTTTTATTACTCCAGTGGACAATAAAAACCTCTCCAATCTCTGAAAAGGTCCAAAGGTAATTCAGGCCTTGGTCCTGTGGAATGCTTGTTGTGGCAAAATGAGACAGTCAGTCAGGAATGTTTACCCTGGGCCTTGATTTAGTGCTGAGATTGGCGATAAAACGTTTGGTCTAGACCCCAAAGTGCTGCAGAATGCTTTTCGCACATTGAAACTGGTGGGGGATAGCTTTAAAGGGATCTAGTAACTTTGTTGACATGTGCAAAAAGTGATGAATGGTTGATGCAATGTATATTGTTGTTATCTCGTATGTCCACAGGGTATTGTGTGAAAATTTCAAGTCAAATGGACATTGCATGGCCAAGTAATGAGCGAAAATGCAAAGTGATATTCACTAACTCACTGCACTCACTTTGTACACGGTTTCAAAACTCCACAAGAGTTTTTCTTATCTGAATACTTCGATCGTACATATCTTTGTAACGAAAGGGAAATTTGAAAAACCGAAACCTGTCCCATGATTTTATTGTTAATACGAATACAACAAGGTATGAGGGAACCGCTAGAATTAAAATTTTATTTTGAGGACTTGGGCAATGTTACTAAGTCCCTTTAAGGCATCTTTGATGATGATTGTATACTAGCCCTATAGACAGTTTAGGGCTTGACTCAAACATTTGCCTGTTGTCCAGGGCATTTTAGAAAGTGATGTGATCTTCTTCTTCTTTTTTTTTTTTTTTTTTTTGGGGGGGGGGGGGGGGGGGGGGGGTGGGGGGGCCTTAAGGTATCTTTGATGATGATTGTTTACTAGCCCTATAGACAGGTCAGGGCTTTACACAAACACCTGCCTGATGTCCAGGGGCAAATAAATAGTGATGTTAGGCCAGTAACATTTCTTTAAAAGTCCCAATGTCAGTTGCCTGATGGGCAATCATATATTTGAAGCAGCAGAATGAGAAGTTGTTTTATTCTTCAACATGTATTGTACATCGAACCTCATACAGAATCGTATTTCAGATTTTTAGCAATAGAGGATGAAAGATTTTGAATCTAGTAGACAGTATACCAATGAAATGTAATTTGGGTGCCAACTGTACAATTTTTGTTTCAGGCCATCAAAACTTTACATTTTGTTTGACTAGCCCTACCTACCGTCCGTCCCACTACGAACAAAAAATACATAGTCTCAGTGGAGCGCTGCACAGGCTAGGGCATCTCTGATCATGACATTAGCCCCAATGGCAATACAGGGAAAAATACAATTTGTATTTCCGGGGCTACTTTTCATGTTTGCCTGCAAGAAAATAACATTCTACGATTTGTTTTGCATTGAATTCTATGCAAATTTACAGTGGCTCTTTTGGTGATTTTCGAGGGCTCTTTTTGGCATTTCGGGGGGCAAATTCGCCCTGAGTCCCCGTTTATTTTTTCACTGGCCCCATACATGTAGCTATTACAGTATTGAATGAAATCTGACCGATATTTGCAACATTGGCATGCATAGTACTACTACTAGTTGGTGTTTGATATCATTGTATCCATATCTTTGTTTCCTTCTCGTATATACTAGAAGTTCAAAATCACAGGATTCCGCAATCTGGGAAGAGAGCTGTAGTGCACATTGCCAATAACATTTATCTATAAAAGTACCAGAAGATGGTTCCAGTACAAAATTAACAAATTCCAGTTTGTTTATCAAAACACAAACTGTAACAACACATGTAATGTAGGGCTAGGCCCTGTTTACTTATTAACACCAACTAAAAACAAATATATATACATAACACACTCGCCAATCGGGCAATTACCACACCAAACTCTACCCAAACTATAAAGGTTATGATTGTGTAGTAATTAAATTATAATGTAGTTACTATGGGACACTGCAGTAGTGTTACAGTTGAACAAAATTTACAAAATTTATAGTAAATGGCAATAAAAGGGGGAAAAGGACAGATGCACAATATTTATGTGTTCTGGTCTAGTGGTTAAAGAGCATACTCTCCTTTACAGCGCTTGGTATTCTTTACACAAATTTGTGTGGGTTTGAAGTGAGGGTTACATAAACATCTATGATCTATCACATCATTCATTCATTGAAGGTAACCAATGTTTGTTAGTTTGGTCAACATACATTGTAGTTCATAGAAAGCAATCTTTATGAAGTTAGAAGTAGATACAAAGCTAGAAATTAACCATCTTGTAGCCTGATTGGGCAAGTAAAATCAAGACTTTACCATTTTGCTGACCTAGAGCAAGCCTCCACGCTAACTTGTTTCTTTATTGGCCCGTTCGGGCAAGTAAAATTATAAATCTTTCAATTGTATTTGCCCAAACAGAAACATCACTTGCCCACATACTTCTACTTGAGATTTACACGAAATAATTTGTACAAGCCCCGGACAATAGGGCAAGTGCTAGTATCGAGCAGCAAAAAAAATACATGGGGGCGGCGGGCGAATTCGCCCCCAAAATGCCCAAAAGAGCCCCCGAAAAGTAAAGAACAAATTATTGTTATTTTTTTTGTTTTTTTGTTGTGGATTTTGGGGATTTTTGTTGGATTTTCTGTTTGGATCGTGATCAAATGCTTATAAGATGATCACTTACAGCATTATAGCTTAATAGTAGCCCCTGAAATTCGAAAAATAGCCCGGAAATTTGTAGCCCCGGAGTGATAAAAGTACCCCCCGAAAGTTGGAAAAGTAGCCCCCGAAAAGACGCCCCCAAAATAAAAAATATTAATTTTTTTCGAGCCCTGCCTAAAGCCAGAACTTTGTGGCCCCAATACAAAGAAAAGCATGATAGTGTTTGTTAAACTCCGTTGTCCCCTTCTGGCCCTGGTGTGTAAGAAATCAACTGCCTTTTTATTCCTTGCTACTACAAGAATCTTCAGGATAGAATGACGCAGATTGATCAGAAGAAGAAGAAGAGAGATTTTAAAAAATTTAAAGAATACAGGATCCTTTTGTCAAGTCAACTACTCAAGTACTCTGATAATACTGGTACTTTGTGGTAGGATTTCTAAGGTTATTAATTACATCCATATTCAACAGATTCTCAAGCAAGAAGGTGAACATGTTGCTATAGAGTATTGAGTAACTGCGTACAAGAAATCAGGACAAATCCATGTAGAAAGTGGAAGTAAATTGCTCAATGACCATTGCTGCTTTTAAAGTTTTACTGTAATATCTAGTTACAAAAGTATAATTACAAAAATACAATGTAGCATCTCGGTTCATAAAATGGATACAGGGACCATGGTACAATGAAAGTAGGCTATAATATAATAAATATATCTCATTCAGTTGTCTACTGAATGGGAGGAAGAAGAAATTAAAACAATTGCTTCCAAGATAAGAAAAGGGGCTAATGGTAGCAAAGGAAGTAGATATAGTATTACAATGTATACTGATATTGACTAGTCTGAAAAAACTAACTGTAAATAAAGAAGAGATACTCAAAAGTACCTTTAGTTTAATCAAAACTATGTTATACATACAGATTGCAATCATAGAAGTGACTCTTGATGATACTACATTCAAATGGGACATAATGGCATAAACATTTACTTGTTAAAACAAAACATCAGATACATCAGATGAGAAAACATCTTCAATCAATGGCTGATACTGTAGGCTACATGTGAATATATTTTCAAATACTAGTGTAGATAATTTATATTCAAGTATTGTTGTAAAGTTTGTAACCATTGAAGATAAAATAAGACTCTGCACTGAAAATGAAAAGCCATAAGTATGCAGACTACTGTAGGAAAAGAAAAGTAGAAAACTACTGTATGTAAAGTACCAAATATACTAAATGGTCTGAATAGTTTACAATAGGAACAATAGCTGTAAAGGCCAACAAGGCACACTTCCGTCATTATCTCTGCTAAAGTCAACGAGAAAGGAAGAGATGGGATAAAAGTATAGTACACAGACCTTTATATAATTATATGTGTTCCTGTGAAGCAAAGTCATTCATTAAAACTCATTCAGGAAATATAAATTGGCGCATTGAATGTACATGTAGTGAACAAGTATCGATGTGTACAAGTTTGATTAACTTTCATGATTATCTACAGAAAGCATTCATCACATAAAACTTTTGTTTCCAATTCATCAAGACTGACATCAAGTTGTGAATTATATGTTACATGTTTTCATCATAATGTGTGCAATTGAAGTGACATAAATAACTTTAAAAACTTGCTGTTTTGATAATAAAAATAAAAAAGAATACATAAATAAAAACATACATGTATGATGTAGATCCTGATGTTAGAGTTATTACATGACATTTTAACATGAACAAAAATACAAAAAGAAATGTAATTCTTTGAATATGGTACATGTAAAACATGAAACATGTCAAACTCAAACATGCAAACTAAAAAGACTATTGAAATTTATATTGTCATGATTGTGTGTTTTGTTTGTTTCTTACCCATCATCTCCTTCCGAGCCATCTGACGGGTGATCCTGTAATCCGTCCTTCAACTGTTCTAGACCTAACCTCTCATCCTTCTCGTCATCCGTGTTATCATTTTGATTCCCTTTGGAACTCGCACTGCTGATTTTTCTTTTCAAGTCCAGCTGTTTCCCGCTCTCGTCACCCTGCATGAGAGGGTTGTCGGAGCTATTGTCCTGGCCGTGGATGTAGTGAACGGAACTTGCAGCGCTTGAATTGCCAGAATTGACCAGCGCTTCCTTACTCGAGTCCTGGTTACGTAGGCTCTCAGGAGTCGTCTGATTTTTGGTGGACTCGCTGGGGAAGTCTCTACATACCCATCTCCCTTTTTTAATTGGCTCCGTGGTGGCAACTTTCACCACCTTGAACCTGTGGGGGCCATTGCCATTGGCCTGGCTTTTACTGGCCGGGACTACTACACTACTGCTACTGTTTGTCTGTTCTTCAGCGCTGCCCGATGCAGAGGCTGAAGCCGCCGGCATCGCTGCGGGTGCCAACGCAACATTACCATTTCCCGATCCTACTCCCGTGTCGTGTGCATTGACGGCTAGCTCGTGATCAGATATACTGTTCCTCGATACGTTAAATTCCGACGACGAATAGTCCTCGATTCGACTCTCGTCAAGTTCGTCATTGCTGTCTGCATCATCCATATTGGGATCATGCTCTCCATCATTTCTTTTGCTCGTGATGTGGGTGATTTGAAAGCATGCTTTTTTCTTGCTGCCTTGCCTTTGGCTTGTTGCATCAATACCACCATACTGTTCAGTGTCTGATGCAGCCTCTGGCTCATTTTTGTTCATCCCCGACCCAGAATTAACGACGGCATTGCCGTCGTCTATCGTTCTACTAACGCCTCCTCCTTCGGGATTCGCCATTGCGATGT
>JBAMJV010000531.1:0-88760 GCA_037951105.1 Echinarachnius parma | reverse complement strand
TTCAAAAAGAGACTAAAATGCAACAAGTTCATATAGGATTGGTAACTTGAGCTCACAGTATGGAACATGTCTGCATAGCATTGTAATCTCTATCAACACAATCTCTGACACCAATCCGTTAATAATAATTATGATAATAATAATAATGATAATAATAATAATAATAATAGACCAGCATCATTCTAGAAATTCTATTCTCTACAGTATATTATTACCCTGGCTGTAGCCGAGCTGCCTTGCAGGCGCATTTCAAGGAAATAAATTCCTGCCAGATACCCATGGATTTACTACACCTGGGCTGAGAGCAGCAAGTATTGGAGAAAGTGTCTTGCTGAAGGACACGCGTTCCGCGGTTGGGAATCGAACCCACAACCCTTGTATTGAAAGACGGAGTCCCGAACCAATATACCACGACACTACCGTACAACAATTACACTCCTAAGATGATGTAAGGCAATGCTAGAAATTAATTTTTTTGCCTTGTGGCCCAGTCGGGCAAGTAAAAACAAGATCGTTCAACTTTGAGTGGCCCAAAACCTAAATCTGGTGGCCCTAAACAAAGAAAAACGTAACGAATTCTGTAAAATGTGGTTGCCCAAACGGGCCAGTAGAATTTAGGATCAATGAAATTTGGTGGCCCGGAGTTAATTTTTAGTGGCCCCGGTCCAGCGGGCATATGCTAATTTTGAGCACTGTGTAAGGAGAAGCTCACCTCTAAGTCCTCTCCCCCGGCAGAAGCTTGCCTGGAGGTGGTGGTTTCCATGACGTTAGAAAGCTCATTGATTAACAGCTTGTAGATCTTCATATGCACAGGAATTGAAGTCCACTGCTCGGGCACTGCAAGAATGCAAATAAGAACATAAGAAAAACAATATATATATATATTGTGCAAAGTTAGGATTTGATTATCTACTTCTTCCCTTGGTGACACTCCGGATTTGGAAAAAGTGGTTATTCTGTTATATTTAAGCCTTTATACAGTTCCAATGTCAGCAATTTGAGCAAAATAAGAGAAAATTCAGAAATATGTTTTACATGGAGAGAACAAACTATTTTCCCCCATATTTAGTTTCTAAAAACTTGTGGGTATCAAAACTGATAAATATCATCCTATCATTTTTGGAGTGGAAGAAATAAACCTTTTTAAATTTGATTAGAGACTGTTTTCATTATACTAGGAGTCGTTCTTACTTTGTGCTGATTTTGACCTGGTCCTGATGCCCTCTCCCGGAGTGAAGACCTGGTCTCCCCTGACAGCGATGCCGTGCAATCTGCTGTCATTGGTTGTGATTGCATGCTCCAACAGTTTAGCAAGGGCCATGATGCTGTGGGTAGCAATAAAAAGGAATACGTATAATAAACTGAATTATTTTGGAAAAAGCTAAAAAAATGATATTCAATATTTGAGGGCTAAATTTTAAGCTTTCTGACTTTCAATATTAAAGAGGAATTCCACCCCAGAAATGTGATATTTGCTATAAAATGAGGTGAATATGAAGAATCGGGATCGAAAATTTGAGCCAAAACGGATAAGCAATAAAAAAGTTATGACAGGACGAACTTTGCTCCGATTTTTAGTATCGTTCGCAATTGTTATCGATCGTGACGTCACTTGCGAGCTGCAGCCATTTTGACTTCTACATGGAAATTTAACAAAATTTAAATTTTCTTCATAACAAAGCAAATTTATGAGCTTACACATTCAAATGAGGTTGCCCCATCGATATTCTTTTATGAATTCGTGAAAAAAGGAGAGAAAAGTTAATTTTTAACATCGAAAAATGAGAAATAAGTGTATTTTCATGTACTAAAGCCATGGCGAGGTGCTCGTGAATGAGGTTGCATATGGCGGCAATTTTGAAACGATCGCTCATTATTACATAATGTTCAAACAGGTATAACTCCCGTGTTTCTTGTCCGATTTTGATCAAATTTTCACCAATCATTCGTCTTGTTCTGCTTATTCAAAAAACGAATAGTTATATCAGGCCCGGACTACCCCTTTAAACACTCTGAAACTAAGTGAAACCCCAATAATGTATGCCAAATTCACCAAATTCAAGAAAATCAACATCATCATCGTCATCACCTTCACCATTATTATTGTCGTCATCACCATCACCCCCACCACCACCACCACCACCACCACCACCACCATCGACGTCGACGTTGATGTTGATGTTGATGTTGATGATGTTGATGTTGAGGAGGTATGGTGGTGGTTATGATGATGAAGATGATAATGATGATGATGCTGATGATGATGAAGGCAGTCTCGGTTGATGGTGTTTGCCCATCTGATGCACACCTGGCTGGGGGACGTCCCAGGACCCACAGAGAAGTCTGCTCTCCACCATGTCCTCACAGAGTGGGTGGCCGGACGACGACGCCGCCGCCGCCGCCACCACCACCACCACCACCACCACCACCACCATCATCATCATCATCATTATACTCTTCCTAATCGTACCTGATCTTGGTGACATAGGCTCCATAGAAGACAGTCTGTCCGGCCACACAGTCTGTCCGGCCACCCACTCTGTGAGGACATAGTGTAGAGCAGACTTCCCTGTGGGTCCTGGGACGTCCCCCAGCCGGGTGTGCATCAGATGGGCAAACACCATCAACCGAGACTGCCTTCATCATCATCAGCATCATTGTCATCTTCATCATCATAACCAACACCATAAACATCATCATCAACATCGACATCGACATCAACGCCGTTGTCGTCGTCATCACCACCACCACCACCACCATCATACTCATCCTAACCGTACCTGATCTTGGTGTCATAGGCCATAGAAGACAGTCTGTCCGGCCACCCACTCTGTGAGGACATAGTGGAGAGCAGACTTCTCTGTGGGTCCTGGGACGTCCCCCAGCCAGGTGTGCATCAGATGGGCAAACACCATCAACCGAGACTGCCTTCATCATCATCAGCATCATCATCATTATCATCTTCATCATCATAACCACCACCATACCTCCTCAACATCAACATCATCATCATCAACATCAACATCAACATCAACACCAACATCGACGTTGACGTCGACGTCGACGCCATTGTCGTCGTCATCACCACCAACCACCACCATCATACTCATCTTAATCTTACCTGATCTTGGTGTCATAGGCTCCATAGAAGACAGTCTGTCCGGCCACCCACTCTGTGAGGACATAGTGGAGAGCTGACTTCCCTGTGGGTCCTGGGACATTGTCCAGGAACTCCAACACGTCCCCTAGCCTCGTGTGCATCAGATGGGCAAACACCATCAGCAGAGACTGCATGTACAAACACACATGGAATACCATAGAGCTGTTACAGGCTTCATACCAGGGAAAAAAATACACAGGGCGGCGGGTGAATTCGCCCCCGAAATGCCCAAAAGGGCCCCCGAAAAAAAAAAGCCCCCAGATTTGTCTGCATGATCGGAAATCGGCATGATGGGATCGTGATCGAATGCCGATCCGATGATCACTTACAGCATTAGAGCTAAATAGTAGCCCCTGAAATAAAATTTAAAAGAGCCCCGGAAATTTGTAGCCCCCCGAAATGATAAAAGTAGCCCCCGAAAACTTCCATAAAATTAGATAGGGAGCCCCCAAAATAAAAATATTAATTTTTTCCCTGCTTCATACATTTTTTTTCAATTCAAATTCCATGACTTTCATTGACATTTATAGCAAGAATTCTATAACTTTTCTATGACTATTCACCATGGTTCCTTTACTTCTTTGAAGAAAAAAACAAGTTTGAAAAATCTTGATTTGTTTTTCGGTGCTGAGGAAATGCAAATATAGTGAAATTTCATGACTTTCCACGACCCATGTGTTCCTTTTACAATTTTTACCCGACTTTCAAGGCCTGGAAAACAAAAAAGTCAAATTCCATGACTTTCCAGGCTTTTTAGGCCCTGTGTGAACCCTGCAAATAAACAGCTTAGTTTATGCCCCTCCCCTCCCCCATTGTTTCCCTGTTTTTATACCATCACATTTTCATTTGGCCATGGGTTTTAAGGTGGGCCATTTTCTGTAACATGGTGCTTTTTTTCTGCAGATTGCGCCATTGCTGGTTCAATGAAGGAAATTGTTATGGTTTGATATCCTTTACCCATGGAAGTATATATTTCATATCAAAAGGAAAATACAGTCAAAAAGTCTATAGATGGTATCTTAAAAAATAGTAAGCAGTAACCAAAGTTGGAAAATACAGAAAACAAATTTTCACAAATTTGACTACAATGGAAACTGTAAACCCTAGTGACATCGAACCTGTATACATATTTGAATTATTCCATTGATGGATACCTGAATAGGTATTCTGTTAGGTAAACTAATTTGTTTGACCATCTTATCAGGTTATATAAAGTAAAATAATGCCCCCGTCTTCTTTGTTGTAGAGGCCTCACAATCCAGCATTTACTTGATAAACACTCCATTTAGCTAGCCTGTGTAACGCTAGTCGTACAGCCCTCAGTATGCAGTCCTGATCATCCCCCAGTGTGTGCCCCGCACTAGCGATCAGCATTGCAACCAACCGACCAACAAGCGCCCAAATATTGGCATTTGTTTGCTTTCCCAACATTCCATTTAACTCACCTGTGTAACACTAGTCGTCTCAGCGACCTGCATCTTGCTCAGTACGGCCCTTAGTATGAGGTCCTGATCGTCACCCAGCGTGTGCCCCGCCCTAGGGATCAACTTTGCAACCAACCGACCAACAAGCGCCGAAATATTGACATTTCTTCGCTCTATATCTAAACTTCCCCAACATTCCATTTCACTTACCTGCGTAACGCTAGTCGTCTCAGCGACCTGCATCTTGCTCAGTACCGTCCTCAGTACAAAGTCCTGAGTACCGCCCTCAGTATGAGGTCCTGATCGTCACCCAAGCGAGTGCCCGGCCCTAGCGATCAGCATTGCAACCAACCGACCAACAAGCACCAAAATATTGACATTTGTTCGCTTTATATCTAAACTTTCCCAACATTCCATTTTACTCACCTGTGTAACGCTAGTCGTCTCAGCGACCTGCATCTTGCTGAGTACAGCCCTCAGTATGAGGTCCTGATCGTCCCCCAGCGTGTGCCCCGCCCTAGCAACCAACCGACCAACAAGCGCCCTAATATTAACATTTTTCCCCGCTTTATATCTAAACTTCCCCAACATTCCATTTTACTCACCTGTGTAACGCTAGTCGTTTCAGCAACCTGCATTTTGCTCAGTACCGCCCTAAGTATGAGGTCCTGATCGTCACCCAGCGTGTGCCCGGCCCTAGGGATCAACATTGCAACCAACCGACCAACAAGCGCCAAAATATTGACATTTGTTCGCTCTATATCTAAACTTCCCCAACATTCCATTTCACTCACCTGTGTAACGCTAGTCATCTCAGCGACCTGCATCTTGCCGAGTACCGCCCCCCGTATGAGGTCCTGATCGTCACCCAGCGAGTGCCCCGCCCTAGGGATCAGCATAGCAACCAACCGCCCAACAAAACGCCCAAATATTAACATTTGTTCGCTCTATATCTTAACTTCCCCCAACATCCCATTTCACTCACCTGCGTAACGCTAGTCGTCTCAGCGACCTGCATCTTGCTCAGTACCGCCCTCAGTATGAGGTCCTGATCGTCACCCAGCGTGTGCCCCGCCCTAGCGATCAGCATGGCAACCAGCCGACCCACGAACGATGCGGTGTACTCCGACGTCTGCGGACTGAGTAGCCTGGAGATCACCTGACACACGTAGTAGGTCCCACAGTTCCCGGCGTCGTCGCGCCACGCCTGGACCTGGTCTAGTGCGACGGAGATGTAGCCCCGCATGCACTCGCCACCACTCTACATTGACAGAAAAAAACATCAGATTGAAGTTATACTTTATATTGTGATTGTACTTCAATCGTTCTATATTGACAAATCACATTGAACAACAATTTATTGTACGCTCACTGTTGTGGATTGATAGATCACATTGAAATAATGTTGTATCATGTTATTTGACTTAGTCAAATATGAGTAATTGATTGGCTAAACATAATCACATGATCAAGTAAGGCATGAATGAATACTTTGACGCGTGGGTATGCAAATGAAAAAATAAAAAATAAAATAAGGGTTGATATATTTACCTGCATGACTGAGCTGTCGTCCGACCTGAGCGTGCAGTGGGCTACAGCGGGGAAGGCTTGCTTCATGAGTAGGTCTGAGAGGGGCAGGGGGGCGCTGCGGATCAATGTACACAGGATGTCTAGGGCCGCCTGTGTGGGACAAGGCAAGAGAACAGTGCATTGCATCATATAACATTTCATAACATTACATAACAATGCATCAAATCACACCATATCACATTGCACTGCACTGCACATCAAACGTCAAACATCAAAATTTCTTCACTTCATTCAACTTTCATAAAGAGACAAATAAAATCCATTTAGAAATAAACAATTGAACGTATATGAAAAAAAAAAAATTAAAGCATATCTGGTGAGAAGTCACCATATATGTGTGTGTTTACATTTTCATGTCTTAATTAATACATAAAAGATGGAGTATAATTGACTTACTGATTGAATGCCCATGGGCACCTTGTCTGGGGCTGCATTGAAGATGCTGATTAGGGTAGGGATTAGTCTCTCTTGAAGCTGCTGGGAGCACCCCTGGTTACCACTCAGCTCCTTGTAGATATCTTGCACCAGGGAGATTAATAGTGGATCTATATAGAACAAGAAATACAGAGGGATTATTATGCCTGGTGAACTCTTAACCTGACCAGGGTAGGGATTAGTCTCTCTTGAAGCTGCTGGGAACACCCCTGGTTACCACTCAGCTCCTTGTAGATATCTTGCACCAAGGAGATTAGTAGTGGATCTATATATAACAGGAAATACAGCGGGATTATTATGCCTGGTGAACTCTTAACCTGACCAGGGTAGGGATTAGTCTCTCTTGAAGCTGCTGGGAACACCCCTGGTTACCACTCAGCTCCTTGTATATATCTTGCACCAGGGAGATAAGTAGTGGATCTAGAACAAGAAATACAGAGAGATTATTATGCCTGGTGAACTCTTAACCTGACCAGGGTAGGGATTAGTCTCTCTTGAAGCTGCTGGGAACACCCCTGGTTACCACTCAGCTCCTTGTAGATATCTTGCACCAAGGAGATTAGTAGTGGATCTATATAGAACAAAAAATACAGAGGGATTATTATGCCTGGTGAACTCTTAACCTGATCAGGGTAGGGATTATTCTCTCTTGAAGCTGCTGGGAACACCCCTGGTTACCACTCAGCTCCTTGTAGATATCTTGCACCAAGGAGATTAGTAGTGGATCTATATAGAACAAGAAATATAGAGGGGATTATTATGCCTGGTGAACTCTTAACCTGACCAGGGTAGGGATTAGTCTCTCTTGAAGCTGCTGGGAACACCCCTGGTTACCACTCAGCTCCTTGTAGATATCTTGCACCAGGGAGATTAGTAGCGGATCTAGAACAAGAAATACAGAGGGATTATTATGCCTGGTGAACTGTTAACTCCATTGTCTGAGCCAACATTAAATATGCTGACCAGAGTAGGGATTAATCTCTCTTGAAGCTGCTGGGAACACCCCTGGTTACCACTCAGCTCCTTGTAGATATCTTGCACCAAGGAGATTAGTAGTGGATCTGCAGGGGGAAATACAAGGGCAAGGTTCGACATTAGCATCAGGGCTAGTACAAATTTTTCCCGGGCTAGTAAAACTTTATGCCTGGCAGGTAAAAATGTCATAAATGGTTGAATTTGGTTGCCAGATGGAGCAACTAACATCCCTGTTCAACTCCAAGAGTAGAAATTGTATTTCCTTACATGTACATTACATCTAGAAGCAAGCGGGCAAGTACATTTTCCGTTTGGGCTAGTAAAGTTTGAACAGTTTTGATTTCACTTGCCCAAACAGACCAGTGGACACAATTTTAGTGTGGAAGCTTGCAAAGAAGTGGTTATGCCTGTTGGCCAATTAGCACCTTGTAGATATCTTGCACCAGCAAAATTAGTAGTGGATCTAGAACAGGAAATACAGAGGGATAGACTTGAGGTTTCAAGAACATGAAAATATTGATCTATTTGGAACTTGCTTTTCTACTAAAACTATTTTAGGACAAGACCTACCAAAATTAAGATAGATAGATAGATAGATAGATAGATAGATAGATAGATAGATAGATAGATAGATAGATAGATAGATAGATAGATAGATAGATAGATAGATAGATAGATAGATAGATAGATAGATAGATAGATAGATAGATAGATAGATAGATAGATAGATAGATAGATAGATAGATAGATAGATCGATCGATCGATAGATTTAAAAACAGTTAATTAACATAATAGTAAAGCTTTATCAGCCAGATCAGTCTGGCCTCTCACATAGACAAGAGAGGCAAGACAAGAACAGGCTAGTTGATGTCTGTGCCATACACAAAGTTTGTGTTGTGGGTAAAAGCAACAACAAACTAAATACCAGCACATTTGTATCCACTCACAAGACAATTTTTACCCATTCCTCTGGGTCCTTATAGTCATGCACAGCTTTATCTCATCACAAACAGGTCCCGAAAATACTCACCTCATTTTAATAAATTTTTGAAGGAAAATGCAATCTTACCTTGGCTATACTTGAGGAAGACTGCGTTGGTTAGAGGAGTGACTCTGTTCTCACACTGAGCTGTGAACGAGTCGTCTACCTGTAAGAAAGCAATTTATATTCTAGATTGTAACATCTAGTTGCTACAAATTTAACTAAGAACTTAAAAAGTAAACAAGAGTACTGTTTATTTTTTGTCGTTTGGGTGTAAGTGTTTGGTTGGTTTTTTAATTTATGTGAAAGTACATTTAGTAAGGGTACCCATTCCATACGCACGATATAAACAATAATTTGTGTGTTTATTATAACTTTTGGTTGGTAATTTGTAGACAGACAATGGTGTGCTTAGAAACAACCGTATTAAGCGCCTAATGAATGTTGTGAATTATTATTATTAAACACATGCCCGATTGCCCAGGAAAGTGGTCTAGTTTAGCTGCCCGATTGGGAACTAAATTATTGGAGAAAAACAGAGAGAAAACTGAAATTCCTAACATGTAAATCTCATCTAGAAGTTAACGGACAAGTACATTTTCTGTCTGGGCAAGAAAGATTAGAACATTTCTGATTTTACTTGCCCGAATGGGCCAGTAGAGAAAAAAAAGTTAGTGTGGTGGTTTGCTGTACAAAATACTTACTGTGAGTACTATGCTGACAGTCTCTAGGACCAGGGACAGGATGTCAGACCCAAACTGAGTGAAGGTCGCCAGCTGGACCAGGCCCTCCATGATTGGCGTCAGGAACGGGACCAGAATGCCGGTACTGTTAGCCCCCTTCAGGTGGTCGCAGAACCCATAGATAGCGCGCACAGCCGATATACGCACCGAGGGTGGGTGCGGCTCGTGTAGACCCGTTACTGTAAATTGTAAGAAACTGGGGGAAATGACAGAACAAATAGTGGTGAACTTTGCAGCAGGCAGTATTTATAGATACAGGTTTGTTGAATGCAAATTAATCAATTTATTTTTTAGAGCAACACAAAGTATCGAGCCTCTCTGTGCTGTGAGTGCCGATCTCCATGTTTGCTGGCATGCCAAATGTGCTCATCGGCACAGGTGTAACATGGCGTAATGCAGGTGTCATTTGTATGATGCACCTCTTGACCCCCAGGAAATGCGTCATGGGTGCATCATAGGTGCGTCATGGGTCCGTCATATGTGCCTCATAAGTGCGTCATTTCCCTGGGGTCAAGAGGTGCGTCATACAAATGACACCTGCATATAAAATTAGATATTCTATCCTGCTCACCCCTATTCAAGTATGCCCTACTCAACATGTACACCTTATTTTTCATTTACACAGCTCAATAATGATAAATAATCAATAATAATTCCAGAATTACTTCTTTCGTTACAGGCAAATAATAAATGATGGTACTCCGAAAGTATTCATGAAAGCTATTCAGCCATTTTTGTTTTTTAACTTTACAAAGCTCGACCAGAACTCTTTATTGTACTTTAAAAGATACGTGAGAAACATTGAAGTTTATAGCTTATAAGGACACAGCAGGACTTACCTTTGTACTAATTCTGGTGTCATTACTTGTGAATATCTACTAGCCATCCATAACGCTCGTCCTAATAGGAATGGTGAAACTGAAACAAAACAATACCAACAGAAAATAGAATATCAGTCACACACAACTATAACATTTTCACACACACTTTATAATGCTGTAAGAGCCATTTTTTACACAGAAAGGTGATGGTAGAAGATTACGTAATCCAACATGAATCCATAATTCAACAATAAAATTATGCGACCAGTAATACAGCATTTATTATTCACTGAATCACAAAACTAATTTTTGTACAATACATCTGTTTATTGATTGACGTTGAATGATAATTACTATAACATACATTATGATTCACCTACTAGCTGGTCTTTTTAAACAGGTGATTGTTGAGCGGGTTTGACTGGTTGCACAATAATGTTGATAATAATAATAATAACAATGATAGGCATTTATAAGTCTGCTTATTTTCAACTACATAAGCTTTGTAATAAATATCATTTGTATTTCTCTCCTCACCTGTTTGTTGAAGATCCTCCAGGACTATAGTTGTGAGGAACCGTTGTAGATTGAATGTGAGCTTGCCCTTGGCTACCTTGTCTATGATGAGAGACTTGATGGAGCCTAGACCAAGTAAACAAGCTTCATGGACTTTCCACCTGCAAAGTGCCAAGTTGACATTGGTTATATCTTAAATGATGTTACTGTGATGTACCTTAAAGGGGTAGTTTAGTTTTGGTAAGGCTGAACTTAAGTAGCCAAAACCTGCACAGTAACATTATAAACTAATAGTTATAACTCCACCATGCTCGAAAGGTATACAAAATTACAAACGACTAAGTAAAAAGCCTGTTATCATTCAAAAAGAGCCATTGAAACACAAGAGGGCGCTTTTTAAAAAGGCATTGGTTTCAACCATTTTTCATACAAAATTATGCATGTGATGTTTTATTGATATAATGATTAAATAGCGAGATCATCAACAACTATTTAAAAAACGCTTTTGAAAATTTTTGAAAAAGTGCAAGCATTTTTTAATTTTTTTCTAAAAATCATCTAATTATTTGGGCCCCAAATAATTATAAGATCAGATATTTTTATTGATATTTCAGCCGTTTCTGGGTCGATTTTGACCAAATAAAGTTTATTCTGCCATTAAAATTGCATGTTCTCTCAAATTCGACACTCAGTTTTTCATTACCTCACAAAAAAATTGTGATCTGCAGCGCCCTCTCTACCAAAACTAAACTACCCCTTTAAAGGGACTTAGTAACATTGTCCAAATCCTCAAAATCCAATTGGAATTCTAGCGGTTCCCTCATACCTTGTTGTATTTGTATTAACAATAAAAGCATGGGACAGGTTTCGGTTTTCTTCAACTACAACCATTTCAGCCACTAAATAGTTGAGTCTTATTATAAACCAAATTTCTTATCCATCTCCTACAAAAAAGTCTCAGAAACGAAGAACGAGCAGCTATATTACTTTTACAAATCTTAGTTTATTGTTTGTATTCGTCAGTTCGCCGTTGCACATATTGTAATTCAATGGGCAGATTTATATTGATTGTCCTCATGATTTGTTAATTAGTGTTAGAAGTATTCTTGATTTGTTAATTAGTGTAAGATTAGTATTTATGATGTTCAAACATTGTTTATTACCATTTTGTAAGCAACCACTGGAATTGGGACGGAAGGCTTTTGGCCACAGTTATTCAGTTAAGCCCTGGCATTCCAGTGGTTGCAATTTCCTTACTTTGTACACTTTTCATGTGTATTTGATTTGCCAAATAAATAATAATAATAATAATAATAATAACATAGAAAAAGTACCCAAACTTGCAGTGCATGCGCATCCACCACATCCATGCACGCCTTGATAATCGGCTATTTCTTGAAGCACAATAGTCAGTTGCCTAAAGCAGAACCACAATTTAATAATGATTCGATTACTCACCAGTGCCTTTGCCTGGCCAGCCTCCTGTAGATGTCTGTCCAGCGCCGCCATCAGACCATTGGACGTCTCCTGGGGGAACTCACTACCCAGAGACTGAGCAAAAGCCCAGTAACGTAAAGATTCTCATACCATCTTGTCTTTAGATTGACAATTTCTTGACCAATAGTAAGTTGTGTAAAGCATGATCACTCACCAGTGGTTGTGTCCCTGTGCCTTTGCCTGCCCAGCCTCCTGTAGATGTCTGTCCAGCGCCGCCATCAGACCATTGGACGTCTCCTGGGGGAACTCACTACCCAGAGACTGAACACAGAAGGTGTGGGATAAAAGGTGGTAATTATGAATGTGACAGGCTCTTAAAGACAACCATTTACCATTTACGTTCATGTGTCTAATTTATGGAGGTTTCAAACAACAATCAGTGAGGTAATTATGATAATTTGTTTTTGTAATTTCTTATGTATTTCTTTGTTTTTTCGACGTACGTTTTTTTTGGTTTTTGTCAAAGGAATAAATTATTGACCATTATCCAACCATTTTTAGCCCAAAATTAAATAATTGCAGGGATTAGAATGTAAAATAATGAAGTTTTGTGTATTCTACGAAAATAATCCATTTCCATAGGATTTGTACAAGGATCACAAAATTGAGCCATTTTTGGGCCGACATTCACTTATAAAAAGGGTCACGTGACTTTGACTTGCAAAGTTGCGCAAGACTTCAATGAAAAAACTCATGAAGTCGCGCAGTGATACCTGCGCACCTTGCAGAATTATCACGTGAAACGTTAATCAGAGAGATTTTCAATTTTTGTAACGAGGATGTCGAAAGATCGCTACATCTTCAGGGAACCTTTTAGGAGAATCAGGGAGACTTGGCAGCTTTGTACTTACCAGTAGTAGATCTTGGGCCGATATTCTCACGCTGTAGGAGAACGTGTCATCATCCTCATCTTCTACAAACTGGTTCGGGTCAGCTGTCCATTGGTACACCTGATGGACATCACAAATGTCATGAAAGAATTATAGTTTTACTTTGTAATGTATTATAAATGTATGTAGCCACCAAAACCAGGTGCGGGAGAGCATTATGCCCCGCTGTTGATGTTTTTGTTTATTGTTTGTGAATAAATCGCTCTCCTGACTTACGACCTTGAACAATTGGCTCCTTGGTGTATTTTTTAACGTGACAACAAACAAATGACAATACACACTTGTAATGCAACATAGGAACATGTATGTGTATAGATGGTGGAGAGGGACGTATGAGCTAACAAAATAAATTTCAATATAAGCAATGGCTGGAATTTACAAAGTAAAGGTAGTTTCAACTTAAACCGTGGTTTAAAATGCCCACTATTTTATGGAGTGCCACACGTTCATCTGTAATCTAGAAATTCGTCAGGTATACCAGATGGACATCACAAACAAACCAATCTCAATAAATGCAATGGCTAGAATTTACAAAAGTAGTTTCAACTTACTGTGGGCCTGCAAACCAAATAAATTAGTTAATTATTACATTCAAGGATCGTTTATGGTCAATGTTCCTCCTTATTGTTTGCTTGACAGTAATCCATTGGTTGTTTGATACATGAACTAAGTTTTATGATTTGTAAAGATATCCACTTAATTTCCATGCCCCATTAAAACAAGGCAATAGCATACTTTTAGAATGATTATTCTTTCTATGATTTTATACTAAGCTCATGGATAAGGCTTCAGAATTATCTGATACTAGCAATATTCCATAATTTCATACTTTGTGGGCCTTTTGAGGAACAT
Organism: Echinarachnius parma; assembly: GCA_037951105.1. Classification (NCBI taxonomy): domain Eukaryota; kingdom Metazoa; phylum Echinodermata; class Echinoidea; order Clypeasteroida; family Echinarachniidae; genus Echinarachnius; species Echinarachnius parma. The sequence continues at coordinate 74,874 of JBAMJV010000531.1, read as the reverse complement.
GGTTTAGAACAGTTAGATTTGTGTAGATTAGACACAGTTGAAAGAGACTATTGTGAAATTAGGCCCCAGTTCTGATATAAAATTCCTAAATATTCTCTAAAATCATGTTCAACTAACTCACCTGTTCTTCTGTGATCTGCATGTAGAGCACGACATAGTACAGCAGCTGCTCGCAGAGCTTTCGGACGGTGCCTCGGAACTTGGGTGCATCGATCATGGCCGCCACAAAGTCAAATATACTGAACACCAGGTTCTCAAAACCAAGAACCTCACCTGAAATAATAGGAATGCAAGTTAAGAAAAGATCACAGTAATAGAAATACAAATGAAACAATGTCACTCAACATTTATAATGTTCGATATCCCCGAATTTTGGATGCGTACGATACGCCGCCATGACACTCCCCGACCAGCCAGCCCGCACCGGTTGATTCCAACCAGCAGGCGAGCCGAGCCAGCGGCCCGTTGATTGGTTGAGCACGCTATTGTTCCCGCCCATATTATAAATTTCTGGTCAGTTTCTCCTTGTTTGAATTGATTTTCACAAAAAGAGCCGCATCACTTCAGTGATCCCTTGCACGTATCCCTAAGTTGATTTCTTATCACTCGGGTTTGTGTCAGGTCAATAATAGCTTCCGACCATCACGAACATTGAAGAGGGCTTCAGGGACAAACGACCGACAGATGGGCTACTAGCTCAGTGGGTAGAGCACCGGTCAGGCAATCCGTAGGCCTCTGGTTCGAATCCCAGGGAAACACAATTTTTCTCTTTCTTAATTTCTTTTCATTATTCATATTATAGATTTCAGATCAGTTTCACTCTGTTTGAAATAAGTCAAAGTATATATATTAGTACAAGAGACAGGGTTTTACAAACCCACTTGCCCGTTTGCCCAGGACAAGTGAAATCAGTGTAGGACAAGTACAGGTTGAAGTCACTTGCCCAACCAGGGGTAATTTAGCAAAAGGTAGATAAAAATAAGAAAAAGTATTGACAGATACCGGTTACTCAATTTCTTTTCTCATGTAAATCAAAGAGTGCTCGACAGTGACAAATTTAATGCACTTTTTGTAATATATTTTCAGGCAAGTTTATTTCTTATAAACCTCATTGTCACATGTTAGAAACCATCAAAGTGACCATAATTATACCACTTTTCATGATTTTGGTTTCAAATGAAATCTAACAAAGACTCTTTTCAATTAGTATGAATATCTAAATTTTGATTCTTGTTTTACGAGAGCCTGAACATGCTAGGGCCAGTCACATATATTGCTTTCTTACCATCAGAGTCTACAGGGTCGTCTGCCTCCTCCATATCGTTGATGACAGTCTTCACATAGATGTCTGCGCTGTCCGTAAGCGTCTTCCAGATTGCTTGTAGTATCGCTGGCATCGACTTGGATATCTGGCTTGGGTAGCACTTCACTACAACCGTTATTGCCTGAATCAAGCACAATTGGGATTTAGTTTATATGAAAATGCACCTTTAAAGGGATCTAGTAACTTTGTTGACATGTGCAAAAACTGACGAAGGGTTGATTAAATGTAATTTTTTTGACCAAGTGATGTGTGAAAATTCCATTGTAAATTAATATCTTATGACTGAATAATGAGCAAAAAATAGAGAAAAATAATTTCAATAGCTTTGTACACAGGTTAAAGTCCCATGGAGACTTTCAAATCTGAACACTTTCATCATAAATATATTTATTATGAAAAATAAATTCTGAAAACCAAAACCTGTTCCATGCTTCTATTGGTAATACATACAACGAGGTATGTGAGAAGAGTTCTTAGTAAGTTTTGTGGATTTCGATAATGTTAATGCATCTTTTATGAGATTCAAACTTAAAATATTATCACAGTGGGGTAACAAAATCAATTAAATCTGGCTATCTGGCTTGGTTAGCCCTTAAATACCATGGTCAGTGCCTGACTTAAGCACAACATGGATTTTAAAAGTAAAGTTTATTTTTGTTTAAATAATCTGTGAAACATTTCAAAATTTTCCAAATCGTTTAAATCACTGTGGGGTTACAATAGCAATGAAGTGATGATTATGCTCATTCCATTAGCTCATATTACAGACAGAGAGAGACATTGAAATATCACTGGTAACAACAACCATTTTACAAACCAACCAAGCAAACAATATCAACACTATCATGACTATTCATGACTAGCTCTGGCAAAATGTTAATTTGATCATCTATTTAAAAGGAGTAAATTCCCTCACCTTAATGATCTCCTTCTTGAGGCCGCTGTCCGAGATGAGAGGGTCCGAGGAAGTGAGAGCCTTGACAAACTCATCCATGAAACCAGTCAGCACTGGGTATATGAGCTTCTTGGCAGCACCCTGATTGTGAAGGGGAGGGAATAAAGTTGCTTTTCATTGTACAAATATTTCAAATCAAATTGTCACAATTAACCATATCTTCCCATCTACTCACAGTAGTCTCCAATAATTCAGAAAAATATTTGTGTACCGTATTTGTCGGTGTATTAACCGCATGGTTTTCCCGACGGAATTACCGATGAAAAGGGGGGTGCGGTTTGTACACGGAGATAGGAAAAATTGCACAAAAATCCCCACTAGGACAATACAACACGGAACACTATACATGGGACTGTAATAAATTCTAGAAGAAAAACGAAGACAAAACAACAAAAATTTATCAAAACGGAGATAAAAAACTGTACCTTGATATGTTATTCCTTCTTAAAGGTTCAAGTTTTGTTGAATCTACCTTTGAAAACAGTAAATTCTAAGCTATTTTGGGGGATAAGAAATTTAAATCGTAACTTGCAATCTTGAGAAAAAATATGTGACTGAAATTAGCCACTCCCGATTCGGGATTGATGGCTAACTTCAGTCTTGACTGAAGTTAGCCAATCCTATCGTAATTGATTGCTAATTTCAGTCAAATCAAACCTGCACACTTTTTCTCCACACTACTAGTACTTGCAAGTTACGATCGCAATTTTTCATCTCCAAAACAAGGTTAGAATTTACTTTTTTCAAGGGTAGATTTAACCAAATCTGAACTTGTAAGAAGGAATAACATATCAAGGTACAGTTTTTTTTATCTCCGTTTTGATTCATTTTTGTTGTTTTGTCTTCGTTTTTCTTCTAGAATTTATTACAGTCCCATGTATAGTGTTCCGTGTTGTATTTTCTGGTAAACTCAATTACTCAACAAATCTTACGGATTGATCGGGGAAGGGGCTCATAATTTCCTTTATGTGCTTCAGAGACATCAGTAAATTGAATTACATTTCATAGACCAAAACTCTCTGAAAAAGAATTATGTTTTTTACTTATCCTCGGCACATTTTGACCATCTAAAAATCAAGAATTTTACTATCAAAAATTTTTTTTTTTTCATGGAAAACCCCAAAAGTTAGGGATGCGGTTAATACACCGGAGCGGGTTATACACCGGCAAATACGGTAAGCATTTCTTGCACAAAACTTATGGCAGCGGGTTTCAAATGACATCACAATCAGCAAGCAATTCCTGTTCAGTCATCAAGTTCACACAGTCACATTTTTTTTTAATTTCTCGACCGATATTGTCCAAACTTTCAGTGATAGTTCTTCTCAAATCTCAATCATCCTCCCTATATGAAAAAAACAACACAATTCCAGGGTGAAATTCCCCTTTAAGAATCACACACTCATCAATGAAAAAGACATGCTCACCTTAGACACTGCAGCTATATTGTAGATAAGCGTTGCACAGGTGTTGAAGATCTCTACCGCGCGACCCCGGGTTCGTATCGTGTACAGGTCACTTTGTACAAATATTCTATGCATCTCAGGTAGGATGACTGGTGCCACATGCTCCATTTGATTGTCAGTAACTTCTCGGGTGAATTCTGTAAGAAGAAAAAAAGAAGGAATCGTGAGGAAGAGTTAGAACTTCAAGTGATCCATTGAATGCATAAAACTTCTTCAAAAGTGATATTTGAGACTTTAATAATATACCAATATCATTGTAAGATTCTTCTGAATGATTTATGATTGTTTTTAATAGAAAAGGAAAACTGTTTATAACCTAGTGAAAAAAGTGAGAATTAATGTTGAATGTTATTACCTACTGCCCACTGATTTTTACTACAAAAGAAAAACAAAGTGCTACTAGAATGCTTGAATATTAATTAAATCATTAATATCTCCACAATGAGGGAGAAATTCTCCTGATTTGTTGTTATCCTACCTGTCAGCACTCTCATGGCGCCATGCACCTCGTTGCTGTCTCCCTTGGTGATCATCATCATGAGCAGACCGAAGAGATCTGGCCAGGCGTCGGGCCAGTCCCAGTGGGCGATGGCCGAGATGGCATAGGCCACGCTGGAACGCACCTTACTGATCGATTCTCCCAGGCCTGCGGGCAGATGGGTGCGGATGTGGGCCTTGGCCTGCAAAATGGGAGTTTTTTAATTATTACAGACAACAATGATTCAATGTTTACTCCCTTACAGATTGTATCGCACAGGCCTGCGGGCAGTCGGCTACGGATGTGGGCCTTGGCCTGCAGAATGGAAGGTGGTGTCAACAAAGATTAAATGCCCACCACATGACCAGACAAAAGTTTTCCAACTTCAGCCAAGCAATTCATTATTATTGACCCGACTAGGCAACAAAACAAATCAAAACAAAATAAATTTGTTATATGGGACTAACAACTCTGGTTTCAAGCAACTAAATTGTGAACACAGTTTATTGTTATTTCCCGATAGGGTCACTATGAAAATGGGGAACATATTGAATCCTGTTCAGTTCTTGAATAAAGTATATTTCGCCATCGATTTTACAAAAACTTACTGCACCATATAAATAGAATACGAGTATAGATAGAACTATTATGAAGAATTAGATGACAAAACTCACGAGCAGGTCTAAGCAAAGGTGGACAAAATGTCACTGTGTTACCACAAAATAACTCTTTTGGCATTTGAATCCTTAAAATAATTAGGTTATTACTATAAGTAAAAAAATTTTGCACTAGCCATATAAATATTGGCAGGATACAAATGGAAAAGGAGGGGGGGGGGGGGGAATTTTTCGTAATATAAAAGTAATACACCAGGAGGATGTTGCATAAAGAGTTGCGATTGAACGCAAGCCAGAAAGTATGCGCATTTCAGCCAATCAGAAGTCTGCATTTAGGCCCTTTTTCTGACTTGCAATTGATCACAACTCTTTATGCTTGCACCCTCTGATGAGATACTCACTGCATCGGTGGCCACAGGCGGTCTGAACTTCTCTGAATGAGGCGACCAATGGGCTTCCACATACTGCTTCAGGATTAGTGATGAAAGCTAGAGACAGGGATGGGTAGGACAAACATAATATAGTCAAATAGACCACTAACAGTAAAAAATAAATGGCAATACCCCTTTTTCTACACAAACTTCTACTTTGGAATGTCACAGAAAGCATTATTCCTTGTTCCTGAGATGTTTTCAATTGTATACACTAGGAAAGAAACTATTATCATGTGAGGTACTGTACAGTATTTTCAAAAACATATTGCATAAATATTAATATCATAAATAAGTCATATACATGCATTTCAATTCTAATGGAGACTGGAAGCTCTCATTATTAATTATAAAAACCTTCCCTTCCAAGATATCTAAACATTTGTAGTTTTTACTAAACTTTTAAATTTTCTATTTTCCTACCATAAACAGTTAATTGACATATGACCCATATTATTCAAGTAACTATTAAGTATTCAATTAACTTATAAATAGTTATGTATACATGTGCTTTTCATTTAACCATGTGCAAGAAAATCCTTAAATCAGTATAATGTTTAGGTAGTTACCTGTCTAATAGCAAGGGCACCATTCTTATCTAATGTCAGCTCTGCCAAGTAAACTCCAAATTCTGCAAAGAAGATAGTTAACATTTTAGATGACCAGGGACCCATTGCAGAAAGAGTTGCAGAAAGAGTTGCAGAAAGAGTTGCAATCTATTGTTAAGTTGCAATTCATTGCAAGTCAGACTAATATGCACATTTGAACCAATCAGATTTGCGTATTTAATTGCAACTTTATGATCGATTGCAACTCTTTTGGCAATGGGGCCATGGCTAGTTTTACAATTATGCGTAAATGTAAACAATTTCAGTTCTCATCTTCATGTTTAAGATTCAGTGGCTCAAGGCAACAAGCCCCTAAAGCCCTCTGCAGACAGAGCCGACTCGACCCGATCCGACTGGTTTCAATCCGGCTGGAGTTGGGCCCGGTCGGTCGGATCTGATTCATCGCGTTGAATCGGCCCCAACTGGCATCCGACTGTCTCTCGACTGGCAAAATGTGTGTCGCGAGGCACTGAAAACTGAGCCGATCCGAATGAAAACCAGTTGAATCGGGTCGAGTCGGCTCTGTCTGCAGAGGGCTTAATGCAACTAGTGGCTAGTGCAACTAGCTCCATGTACCTGCAGGGGTAGGCCAAAGGCATAGGACATCTCATCGTTCTCATTGTAAGATCAGTCTTTTGATTCTACTGTCTTTGGTTAGTTAGGCTTAGAATTGAACTTTAACAAAGCGAGTCAATCTTATCATCACCGATCATAACTGTCAGTACAGTAAATGTAAAAGAGGCCCTGAAAACAGATCATAAGGGCCATTCTTTGAAAAGTGAAACTTTTTCGGAAAAATTGAAGTTTTATTTTTCTGTAGTTTTGTTCCATTTTTGGAATGATCCATGTGTAAAGTTTCATGAAATACATGATTTGAAGTTTAAAATGAAACTTTTTTACTCATTTGCATAAATTTACATATTTCAATATTTTTCTAATAATCATAATTCAGAAAATAATCAAGATATCAAAAGGATAATTAGCAAGCTCATTCTTCTCACTTTCCTGTACAGGTTGATACCAACTTTGTAAAAATTCAACCTTTCATTCTTTTCTAAACCCGATATTATAAAATTCCCATTTTTCCATTCATATTGTACATGTCACACACGTGACCACCCCAAAATGTCACACACGTGACCAGACGTTGCCACATAATTAAGTACTATAAAAAACAACGGTTTGATATAATTCTCATTCATTGCTATTGTTGTACTTACAAATGTATAGTACTTCTCTGGTAATAAGATGAACATTATAGCTATTCATATTTTAAAGAATTTTCCAAATGAAATTTAGTTATGAAAAAAGCGCTCCGTGCGAAGTCACACACGTGACCCATGCCATTTGTCCTCTGACATTGGGTTACGTAATCCTTATAAAATCTTTTGTGTTAAGTTTGAAAGACTACAACATATTCAAGTCACATATGAAGTAAAAATCATTATAGTCTCATACTTACTGAAATATAAGCATCCCATTTCAAAATTTGTCATGTTTTGGGTCACACACGTGACCAAGAATGGCCCATAAGTGCCTTTGTTAACAGTAGAGGCACTGGTGACCTACAAATGCAGATCGTCCCAACATATTTTTGGGGGTTGTCCTCATTTATCAGCTCCCACTCTATTGCTGATTGCAGTGGCAAGGTCTCGATGGTCCTATAGATACTTTAAACACACAATTTTTACTTGACACTCTTCTTTTTCTGTGAGAAGATAGACAAGGTTTTTAGCACTCTCAAGTCCTGTAACTGTCACCCTAATCCCTAATCTGAAATGTTGGCACCTTTTTTTAGCAACCAACAGCTGTGTATTAAAAGTGAATAGCTGATCAGTGTAAGTGCGCTACCGCACACTCGCACAAAATTTGCACTGTGAGATATACAATGTATATCGGCGATTTCATTCAGGCACCGGACTATCTAACAGGCCACAGCTACTGCTAAAAAAGTGATGATATTTCCTCTTTTTTTGCCCATCCAAACTTATTCGACACTGCCACTGGATTACAAAGATATTCTGAATCTTGTAAAAATTTGGGTAAGAAATACTTTCTGGTAACATTTATTTCATGTTTTCAGTAGGCAAAATACAGTCCAATGAAAATGCATTGCTTTGTCTTTGACGCTTTTTGTTTGCACTTATTTATGCCTTTCTGGGTTATTTATTTATTTATTTATTTATTCATGGTATTAATTTTGAACACGTATGGCAGCAAACAAGCTGAATTGCATGTGCTAAACATTAAATTAAAACAATGTAATTAATATAAACGCGAACAAACAATATAATTTATATAAACGCAAACAATAATTGCGAAATACGTGTATATATACATCATTGTGAAAATTACATAATAAATTCAAAGTCTTTATTTCTTTGCTCATTTTCAATCCTTTAAAATATTGCTAGTCAGTTTCCTTATAAAGTTTATGTTTGTATTTTATGCAGACTTTCTTCATTCAAATTTCAATGGACAATGTCAATGATTCATTAATTATTTGCAAGATTTCCTTCAATAAAATGTTCATAAACATTGACATTGTAGGTCATTATTTAAGATTAGCTGTACCATTTATCATTTATTTCAATTCAAAACGGAGTGATCTTGCTTTTGTTTAGAGCAAAAGGATAACAATCAAGTCACAAACAAGATAGATTCGTGTGACAAATTTTTTTTTAAACACCAAACACAACAAACACAATATTCAATATATGGGAACGTAACAAATGCAATACAGGCTGGGCGTATCCAAAATTAAGAAGCAAGAAATGTGATTTCTCTGGAGATACAAACCTTCAGTTACTTCCAAAAGTTTCAGCTGTTCCTCTCCTTGCAGTCTTATCTCTTGTTGGGGAGAAAGTATCGCTGATAGACTTTCTAACAATGCATTCCTGACGGTGTTGCTGGCTTCTGCTTCACTGACAGCCATGTTGACTTTTTAGTGCAAGTCTGCAAGATCATGCACATGCGATATAGCATGTTGCGGATCGCGGCCGCGCTTGGCGCGCACATTGAAAACCGCGCGCTGGAATGGAATCGATCGTCGCGCTAAGTTCATTCATTCATTCAATTCATCACCGGCAATCATGGGTCAATGCTGTTTTTTAAATTTTTTGTAAATGGGAATTTGAAAATATATTACCATGATAGGTACCATAACAATTGACAGAAGCATAGCCTATGACATAGCTACAGGGGTAGGGGGGCAAGTTACCCCCCCCCCCCCCCCCGCATTACCACCCCCCCCCCCCCCCTCGCGTTACCCCCCTCCCTGAAAAAAATAGGTAAATAAATAAAAAATAAAAAATAAATTCATAGGGAGAGTATTTTTTTATAAAATAAATAAATAAGTATGTAGACTGTGCCCCCCCCCCCCCCTAAACAATATAATACCCCCCCCCCCCAACACAAACCGTGGCGTACGTGGCTAACTATAATCCGCGGTGAGCCGTGCTATGCATGGCGCCTGGTTAGGTTGTTGGCGGGGGGGGGGGGAGGGGGCATGCGAATGATTTAGGCAGACCTTAGGCCTATATCATGTCTAAATTTTATTTGTTTTAGAAATTTCCTGTATGTTTTGTATTGTTTTTGTCAAATTATTATGTTGATTTTTTTTTTTTTTTTTTTTTGGGGGGGGGGGGGGGGGGGGTTCATGTGCTCTCTCGATTGTTAAATATTCAGGCTGGGGCCATCCAAACATCTGGATGCACAAAAGTTTCCTCAGCGGAGTGCCTCACACACATACACATTGACACACCCATGCACACACACTTTTTTTAATTTAATTTTTTTTAAAGAGATTTGTATTCCTCCAAAATCTACATATAACATTTACAATTGAATATACATGAACAAAATATGTCCAGTGTGAATATCTTATTCATAAACAGATAGGCCTACAATAATAAAGAAAGTAGAAATGATTACCTTACATACATAAACAATTACAAATCAACTGTATATTCAATTTCCTGACTTCATGGAATAAACATAATGGAGGTTATTACACTCACACACACACACATTCTTGTAAGCTAGGGCCTTCAAACGGGGATATGGTCAGGCTCCCCAGGCTATGGTAAATATACCTTCAATCAGGGATATGCCCATTTATTGTGTATGTCCCCGGTTTGATGGTACGCAAACAGGTTGATATGCCCCATCGCCCAGTACACAAACACACTCAGAAACGTTTGCACAAATTCTTCAAACATCCCTACGGTCTTTTAAAAAAACGGTAAAATTGGCTAATACGCGATATCTTGAAAAAATCTAAATAACATACAGTACAGCATGATCTACGATTCCTGAAGCACTACACGGGGCCGTTTGTTCGGAAAACGGGGATATGCCTGTTTCTGTGTGTATCCTCGATTGACAGTGTACAAGTACTGTGTGTATCCTTGATTGAAGACCCTTACAGGAACACACACACACAAACACAATTTTTCTCTCAATACGTCATTTCCACACACACACTCACAATACATACATTCTCAAGTACACAGCAAAGTCAAAAACTTAAAACTAGATGGATTGCGCGCAGTCGAAAATGACGCCACCGATATGACACAATTTTTATATCAAGCCCACATTAAAGGTATTGGTATTTCCCGAAGTGCCCCCGATATTTTTTTGTGAGATAATGAAAACTGTCAAATTTGAAAGAACATACAATTTTAATGACAGAATAAACTTTATTTGATCAAAATCGGTTCAGAAACGGCTGAAATATCCATAAGTATATTTTTATTCAAAAGATTCTTCACCGGTAATCGCCGGGGGATATTTAGACTTTTTAGAACAAAAATTTAAAATGCTTAAAGGTACTACATGGAAAAAAATCTGAATAGGTTTTTTAAAATTTGTTGATATCTCTATTGAATCATTATTTTAACAAAACATTTAATGCACAATTTTGTATGAAAAATGGCTGGTAAAACCAGTTACCGATACTTTATGCCATATATTCCTCTCGCTTTTATTCCTTAGAAAACTTCATCCATATTTTGGAGGCAAAAGGGCATGTTTGCCTCCCACCCCCCCCCCCCCTCCCCAACCCAAACACAGTGGAACCTTTTAAAAATGAGCTGAGACGAGCTCTGTTATACAATTGAGATACAATTGATTGTATCTCTTTCTGCAAAGGGGCCCAGATCAGGTACCTCTTTATAACGGAGCTCGTTATAGAGAGGTTCCACTGAAATGAACTGAATATATTAATATGTTGCAGTGTGCACGCTGCCTAATCTTATTTCTTGGGAACTCTAAAACCATCCACAAGTGTTCAACTACACATACAAAATAAACACACAAAGTATTTTAATTGAATAGTTTTAATGCTGCTAGTTAATATAACTAGATAACAAACAAAGTGCCACGGAATGTGACGGCAAGAAATAAAAGACATACTTATTCAATGAGATGCATGTGAATATAACTCCCTCATTTTTTTTCCTCCAGTTTTGGGCAAAGTATAATGTGCATAAATACTCAAAACAATACTGCATAATTTTATTGACGTATTAATTGTCCCAAGTTACTGCTTTACACGATACATAATTTACAAAATCGGTGACATTTAATATGTTCACACTCCAGAAGGATTGAGTTCTCAAAAATGGGATAAAAACATATTTTGCAAAAATATACACTTGCAAAGGTAGATTAAGATCATTTTTTTTTCAACATTTGTCAGAATGGGAAAATGATCTTAGCAAATTCATTTGTGAAACAGATGAGCTTAAAGGGAATGAAACGTTCTAGTTATCATACTGCTATGTTTGAATGGTAATCTTGATAGCGAGAGGGCGCCATGCAGTCACCTGGAAGATTTAAAGTAATCAATGTGAATTCTTCTAAAAAATAAACATTCAATTTATAATAAAATAAATTCAAAAGCAACTTTGGTAACTGGCATGACTGTGTCTGTTTTATATTACTAAATTTCATATCAGTGAAATCGCCAATATGTTAATTCCAGCAATTGTTAATCAAATTATGTTATCTATGGATATGTTGGCCATATCCATCAGAATGTTGATAAAACAAATGTTAATTTTTTGTTGTTGTAATGATGTGCACTTACCATTCCTACGTATAATTTTCCTCTAAAAAGTATTTTTGAAGCACCCTCTAAACCAGAAATTGACTAGCTACACATAAGTACATGTACTGCATACCTGCCAACATTTGAAAATGAAAAATCCTACTCTCAATTATGTTAGCGCACATCACGCGCGCGAAGCGCGTAGTCCTTTGCGGCCGTGGTCCAGCTCTAGGGTTCTAGATGCTCTCTTGTGCTATCTTAACCTTACTTTTGAACATATGACCACACTGAATGAGCAATACTTCAATGATAAAGATCATAAATATATTGGCTTAATAAGCTTTTTTTCATATACATTCATAAACTATGTATGTGTGCATCTTTCCCCCCCCCCCTTAAAAATCCTACTGTTCCGATTTTTCAGCCTTTTCTAGGGAAAAAATCAGAACAAATAGGACAAAATCCTACTGGTTGGCAGGTATGGTACTGACAAATTTTGAAGTCCAACAAAGGTTAAGCTTATTGCAAACAAAATGTGACCTGCTATAGCAAAACCCGACACTTGTCGGTAATTCATGTTTTGAAGAAATGGGCATTATAAGTTCACACAATGTGTCTAAAAGACCTATGATTGTAAAATTGAAACAATCATATCTTCGCTAATTATTGACCAATTAGATATAACAAAGCATCAAATGAAAGCTTGTGATGAGGCCTTTCTAATGGTGTGAAAATCTACATTTTGATTTTTACCGACAAGTGCCGGGTTTTGCTATAGCCGGTCACAAATGACAGGTACTAAAATGTGCTTTCCTAGCAGCAGCCTCTGTGACTGTCTATTACATTATTAAACAAGGTGCATCAATACAATCTTTGGTATTATATTACTGGAAGATGGGATGAATGTAGGATAACATCATGACAAATACCATTTTTTATACCATTCTATGGGTTCCAATCAAAATACTTCAATTAGCCAAAAGATCAACAATACATGCACATTTGATACACTCCGTTACATGTAGTTAATTCATAGATGTCATTAATACAATTCTTTGAATGCATTTAGTAATGTAGGCAGTGCTTCACATTAGCATTTTTTTCTAGTGGCCCTCCAGTCCACCAAACTCTTGAATTTTCCCAATTTTGGATGGCCCAAAAAAAAGAAGAAAAAAAAACATTAACAAAAATCTTTGATTAATTGACAAACACGTTCTCTGTAAATGATTACAATAAAACATGATAAATTTGTGCGAGTCTCATTTGGTACTTATTTCAATGCACAGCATACATGCGTACATTGTAGATGCATACAAGTACAAATATCTATCATCTTTAATTCTTATTGGCCCGAAATCAATTTTTGGTGGCCCCGGTCTATCAGGCCACTGCTTATGTTGAACCTTGATATAGTATAGGATTAGAAAACTGTTACAAGTGGGACTCTGAGGTTACAAGATGTCGTATTCAATTTAGTTTAGAGCTGTGAACTCGACTTCTCAAACCAAGTGACAATGTCATACATGCTTCTTAAAATACAGTGTAACATTCATCTTCAAACTGAAGATAGATAAGTCTGAAAGGAAAGAACATTCACATGGGAAAATGACCCAAGTTTGAACAATATCAAATAGGATACCAACAAAGTTGGCTGTGACAAAATTCAAAACCTCATAATTACTAAATCAGCAGTCAACAAATCTAAGCCATCATATGTATTGAACCCCATGCCACAACTTTCCAAACAGTAGCACAAATTCTAAACAAAAAGGGGGTTTCAATATTGCACAATTAGCTAGAATACAAAATTTAACAGAAACCAATTGATTGTACAGTCAGTGGAACCATGTTATAATATAGAGCTCTCTGATTCTCTTATAACAAAGTAAATTTACTGTTACAAGCTCTTTAAATTCTTCTCTTTTTTAAATCCTGATATATCAAGATAATTTCATGGTCCCAATCGCCTCGTTATAACAAGGTTCCACTGTAACTTGAATATTCAATCAGTCTTGAAAACTAATTAACAATATCATAATAATTGATGCTAACACTTCTCAAATATAATGTACATGTATGGATTTTAGTTACTCAGGAATGTTTATTGCATGTTTTATATTACATACATATATACTGTTCCAAGTCATTTCTGCTGAAAATGACCAATTTACCCCGCTCCCCCCCCCCCCCCTTTAGCTTTTTTTATAACAAATTTTTATTCAAATGGGGGAAATAATTATTAAATCCTTACAGTACATCAACACCTGATTCAAACAGACTTGTGCCCTAATAGGAGCATCTTTAAAACATTTTCTTCAAAACATACATATTTACATGCCTCTGATAACGATTAGGCTGTATAACAAGATCTATTTTAATACAAATAAAAGGTATTAATACTTCATGATATAGATTTATATAGTAAACTGATCAACTTCAAAGAACAAAGATCCTGTTTATCTTCCTAATAAAATGTTAAACAATGAAAACTTTTGAACACATCTCAGAGCAGAGAACACAGTATACAAAATGCTTTAGAAACATGAACAAATTTTAACTTGGCAAAATAACAGTATTTCAGAAGAAAAAAACCGAGTTGTTTTCTACACATAATATACCTTGTATAACAAAGACAACTAACATGAAAATACACTAATTATTTTCTTTACATACCATGAGCATAAAAGAGTAATATAACACAACAAAACATAATCTTGAACTATGTTGAATTAGAATACCTGATTTATGGTTTAATACAACACATCAGCAGAAAATCAAATACTAGTATTTACATCAGTGTAAATGTTATGTACCCGGTGGATCAAGTGCTATAATTAAAAATATAAATAACAAAGAAACATTATTTATCCTCTCTTTCCCTCTTTCTCCTTACATCTCATTATATCTGGCACGACCCCATAGCCAGGGCTCCACACTCACCTTTTTAGTCAGTGGCCCGGTCGGGCCAGTGAAATAGTTTCTTCCCCTATTCTGGTGGACCGAAAGAAAATTTACTGGCCCAAAAATTGTAATTCATGAGTAAGCTTTTTACTGTTCAAAATTTAACTCTTTCCTAATCAAACCTTTGATTACAGATGAAGCATGATATAAAAGAAAACAAGATTTTTTCATTTTGTCAATGTCGGGTTGAAAATCTTCATGCCCGATCGGGCTACCAAAATATGACTTTTATACATTTTTGCTGGCCCCAAGTTCAATTTCACTGGCCCCGGGCCAGCGGGCCAGTGCGATAGCAAAGATCATAACAAATGGATGGAAGGACAACTATAGTGATGGTTATGTATTAACACTTTTTTTTGGATTATTCTGAAGTAAATAATGAGTCAATCATGGTTTCGGAAACCAATATAATAAAAATGATGGGGATTGGCTTCTATTTTGATTATAATTTGTAGAAGAAAAAAAAACAATTTTCAAGTCCCAAGGCACACACTTCTTTATACCAAGAGTACAACATAAAAATATGCTATTAAGCAGTCACTCAACATTATCTTTAAATGTAACAAAACTATTTTGTTCATCAATTATTAACAAGATTTTGAAGAATTTTGCACAGATATTTCACACCTATTCCTGAGCTCTAGGAAATGTACATAACATTAACATGTGGTGGTGAAATATGAGATGCAGACATAACAATGCCTTCTGTTTTCCCAATGTTCATTGGTTTATCGAACATGTGATATAATTAACCCGTTCACACTGGAACCTGTTATAGCAAGTATTACTTCTATACAGATAACAATATATTGTAGCAAATGGGTTAATAAATATGTATAAGCACCACACACACACACACACATAGGCACACAAACAAATCAACACACAAACATGAAAACACATTGATAAAAGTTCACCAGTACTTAATCAACAAGGTTTTAGCTGCAGGTCTGACAACACGAGGCCTTCGTCTTTGCCCGCTTCTGTTGCCTGGTCACGATGCCATCGCACTTGGAGCATCCACCTTGCACCTTCTCTTTAGGAGTTGGTCGGGTTGGTGAGGTAAGATGCCTGCCAGGGAATCTCCTGGAGCCGTATGTGACGCGGAACAGTGAGTCCTTGTGACTGGATGATATCTTTCTTCCAGGGAAGACTGGCTCCTTCTGGCATTTTGCCGTGGACCTAGTCGTCCGGCTCAAGGAGTCAAAGTCTGACTGGATTTTCTCTTCTCTTGGTGTTTTATTGACAGTCCTGTCGGGAAGTTTCCTAGGAGAAACACTCTCTGCTTTTGTTCGCTTCAAACCATGGTTATCATGATACTCTTCGCCATTGTCCCATGGAAGTGTGTGCGCTGCACTGCGTTTCTTGCCCAGCTGATTTCCTGAGCTGCATTCTAAGTCAGAGTCCATTTCACTGGCTTTTTGGTCACGTGACTGGATGCTATCTTTCGGCTCGCTTGTTTCTTGCCCAAGTTGATTTGCAACGCTGCATTCCAAGTCAAGGTCAATTTCAATGGCTGTTTGGTCACATGACTGGATGCTATCTTTCCGCTCACTTGTTTCTTGTCCAAGCTGAGTTGCAACGCTGCATTCCAAGTCAAGGTCAATTTCAATGGCTGTTTGGTCACATGACTGGATGCTATCTTTCCGCTCGCTTGTTTCTAGTCCAAGCTCAGTTGCAACGCTGCATTCCAAGTCAAGGTCAATTTCAATGGCTGTTTGGTCACATGATTGGGTGATATCTTTCTGCTCGCTTGTTTCTTGTCCAAGCTCAGTTGCAACGCTGCATTCCAAGTCAAGGTCAATTTCAATGGCTGTTTGGACACATGACTGTTGTATGCTATCCTTATGCTTGCTCTTTGGACACACTTCCTGACGTTCCTCTGTCTGCAGCTGTTCTATTTCTTTTTTTGTGCCTTTTCCTGAAGAGCACCAAGATTCCTTCTCTGACTTGTTTTCACAAGATTCCTTCGCTGACTTGTTTTCACAACTTTCTTCAATGCCAGATAATGTTGACTCAACTGCGTTTGAAGGATCAATCGGTATAGGCTTCTCTTGTTTTCCATTTGTAATTGTGGGTTCACTAGTAGTAAGATCTTTCAAACCAACCACATCCTCCCACGGAGAGTCTTCTCGTGTGGATGCCTGATCATCCACAAATGTACAAGAAGTTTCAGCTTGTCTTCTTACATCTTCCCGCAGAGAGTCTTCTTGCGTGGAAGGCTGAACATCCTCCACTGCACGAGAAGATGTTTCAACTTGTCCTGTTACATCCACTAAATCCCTGCCTATTTCCCCAGAGCTCCGATTCTCTTCTGGGTTACATTCTTTCTCAGCTTTTATGTTGATTTGAATTTCCTTCTCTCCTAATTTCAAAGGCGGCGTCATCTGTATTGTTTCTTCTATCAATACAACGTCATATTCTTCTTCTTCATCCCCTGAATCGATGCCTAATTCCTCAGAGCACAAATTCTCTTCTGGGTCACAAATGTTCTCAGCTTTTATGTTGATTCCAATATCCTTCGCTTCTGATTCCAAAGGCTGTGCCATCGGTATTGTTTCTTCTATCAATACAATGTCATCTTCTTCTTCATCTTCTGAATCCATGCCTAATTCTTCAGAGCCCCCATTCTCTTCTGGGTCACATTCTTTCTCAGCTGTCAAGCAAAATCCAATATCCGTCTCTACCGATTTCAAAGGCTGCCCCGCCTGTATCCTTCCTATACTTGATACAATGTCAACTTCTGCAGACATGACTGAGAAGCCATCAATCTCACAGGTCATGTCAGAAACACTGTTTTTATCGTCCATCTGTTCCGCTTCAAACTTGCACTGTGAATGTAACTTTTTGGCAAAAGCATCAACATCTTCACTCTTCAATTCCACCAGATTGCCCTCGGGTTGCTTTCCACACGCTGTGACTTCATCAAAGCAATTTGATCTGTAGGACTTTGCCTCTTCCATTTTCAAATCCACAATTTCTTCCAAATCTCTTTCTGGAAGCACATGTGTTGTTTCAACATCATCGTTTCCTTCATGATTTTCCTGCTTCATAGGGATGCACACGACTTCTGGCAGTGATTCCTCAAACACCTCCGGTTCCTCCACTTTTGTCACAAGAATATCTCTCACTTTACTATCTGGAAACAATGATGAGCATACTTCCACCACTGCACGTCCAATCTTATCCATTTCGCTCTCCAAACTTGCTTTATTCGTATCCGAGGTTTGATCATTATTCCTGATCTGTATTTCCTTGTCTTCTGGAGGTTTCAGTTTGGCGAGTTGATTAATCATTACAACCTTTATTTCTTCGTCTTGATGGGGTTTTGGGATCAAGTACTGAATCGGTATCATCTCCACATTATTCTCCACCTGTGCATCTTGATCTTTCACTTCACTAAGTACCACTGATGGAGAGCATACTTCGATTACATCTTCGTGATCTTTGACCTTGTTTCTTGAATCCCCGCTAGACTTTTCTTGTTGAGGTTTTGACTCAGAGTACTGTTTAAGATTCTCTTTAGGCATCTCACCACTTTTTCTTTTTAGGTTTTCTTTGTTGGACAATGCAACATCCACCTGTGAATCTCCATTTGAACTGCGCATTGCAGGGGACTGCAAATCACAGCCTGAACAGTCACACTGCCCGAGAACCTTATCAGCCTCCTCTTTCTCATTACTACACAATGTTGATTCCACTAGAAATGGAATCTTGGGCGCTTTGTTTCCCTCTTGTGCACCCTCCATGATCTTTTTCCCACACTGCTTATTACAAGTTTCCTGCGTGGCTGACACTTCCCTGTCCAAATCGTCTTGCTTCGCATTAGCATTGCACTCTTGAGCCTTGCTTGACTCATCTGAAAGACTTCCTGATAGTTTGGCACAATTTCCTGATTCTGAAAGAGCATCATCGTGGTGAAGCTCTACTGTACTGTTTGAAACAAGTTTGTGTAAATGCCTCTTGCCATTATTGTTGAAATCATCCACAGTTGTTCGTTTATCCTGCATCATCCCAGCAAGGTACCTGTTCTTTTCAAAGGTTTCCGGAGAGATATGCGTGTCAGTCTCCAAGGCAACATAGGCCTCCACATCATGACGGCGGCCGTTTATTCTACTCTTTACTTGATTGCATGTCTCACTCAAAAAGGAAGTGTCATTTGTTAGCAGCTTATCCTTCTCCACAATGTCAGCCACAGCTCTATTCCCAGCACAATTGTGTAGCTCCTCATCCACACACGACAGCTCATTCAACTGTTGTTGACTGTTCTCAAGCAGGACCTGCTCTGCCTGCATTTCAGATTCTTGCGATGAACATTTTGTGAATGATGAACACCCACTGCCCATTTTCTCAAGGGTTGTTTTCTCAGCAATGTCTTCCATCGTAAGTTCATTATCCTCCACTTCCGTGTCTTCATCACTGTTGAAATCATCGGTGGAAGCAACAGTATTGTTTCTTTCAATGCTAGAGATGTCTTGTAGGACAACCGAAAGGCCATGCACGTCTCTCTTAGAAGCTTTAACCAAGCTCTCTTCATAAGTTAACTCTTTTGAAGAGCTTTGAACTTCATTCTCCTGTTCGCAATCATCTTCCTTCACCGATGTTACTGTACAAGGTTCCATTGTCTGTAGCGATGAACACTCTTTCCACAATGTTGCGCTAACTTTTCTCTTGCACGGCTTCCTTTGATGCTCTGACTCCGGAAGCCTCTGATGCTCTCTGACAATGGACACTAACTCTGTTCCCCTCCTACATCTCTCAAGGGCTTGGAAGCAAACTGCCTTCAGTTCTTGTATCCTCAGAAGCTTGCATGGTTCTCCCCCGATATCCCAGGATTTGATATGCACTCTGATACAGTGACTGCACCCATTGGGCAGCCTCCATTCTGTCCTGAACACCTTACTTTTGTGGAGGTACCTGCAGCAGACCTTGGAGACTTCACTCCATTCCAAGGCAGGAGAGATCTCTTCGGGCATGAAGTACTTAATGCATTGAACAAGATCATGCTGCATGTAGGAGTTTAGTTTGGGAAGGTTTACGTAGGTGACTTTGCGATTGAAGATGTCCTTTAGGATGTTGTAGATCTTGATGGAAGGGGCGATGAAGAAGACTGTTAGAATGCAGAGCCTCTGAAGTCTGAAGTCTCCCTCCAATAACTGATACAGAAGACAGCAGATGGCCACATTACCACTATCGATGCTCGCTGCCAGGAAGAAGTCTTGCGACAAGGGAATAGAAGGATTGGTCAGAGCATGAAGACACAGTGACACAAGAACAGTAGTTGCGGCATCACCAATCTGTAAGACACAAAAAAGAATGAAAAATAATGAGAATGACTTTAATATTGATAAATATGATATCATTGAAAATGAAATAGAAATGGTAACCAGAACGTCAATGACGTAGCGCTCATCCGCCATCTCGCAACATCAAATATCGCAAATTTCATGTGGTACACTTTTCAACTGGTCAAAAAATAAAAATTGGATGCCCTGGAAGGGACATAAAAAACCAGAACGTCAATGACGTAGCGCTCATCCGCCATCTCGCAACATCAAATATCGCAAATTTCATGTGGTACACTTTTCAACTGGTCAAAAAAAAAAATTTGATGCCCTGGAAGGGACATTAAAAAAAAAATATATATATATATATAAATTTGACGCCCGGAAGGGACATGGGAAAAAATAAATAAATAAATAAATAAATAAATAAAAAATAAATAAATAAAAAATAAAAATAAAACAAATAAAAAAGAAAACGAACAAAAACAAACAATCAAACAAAAAAATACATAAATTAAAAAAAATAAATAAAAAATAAATACAAAATAAATAAATTAAATTAAATTAAAATAATAAAAAAAAAAATTTAAATTTAAAAAATAAAAAAATGAAAAATTACCATAATTAATGAATGGAGAAAAATTTCAAAATTCTGTGAAGAGGTTTAGTGTACCAAAGTTAGCTCTACCAGATAAAGCAAACCAAATCAAAATCGGTCGAGAAATGAAGGAGAAGCATTTTTTGTGATTTCTGGAATAAATTTGCATAAATTACCATAATTAATTAATGGAGAAAAATTTCAAAATTCTGTGTGGAAGTTTAGTGTACCAAAGTTAGCTCTACCAGATAAAGCAAACCAAATCAAAATCGGTCGAGAAATGAAGAAGAAGCATTTTTTGTGATTTCTGGAATAAATTTGCATAAATTACCATAATTAATTAATGGAGACAAATTTCAAAATTCTGTGTAGAAGTTTAGTGTACCAAAGTTAGCTCTACCAGATAAAGCAAACCAAATCAAAATCGGTCAAGAAATGAAGAAGCATTTTTTGTGATTTCGAATAAATTTGCATAAATTACCATAGATAATGAATTTCACGATTCTGTGTAGAAGTTTTAAATCCCCCTCCTAGCCCTATCTTATGAAACAATCAGAATCAAAATCGGTTGAAAAAGGTGGAAGGACGGACGGACGGACGGACGACGGACGCCACGCCATGGCAAAAGCTCATCAGGCCCTTCGGGCCGGATGAGCTAAACATTTTTTTTAAAAACAAACAAACAAACAAACAAACAAACAAAAATAAAATAAAACTAGATGGATCTTCGACTGCGCGCAGTCGAAAATGATGCCTCCGCCATTACGCAATTTATTCATATCAAGCCCAAATCAACATGTACACAGAATTAATTCTGTCAACTAAATTTTGATGGTACTCTGTCTTTTACATCTTGACGTATCACAATTATGAGCTACATGTATAAGTGACCCCAAAATCTAATGACTACAATTGTTCCCTAAGATACATTCAGGTATCAAGTTGGATTGAAATCTGATATGCAGTTCTTGAGATTTCCAATCTCAAGCTACTTTTACATATAATGAGCCCTGTGACCTTTGACCTCATGACCCCCAAAATCTAATCAGTTCATTGGCTCTCCAAGGAACATACATGTACCAAGTTTGGTCAGAATCTGTCAATCCCTTCTTGGGACGTACTTCCTTTTGTAAGTATGTACGTACGGACGGACGGACGGACGGACAACCCGAAAACATAATGCCTCCGGCTACTTCGTTGCGGAGGCATAACAATTAAAAATTACCATAATTAATGAATGGAGAAAAATTTCAAAATTCTGTGTTACCCAGGGGGCAAACCACCATTTTTTTAGGATTTCAGCTTTTGCCTGTTGTAAAAGGTTGGCCACCAGAAATGACTTCTAGGACATTCTAGGATCACAACCTAGGTGGACAACCTTGTAAACTAGCTACTGGAAGTCCACAGGATGAGTTTCAAGAAAACCACACCTAATGCACTAATATTGTGTTTCAGCCTTAGGGGTCATGAAGACCCAGTCACACATCTTGCACATTTACACCACAATGCACTGCTGATTCTAGCTTGTTATTTCATGGAGGTCTTCCCTAGAGTCTTGCGCATCGTTTGATACCAAATTTGAGCATATTGCATATTTGGTTACTGTATCACACGTCGTTACAACGTGATGCGTCACACATGGACGTGGAATTTCGAATACAGCGCTTATGTATGAAATGCAAATAACTCCTTAAGAGTTAAGAATAGGCTACATTTTTATCTTTAAAAACTTAATTCGCTTTGAAATACCTATTAAGAGCATTATACAATGACACCAACTATGTAAATTCACAAATTAATACAAAACAAAAGAATATATTTAAGAATATGAGTTGTCAATGTATTAATTTGTTTAGATTGCGATAAAATGATACAAAATCCATCATAACTTTTCATCATTTGAATCAGATACGGGGGAGGTACAGTCAAACCTGCTAATGCGACCACCTGTCTATTTTTCAAACGTAGTTTCAGTACCTCCCCGGGAGCATACATAATGATAATTATATGTGTACAGAAGAGTGAACATTTATTTAAACAATTATTAGTATCATAAAATCGCGTCCTTCTATGTGATGTTTCAACAGCCATTATTTGCGCGGAGTTCTATTTACTGAGTATTAATTACATTAGAATAGCAGTTATCTTTCTATTTTATTATCAAGGTTATCACCTTGACGTGGTTTGGCAAAATAGTCTCGTTGGCACTTAACCAATTCAGGAATTAACCAGAGAATACTCGGGCTTGGGTCAATGTAAAATACATGTTATATCAATATCAATCAGTCCTGAACGGGTATTGCACGATTTTAATAGTCAGGAATGTGGTAGGAGTCTATTTTAAATTTTAAACAAGAGAATACATAAGAATATGAGTTGTCAATGTATTAATTTGTTTAGATTGCGATAACATGATACACAATCCATCATTTGAATCAGATACGGGGGGAGGTGTGTGTGTGTGTGTGTGTGTATTTTTGTGTGTGTGTGTTGGGGTGGGGGGTAGGAGGGGTTCACAAGACCACCAGTGGACTCCAAAATAATTATAATCGAGGTCTACTCACGCAGTATGGACGAAGTGTAACTGAAGGCTAACATGACAAGTTCAAAGCAGAGTTTCTTACTAGTTCTTAAAGGAGGTACATTATGAAGCTTGGAAGGGGGTACTGTTGTTAAGGATTGGCCGCAGAAGGGGCTTATAGGACCTTCTAGGAACACAACTTGGGTGCAAAACCTTGCGGACTATCTGCTGGAAGTCCACATCAAGCGTAAACTGAAGAGAAAAACACGTCTACACCAAACCACTCACTAGACCGAACCACTCATCTCTGCCGAGTTGAAATATATGCTGCACCTTCATTCATCAGTTTATCCAGCGCACATCATGATCTATGTCGTGTCATCAGGGATAAAGAGCCTTAGTCGAGGTCGTGGCAGTAGCGGAAGCCAAACCGTACACAGCAACATCGCATTCCTTCAGGACATATCAAATGTGCAGTGTTCTGGTTAAATAAAACCTCACCAACGTGAAAAGGGGTGTTTGAAGGCATTAACAGGGTCTTTTTCCAGTGAGCAGAAAAAGACAAGACTCATGACACTCAACGCCTTCTACACCCTAACAAGAATTTCAAGAAGAAAAGAGGAAAAAAACAGCCGCACCAGGCATCCAGGTAAGAGCAATGAAGTTCTGCGCATGACACTGATTTTTGCTAGAGTTAGACAGCTTGACATGTATGACTTCATATGAAAAGCAATAATTTAGTGATATATTCCTCCTACTCTGTTCAAGGAAAGCGGCAGTATGAGAAGTGGTAGGAAGGCTAGCCTAGTGAAGTTATTACAAGAGGAAACCAAAGTGCCAAACCTAAACGTTTCTGATTTGCCTTATGATAACAGAAAGATCAGCAGTGGTCCTTGCTGCAATATGTGCTGCATGTCACTGGTCCTTTCACAAAAGTGACACATTTAAAGCATTTCCAAAGCATGGAACCGCCTTCTTCATGTAGGAACAGTTATTCTGACACCATTTGACACATCCATATGATATTGTCTTGTCCAGGCTTGCTGTCAGTTTAAACTAGAACTGCTTTTCCATCATTCATGGACTATCCAAACTCTGTACATGATAGAATGTTTGGCTTGGGAAAATATGCGTATTCTTATCAATGATGGCATGAGAATTACTCGTTTGAGACAATGGAGAAAAGCGTCCTCTTTAGGAGGCAGTAGCTTCAGGAGAGTTGACTCGTTGTTCAAGAACTGTTAAGTTCTCAGTTTTCCCAGATCGGAATCCTTAAACTGGCCTGCTTTGGTGCTGTACACATCCATGGTGGGTTCTCGTGTCCGAGTGATAATGTCATATGTTAATGCATCGGCAGGTTTTTTTTACCAGCAATGTCGGTACGTTCTGATTCTGGGCTGTCCTCACCAACATCTCTGAGAGATCAGTGAGACGTCTTGAACCAGGAAATATGCACGTGCTTGTGACGTCAGTGTCATTGGTATGAACAACTACTCTGTCGACTCTGTTAACTACTCTGTTGTAGAATGTGTGAAGTAAAACCCTTGTAACAGCCTCGTCATGCCTGTTGTGTAGATTCAAGGGCAGGAACCTCCATAGCAGACCCCACTGTGAGAACAACACTATTTTATTTATTCTTTGAATCCACCACCAATGTACAGATGGCTTTGACCAAGCTAAGGTTCAAGCTGTCCATAATCACCTTTCACAGGGGAAGCTCAAAAGGTTTGTTTTGGTAGCTTGATATCGTGAAAAACTCCTGTGGATCAGGAGCATGCGCAATTCCCACTGACTTCATAGACTTTGGCTCATTTGGATAGGGCACACCTCTGTTCCTGTTCAGCAGACTTCAGGCTGGCCTAACTGTATCTGTAACTACAAAAGTGTATGATATCAGTACAGAAAGGAAATTCTTCCAGCAACAGATTTGCGTGCCATTCAGTGACTGCTTCAAATGCTTCACCTTTATGAGATGGCCAGTGACATACCGTATGCTGCACATTGCATCAACAACCACTGTTCTTTGACAGTTCGGTTATCATTGACCTTGACTACAACCTCTTGATCCCTGATGACACGATTCAGACTAGATTTATGGTGTGGGCTGGATGAATAGAGATGCAGCATAGAGGGAGCATACACTTGAACTTTGTCTGTAGAGATGGCTGCATTTAGTGGGTTTTTGTAGATGCTTTCTTTTTAAGTTTCGCTTCCTGTGGACTTCCAGGAGCTAGTCCGTGAAGTTGTCCAACTAGGTTGTATTTCTAGGAGGTCCTATGAGTCATTTATGGGGGCCAACCTTTAACATGAGCCAACTATGTTCATTTATAATATACCTCATTTGCAAGCTTCACGATGTATCTCCTTTAGACCTAGAATGAGACTCGCCCTCATACGTGTCATGTAAGCCTACAGACACACTTCGTCCAATCTGGGTGGGTAGACCTTGATTATAATTATTTTTGGAGTCCAATGATGAAAGGCTGGTCTTTTGAACACCCCCTTCCCTCCTCCCGTGTATCTCATTAAAAGGATAAGCTTAATATGTGATTTTGTGGATATATTTTGTATCATTTGATATAGTAATTTAACCACATCTAAACAAATTATAGCATTAACAACTCATATTCTTATGTATTTCATTGTTTTATTGCTTATGTTTTGTATTGTTTATTAATTTACATACTTCGTTTCATTATATATGCTCTTAATAGTTATCTGAAATGCGAATTACATTTATAAAGATCGAAATATAGCCTATTTTTCATTTTAAAGAATTTAGTTGCCTTTTATACATATGTGCTGTATACAAATTGCAAAAGTGCATTGTGGTGTAATTGTGCAAGATGTGTGACTGGGTATTCTTGACCCCTCAGGCTTAAACACACTATTTAGCTGCATAATTGGTGAATATCTTAAAACCCAACCTGTGGACTTCCAGTAGCTAGTTCGCGAGGTTGCCCACCTAGGTTGTGATCCTAGAAGGTCCTAGACGCCATTTCTGGTGGCCAACCTTTTACAACAGGCAAAAGCTGAAAAACCCCTTTTGCCCCCTGGGTATGTAGAAGTTTAGTGTACCAAAGTTGGCTCTACCAGATAAATCAAACCAAATCAAAATCGGTCGAGAAATGAAGGAGAAGAAGCATTTTTTGTGATTTCGAATAAATTTGCATAAATTACCATAGATAATGAATTTCACGATTTTGTGTAGAAGTTTTAAATCCCCCTCCTAGCCCTATCATATGAAACAATCAGAATCAAAATCGGTTGAAAAATAACGAAGAAGAAGCATTTTGAAAACTGTGGACCGACGGACGGAAGGACGGACGGCGGACGGACGCCACGCCATGGCATAAGCTCATCGGGCCCTTCGGGCCGGATGAGCTAAAAATGTAAATTTGAGTACACATCTTTGAGAAATTAACAAACAGAACAGACCACTGTGAAAGCAGTTTTTTCTCTCGTCTGAAGAGCCATTAACAAATAGAACCATTAATTTTTTTTGTTGTAGTAATGACTCGGTCAAAACTGCTTATACAACCACTCAAGAGGTACAGATGATGAGGACTTTGTAAGCAGGTGATCTTGAAACACAGGTGACTTATGCATGTTTTACCATACTGAAAAATAAAAAGTTTATAATTACAGTCAAATTTACGCCAGCAAACACCAGTACAAAGACCACTTAGTCATTATAAACAGTAATCTAGTAAACATGTCTGTAAAGTCAACATGTTTTCTCCCTTGATTGATCTGTAATACAGGACTGACCATAAACTCACTATGATGTTTACCTTCTTATAGACCATATCTGCCAGGCAGAAGAGGTAGATTGGGTCCTTGGTGTGTCTGTAGATGTGATCCAGCTCTGTGGCAAACGCCTGAGCATCCGATGCACAGTGCTCCCATGTGCAATCTAGCCACAGCCTAGTGATTGTCCTAGTCAGCGCTGCGTTGCTGCCTGCCCATGCCTGCTGGAGCGCCATGCCTGCCAGCAGGGAAGCCACTTCAGGGCAGTACTCTCTCATGTTCTGGATGACCCTAGCAAGGTGGTCCAAGGATGACTCCTTAGCAACCTGGGAGGAGGGAACAGAATCACAAATTGTAATAATAATAAAGTATCATATACAATTCCATTATGTAACCACTGACATAGCAGCAGATCTAATCAGTTCATTGGATCCTCAAGATACATACATGAAACAAAGTTATATGGCAATCTGTCAACCAAATCTAGAGATATCACGATTAAGAGCTATTTTGTGCATACAATAAGCCATGTGACCTTTGACCTTTGACCTCATGACCCCCAAATCTAATGACTTCATTCTCTCATTAAGATAAATGAATGTACCAAGTTTCATGACAATAAGTGCATTAGTTCTTGAGAAATTGCGATAACGAGCTATGTTTGCATATGTAATGAGCCCTGTGACCTTTGACCTCATGACAGTGAAAAAAATACACGGGGGCGGCGGGCAAATCCGCCCCCGAAATGCCCAAAAGAGCCCCCCCCCCAAAAAAAAAAAAAAAAAAAAAAGTAGCCCCCTAAATTTTTTTTATTTTGGGGATTTTTTGTTTGGATTTTCTGTTTGGATCGTAATCAAATGCTTATAAGATTATCACTTACAGTAAAGGAGCTTAATAGTAGCCCCTGAAATTCGAAAAAGAGCCCGGAAATTTGTAGCCCCCGACTGGCCCCGAGATGATCAAAGTAGCCCCCGAAAAGGAGCCCCCGAAATAAAAATACTAATTTTTTCGCTGCCTCATGACCCCAAATCTAATCAGTTCATTGGCTCCTCAAGATACATACATGTATTAAGTTTTGGTGGAAATCTGTCAATATGTTCTTGAGATATTGCAATAACAAGAACGGGAAGTACAGACGTCTGTACATACGGACGGACGGACAGACAACCAGAATACATAATGCCAGGGTTTGGGTTTCGTTTAAGAGAGAAGACTGTTGTAACTACCTGATCCTTGATGGTATCCTTTCTACCAAGCTTGTGAAGCAGAAGACACATGGTCTCCAGGAAGATTGGGACCTGTCCCAGCTCTGGATGGTTAACGCAGGCCTGGGCCAGGTTGAGCGCTCGGTTCAAGGAGCCGTCCTCTATCAGGATGCGCAGCCGATGCTCCAGGATGAAGTGTCCTTCCATCGAAAGGAACTCGGTGACTGCATACAAAAATGGGTGCATATAAGACAGGGCACTTAGAAAAATTATCTTCTGACTTGCCTCCGATTTGGATTCTTTCAATTGAAAACGTGTGTTATGGTTAAAATTAAATTAAAAAGCGAGATAGAAAACATTATTTTAAATCATTTTCTGTAACTTTTCCTAAGATGCTATTAAAGTGTAACCAGTTTATCTGTAAAGATTTAAAATAATGGAAAGAACAAAGTCAAACAGATCCAACTATGGAGAACACACATTTTACTGAACGGAATCACCTCTAACAAATGTAGGATCAGAAACTCTTTATTAAATAATTTCTTAAGCTTATTTTTACTGATTTGTTTCTCTCAAGGAAATGTTACCTTGCTCTTCCTGGATTAAATCAGTCGCAGACAAGATAGCAGACATGGTCTTGCCTCTCCAGGGGTTCTGGGCCAAGGTAGCCACCACCAGGAAGCTGTTCTGAGCCCAGGGGCACAAGGAGCAGTGGTACGCGTAGAACTTGCTTGCTGCATAGGCTAGGTCGTCCTGGGGTCCTTTAGACCAGCTCCGGTCCAAGATAAGCAACACACAGTACCTACAAGAAAACAAAACATGATCATTAAACTACCGATGTTGCCAGGGGTTATGCACCAACCTAGCCACCACAAGGAAGCTGTTCTGAGCCCAGGGGTGGTATTCTGTAAGGATCTTAAGAGGTGAAGTTGATCTTAAGATCAACTTTGGCATTCTGTAAGTTGCTCTTAAAGTTGATCTTAAAGAAGATAAGATCAACTCCAAGAAGTTGATCTTAGGTATGCAAATTTATGTAAATCACCTGTCCTACGATAAGACGTATTCTGTAACTGCATGCGTGCTCCTAAAATATAAGACTGCCCTTACCCTGTCTTTGCCATTGGATAATACACGCAACAATATTTGCAAAATGAGTAGCGCGTAAGACAAGATAACGCGCACTCAGTGGACAATGAAACCCCATCGCCGTGTGTTTGTTGTGCGCGGAGAAACAATCAAACTCGAGTAACCGAAGCCACACCCCCAAGGTTAAATTAAGATAAGAGGCAATCTCTGATTGGTAAAATTACATTAATTATTCATTATTCATTCTAAGATCGTCCTTAGAAGATCAACTTACAGAATACCGATTTTGCAGCTCTTAGGGAGGTCTTAAAGTTGATCTTAGGATGAACTTACAGAATACCACCCCTGAGGCACAAGGAGCAGTTGTATGCATAGAACTGCATTGCTCCAGGATATCTTTCAACCAGCTACAGTCAAAGATGAGCAACGCACAGTACCTACAAGACAACAATACAATATCTATGATCTAATTACTATGGTGTCTTTGTATTAAGATGAAGAGATATGTTCAAACTTCACACCCTGGGCTACAGAGAGAAGTAAATAGCATAGAACTTGTTTGTTGTCATTTACACCCGATATTCACACAATATCTCCTACAAGAAAACAACAAAATTATATCACCTATTCTGGTCTGTGCATAGAACTTGCTTGCCACATAGGCTGGATCAACCTTGTGCACTTTAGACCAAGTCCTGTCCAAGATCAGCAACATACAGTACCTACACAAGTAGTACTGCAGTCTGATGTGATCTCTTCTACTTGGCTCTAAGAATATTTCTCATAATCCAATAATGACCATTGGCATCTAGTACAGATAACCAGTATGAAAATAACAAAAAATTCAAGCCAGCAGGTAGGAAACACATAGAGAGCACCAACAACTGTGTTATGAATTGAACTCCATGAAAAATTTCAAGGGATCTGGTATGATTTTCAAGGCCAATTTTGTAATTTTCGGGGACCTTTTTGGCATTTTCAGGGCTAAGTTGCCCCGAGCAGCAGAGGGCCCCCCGCATATTTTTTTTTCACCGATTAGAAAACTCACTCATATATCCTTTTGCACACTGTAGTAAGACCCTGATCCCCATGGTCGAAGAATTTTGTTGCTTCTTCAATCTTCTGCAGCAAGCCCTGATAGCCACTCAGGACCTGGAGTAGGGGCAGGCTGGTCTTCCTGTGGTAATCATCAAACAACTCTATCGCCTGTTTTCAAGAAGGATAAATAATTTGATAAAGTCAGTCATACTTTAAATTGAGTGCTTAGAGGAATCCAACTATTTTTTTTAGCAATGCCTCATCAACTATCTGTAACAAAATTTCCTGCTTTTTCTTTTTCTTTATAGACACTCATTTCCATTTCATGAGGTACATGTAACTAACAAACAACAAGTATATTGCCTGCATTCAAGAAGGGAAATGATTTCTGTTAAAAGTCACAAATACTTGACAGTACGTATGCTCATGTAAACCAAATAAAATACACTATTTCATGAAAATATCCTTGATAGACTGATAGTCAATTTTCCAGTCTGAGTTTGTATTAAAACTATTTTAAAAATGACACAAAATTACATGTTTCCAGCAGTTTAAAAGCCTGTGTGACTTGTAGTCAGGATTGCAGCGCAGGGGCATGGCCCCCGGGGAAGGGGGGGGGGGGGGGGCACTCAAATTATTTGTTGACGGGGGTGCGCCTCCCAGAACTCTGAAATTAGGGTCTTAAGAGCCGACTACAAGCACGAAATATCTCTTAGGAGCTAGAAAAACCCTGAAATGGGAGTTAAGGGGTCTAAGGAGCAGAATAAAACTACAAAATACATGGACTTGGAGCTACCAAAGACCTACAGTATGAAAACCCTCAAATGGTGGTCCAAGGAGCTGACTAGAAAAAGAATAATGGACTTGGCGTAACTCAACTAGCTATCCAAGTCATTCCGGGCGTCTATGGAGCTGCAATTTTTGAAAATCGGGTATCTTAAGAGCGGCAATCGGGTGTGAAAACGGGGGTCTTGTAAGTGGCACATACCCATCTTACATTATACATGAGTGCCCCCCCCCCCCCCCCCCCCCCGCCCCGGGGAATGGCAAAATGAAACCATTGCATTTGCACGCAGAAGCACATCTACTAAAGTACATGGACCAGTCAGCTGGACCATTTCCACTCAATTTACGTTAATTAGCTGTAGATGAGCATACCTGCCATTTGTACATTGTACCATTGCACAATATCCAATTTCCATTCAACAGTTGAACGCCGTGAATTTAGCTCTCGCTGTGGAAAACTGGAAATTATAGGGTTTTTTTCTACAATTTGCAGTCTTCAAAACAACAGAGTTGGAAATTAAATTATGAAATTATATGAATTGTGGATCAAACAAATTTGTTTTTGCATTTGGCTTTGCTGGCTGGTAAATGGAGAAAGGAATCAGCTGGCAAAAATATGTTTGTGAACATTGTAAAGTGCAGCAAGGGGGAGAGTTCATCTCTGCACACTATATTTGTATGTGTGGGCAGAATCATCAATCTGTACAGATAATTATGAACTTCCACCTGCATTGACGTCACATACCTTTTGTGTAATGCAGACAGCATTATTGAAGGGGGCAATCCCAATGGTAATTTTTAGTTTGATTTTTGAAATCACAGAATTCTTTTTGTCAGAAATTATCAAACATTATTTCAAAAAGAAAAAACAGATATTCTCAGGCGCGGCCCAGCAAATCTCATCAACAATCTGTGTCAAATTCAAAATGTTCAATTTTTCAGTTAAAAGTATAGTGAAATCCCGGCTTTGATTCAGGTTTATAGCATTAAATATACATGTGCCTATATTGATATACCACACTCTTTTTTTCAAAGAAATCCTTAAGTTGGGCAGAAAAGGTAAATTTCATGCAACTTTTTTGCTTTTTTTGCATCGGCGTTCCATGCTCCTAAAAAAGTTATTTATAGCGCAGCGCGAATGTGCGCACGTGCCACCCGTGTCATGACATCACAAGAAGACCGCAACACGGAGTTCAAAGTACGAATCTGCATGGCTTACATGCAGAAACTTGAAAACAAACTCGTTTTTGCTTGAAATTGAGGCTTAACTGAAAATTCCTAAGAAACGAATTATAGCAGCTTGCAGCAACACATCTGAGTGTAGATCGTCCATGATATAAACTTAAACAAATGTTTGCAAATATTGAAAAAAAAAAAATCGAAATATTATCTCTCTGTCAACGTGAGTATTGCACTCAGCGTGTACGTCTATGACCGAGCTATACTGCGATTGCTTGCATGTGACGTCACAAAGATGATGTCATTTGTCTTCGCCCGGACTCAATTTGTTTACGGGGATTACTAAAGTGAATTTAAAAGTTGATTTTTTTTATTTTACTGGATTTTCCGACGCCGAAAATATGTTTTTATTAGTAATCTTCATGACAATCTACCTTAGATACAGTAAAACACAATTTTTATGTACCGTAAAACTCCATGTATAAGATGCACTTTTTTTCCGTCAGAAAATTTTCAAAGTGGGGTGTTTCTTATACACAGGTAGTCATGTTGAATGTGTATAACACATGGTTTAGGGTATGACAAGAACTTACAGTCAGTTGTAGCATTCAGCTAAATATACCTTTTTCTCACACACAAAATATTGGTTACATACCTATGTAAAAATTGCAAGTTTATTGAGCAGTAATACTGCTGCTAATGAATATTCATACATTCGTGAGCAGCAGTACTAATTAAATATGCATTTTTCTAACCAGTGGTTATAAATTTTGCTTATAATTAAAATGAGTTAAGAGTAAATTTAGAAAATTGCATTATATTTAGTGAGTATTGGTGCTCATGAATATGAATATGAATATTTATGAGCACCAGTGTTACTGCTAAATAAATGTGCAATTTGTGTACTAAATACTACTAACCACTATTTTTATGTGAGAAAATGATTGATGAATGCTACATTCAACATTAAGCTTTTTTCATGCCCTAGACCAGTGGTATAAGCATTCCAACAGCACTTCAGGGTTAAAAAAAAAAAAAACAGGGTGTACCCCCCCCCCAAAAAAAAAAAAAATTGCTGTGAAAGTTGGGGGTGCGTTTTATACACGAGTGCGTCTTATACACAGAGTTTTATGGTAGTTTTCTTGTCGGCCAACCTTTAAAGTCTCAAATGTTATTTTGCCATTTGGGCAAGCCAATATCTGACACTTTACAGGTGCACCTTTAATTTTGTAATCAATCAATTCATATGCACATTCATAATCATGCCTCAATCATCACACATTTTCATTCCCGAGACCCGAGGTCCGTGGACAAAAGGTGAAAAGCCAAACAACAATAAACGAAACACCCGACAACATGCATGAGCCATGATGATATGAATGATGAATATGATCATGATGATTTAGAAATAGTATGGTATCGGGTCCTATTACCGGATACCATTTCTTTACGCCATGAAAACGATCAACATGAAGAACAGAGATGGGCAATTCCGTATGAGAGAAGGCAAAAACACCACATCTCAAAGTTGAGCAATCTTCCCTAAATCAAACTGTTATCGATAGAGGAAAACTTGAATTTTAGGAAACTGAAAACCATTTGTGTATAGCTCTATTGGTTTTGCAAATATTTCTGCTTGAATTGAACAGAAATGTATGACCTTTTATTCATAAATCAGCTTCATTTCATGAAAATGAAGTGAATCTTTTAATTCAATGATTGTTTCTGCTCTTTTTCTCATATTTTTCATACAATGTAGCAACAATCACAAATTGTAAAGCATGGGCAGTAACTTCATTGCATTTTTTTTTGGAGAAATTTTTGAAATCTATGCATATTTGATCGTAATTCCGTTACGATAAAACGTAATAAGTTTTTCTCAATATCTTATTACTTGTTCTTTAGTCATGTCATTGTGAATTCTCTTCCTTCACCACAGTCCTAAGAACTTCCAACATAATTTTCTGAAATAATGTCACTACTTTTTCCAAAATTGGCGTAACGGTATTAGTAATTCCGTTACGTAACGGTATTACACGCACATGGTTTGTAAGGTATTGAATGATATTGCTGAAAATAAAAAAAATTCTTGTTCTCAATGTAGAAATACCCTTTAAATAGCATGAACTGTAGCCATGTAGACAATAAGTCATTATACAAGTACTGTACAATGTTACTTTATGTGACTCATTGTACCCACATGCTTCATATTGCATCAATGGTGATTTAACTAAATTGATACACCATAGATAATTTCTCTAATCTCTCCATGAACATAATAGGGATGATAATGTTCTATCATTAAATTAGTTTCCAGCAAGAACCACTTGACTGAAATTATGAAGATGCAGCAGATTCATGTTTGTACTTTAGAAAGGGAAAACAAAAATACAATTTTTTTTAAATATCCAGTGATTAGTATGACACTGGTGCTACAGTACATTTATTTTCTCACATTAATTTACGTTCATGTATTTTAAGATATAAATCATACCTTCAACTTTCAAGGAGTTTTAATATTAATAATTTTGTAATTGTATGTAGATTTGAATATCATTGATCAGTTAAAGGCTCATAACTCATCATTAATTATGTAAATTTGTATTAAACTGAAAAATATAAAATTAAACATAAATACAGAATAGGCTTCAAGATATTCAAAACTAAACATAATACAGGCTAAGATACATGTTTTATTCATTATCATAAAGTCAGAATACATTGAGTCTTCAGTGTGCTTCTGTATGCAGATCAAAGAAGAATGATGAAAATTGCATTTTCAAATGGGAATTCCTAAAGGTGTCTTTCATTTTTGGCAATTCCATATTTGGTCATGCGTCATGAGGTCGCCTCCTTTTGCGTTACATGCCGATTTGGGATTCTGCGAGACAATGTTACAGTTGAGAGCAAATATTTTCTGAAGAACTCCCCCTATCCTATCAAAAGTATACATTTTCTAAAAGGAAATTTCACAAGGAATCCAAATATGTACTCAGAAATAATACTAGGGGTATACTTATTTTTGTATATTGACCAAAATGTGAAATTTTGTTTCCCGTTATCGAGGTCAATATTTTCCATGATAATTTTTTCTGAGGTAGCTCTAGACAACTAATGATAATGTTTTCATGCAGAGCACACTTAGACCTTTACAGCAATATAATATTGTATGGGGTTCATGATTATTTTGTGGGAGATATTTTCATTCATACTTATTGAAAAAAATACAAAAAATAATCAATCATTTTCACTATGTAAGAGTCACTATAGGAATGGAATATAAAGGGCAGGCCTAAAATGAATTGAGAAATAATAAAGTTTTATAAGTAAGCTTTAATATGATACCAAATTTGTAGTCTTACACCTTGTCTTTATGAAGATATTAACGTTTTTTCAAAAAAATGCACAAAATGTTTCAGTCCAAATTGTGTCCTCAAGCCCCCCATAGAGTTTGTACAGGTAACGCCCAATTTTCTATGTTTGTGTTGATTTTATTTGAAAATAAACTAGGATAAACACTTTTCAGTGATTAAACAGTATAGTTCAATGTTTAAGCTTTCATTTGATACCAACATTGTAGTTGTACATCTTGTTTTCACAAAGTTATTGACGTTTTAGGAAAAATTGCACTTTGAGAGGCATTTTCCCATAGACTTTGTACACGGGCGCCGCTTCCTGCGGCGCCGCTTCCTGTGCCACCCTCTTGCTCCAACCTTCAAATAGCTGTATCTCCACTTTGGAAGGAGGTATACCTTTGAAACTTTGTATACAGATAGCATTCTGGTAGTTCTTTAAAATGATACCAAATTTGTTAAGAAAGGTTTAGTAGTTGTGAAGGAAATTAAGAAAATGGTTGCAAAAAATCCCAAAATGTAACGGTGCCAACCTATTTGGGAGGCGAGTTCATGACACATGACCATTTATATTTTATATGCCAACTTTTTGTTTGAGGATCATACACATTTATATCCGATATACATGTACATCTATACAGGTATTTCATGGAATGGATGAAAACGCATTCCAAATTGATTTGAGAGTAAATTAAGATCAATTTAGGATGAATTTTTAAAAGAATAATTTTAGAATATAACAAGAGTTTATATAACAAATCTCGATTTTCTTGTAATTCTGTTACGCACACACATAACTTCAGGATTTGTTCTGGTCCTTATGTAAGAGCTTGTGATGAACAATGCATACACATTCTTTACTAATTACTATAAGCAGAAAAGCAGAAAAATGTAACCAAGAAATTGCATTTTCATGGGTGGATTTCACAGGCGTAATTCCGTTACAGTGACATTCGTTTGTCTTAAGGTAATTTCAGAGGTTAAAATAGATCATTTCTGAAAAAAAAAAATGTACCAAATTCAAGTTTGTAACTTAAATGATAAGTTTTTATTACCAATGAAGAATTTTTTGTAGTAGCTTTTGCAGAAAATCATTACATAGTTAGTGTTGAATGAAAGACCCC
Source organism: Echinarachnius parma (assembly GCA_037951105.1). NCBI lineage: Eukaryota > Metazoa > Echinodermata > Echinoidea > Clypeasteroida > Echinarachniidae > Echinarachnius > Echinarachnius parma. The sequence continues at coordinate 38,054 of JBAMJV010000531.1, read as the reverse complement.
TTTCCGTTATGATTGTATTTTGGTCTCTGGACGCTACAGTGTTATAGATTTGTAACAATCTTGGGTTCTGTTGTACCTCTAGTACCCCTGCCAGTTATTAAAGTTTTAAAAACTGTGAAAGTGAAAGGAATTTTAAATATGATTAAGAAAACAGAGCTAAAACTCACTTATTTGTCATTCTGTAACAGTGGAATTACCCATTCACAATGCATTTCCTTTCATACAGATTTCCAATATTCAGGAAGTGTACGAGGCTTTATAGCATTGAAAGTTGAATGATTTGACCCGTTTGTGATTTGTAATTGTTTAAATGTTGCTTGATATTGATTATGTGCAGTTATTTAGCATGTCACATAATGTTTTACATTTTTTTTCTCACAATTTAACCATTTTTCTTGAAGTAAAGGAAAAAATCTAAAATGTTGCTTTTTTTTTCTTCAAATATGGTTATTATTGTCAAATTATTGATTTTTGAAAAGTATTGAAGCTAAAATGTGAATTCTTTGTTGTTCATGTACCGATTTGTGGAAAAATTGATTTGACTGCTCAAGTTGTGTAATTCCGTTACACACATTAGTGGACATAGTTCCTAGGATTTTTCTTTCATTAAATTGATGCAATCCTTTTTAATTTCTTGCCTACTAATATGAAGCTGAAAATAAACCGAAATAAAGCTGGATTTTAGCAATATTTTTTTCAAATTTCACTCTTATTTGTATTTTGGCCATATTTTCATTTATTTTACACATAACAAGTTTAAAAATTGCTTTACAGATATGTCAAATTATGGTTTATATTCAAGTGCTAGATAGCCTTGATGTTTGCATTAGCATGTAAGAAAAGTTGAGTGCAAAATAATTGAGTTTTCCTTGTAACTTTCAGAGATGTAATTACGTTACAAATTTGTGTAATTCCGTTACAGTGGTCTTTTTTCAAAAAAGTGAATTTGTGAACTAATCATTGTGTTGTTTATGCACCTACTTGTTCCAAAATGAAGTTGACATTATCAAGATAGAAAAAATACATAAAATCAGTTTCAAAGTGTCTTATATTTCAGAGAAACTCAACGCAAACTTGTAGCAAAAAAAAAACTCCATTTTCCGGTAATTCCGTTACGGTCACACATATTGGTCTAGTGTGCAACAACACAGGGAAGATATAAAACCATTTCCCTATCATGTTGTAGCCTGGTTACCCGTGCAACTTATATAAGTATCAAAATTTACTTAAGTCATAAGAATATTGCGCAGGGAATGAAATAATGAGCAAAAAACGTCTCTGAATGTAATTCCGTTATGGTGGAATTGCCCAGATATGAATAAAACACAAATAAGTGATCTATATATTCTCAAGATAAAGAATTGATAACTTATTTCGTAGAAAAAAGCGGCAAACTTACGCAAATTGAACTTTTACGGCACCCTTTCAAGAAAGCAGAATTTTTTGTAGCGCACAAATCGGGTTGTATTAACCGGACGCACCAAACGTGAATGTTTTGCATGGGAATGTCATTGACATGCGCTGCCACTGGTGCGCGGCAAAACGCGCGTATAACGCCTCAGGGCGCTTATTTTCTTCGGGAAATGGTGGAAAATGTTTGCTAAACATCCATTTATTATCCTCCGTTAATGCCGACTTTCAAATTCAACTTTCAAAATTTGAACGTTTTTCCTATTGGAATTTGCATGTACGGTAATACAACCCGTTCGGTATTGCAGCCCCTTGCTATATTAGAAGTTAGAACTGGGAAGTTCCAAGATTTCAGTTGAATTTTACATTTTGATGAATTTGTTATATGATAGAAAAGAACATGCTACACTAGTGCATTGATTTTGGTCTCTCACAAGGTTGTAAGTTGTATTTGTAACATAACGATTTTAGACACAAATGCGCAGCAATGGGCTCAGCCACACCGAATTGCAGAATGGGTCAATTATTGCATCAGCGAGGACGATATCAGCAGGAATTCACACATTCGTACCGGGCTACTCCTGGGGTCCCTAACTTCCGAATACAGGGAGGCAAACATTTTCAAGTGCGACAGCTACTTAACTCACCTCTGTTAACTGCTCACAGAACTGCCGATTGCATCGAATATAAAGGGTTTCCTCTTCCATTCCGGTACCAAGGGTCCGATGAAAATAATGATATAAACTATTTCAGTAAAAGATGTAAATTATGATGGGTTTTTCGAACGAAAAGTCAGGCCATCAAGCATGTTATGGTTGGACACGCGCATGTTGAATGAAGCTTCCGCTATTCTCTTTGTGTATACAATTAATTGTGTATAAACTGGTACGTACAGAAACGGTACCTAAAAAGTGTACACACATGTACTGTTTGTATGGGTATACGGGTACCAGGCATGTGATTGTCGCGGGGTTTTATTTTGGTCCCCGACGCACGTATACATTATTTACATGGAATAACCCCAGTTCTAATTAATATATGAGAGGTCATTGCATGCAACATTACTCATAATTAGTACGAGTTGACTCACTTCGGTTACTTGGAGAATATTACTTAGTCACGATGATGATGATGATGATGATGATGATGATGATGATGATGATGATGATGATGATGATGATGATGATGATGATGATGATGAGGATGAGGATGAGGATGAGGATGAGGATGAGGATGAGGATGAGGATGAGGATGAGGAGGATGAGGATGAGGATGAGGATGAGGAGGAGGATGAGGAGGAGGAGGAGAAGGAGGAGAGGAGAGGAGGAGGAGGAGAATGTTGATGATGATGATGATGAGGATGAGGATGATGATGATGATGATGATGCTGCTGCTGATGATGATGATGAGAAGGAGGAGGAGGAGGAGGAGGAGGAGGATGATGATGATGATGATGATGAGTAGGAGGATGAGGATGATGATGATGATGATGATGATGATGTTGATGATGATGATGATGATGAGGATGATGATGATGATGAAGATGATGATGATGATTATGATCATAACGAAGATAATCATAATACTAACTCTAGCCCGTATCATCATGATGTACGAGGTTATCATCTCATTAGGATGATCAAAATGACGCATACGAGTAGGGCTCATAAAACATTAGTCAATGGCACATAGCATATTTTGTATTATAGCTCCCCCTATAGTTTCCTTCTTTATTTGCATGTTCATAAATAAATGTTTCAATCTCATTATAATACAATTTCTTAGGGTTCCCGATACTATCTTTCCACGTAATCTCACTCGATAATCCTATGTAATTATACAAGCCCTTTTTAAATATTGATATCATCCCCTCTATATACATATTTGCACTGTGTGTTTTCATTTCTCCCTATTCCTCTCCCCACTATGTATTTCATAATATATATCCCCTCTCCCCATTGCAATAATCTCTCTCTCTTTATCTCATTCATATTTAAAGTCTGTCTCACCGTGAACTTTATTTCTGTCGTTACTATACTTACCCATCCATCCAAGCCAAGTACCCGCCCCAACTCCCCCAACTTCATTTCCCCTGTATGAATTCCCCTCCTCCTATATCTAATAATCCTTATAATATATTATGCCTACGTACGCCTTTCTTCTTCACTTATAATAGTCATCTTTCTTTATGTTTATGTCTTTCTCACTCTTGTTACGCGTCTCTCCCACTTCCTCTGTCTCGTTTATAATCTCCTTCCCCCTCATGTCCTCCCCTCTACACATTTATTTTCCCACTCCCCGCCTGTATGTCTATCTGTACATCCCCTCCTCCCCACCCCCCCCCCCCCCCCCACAGTCACCCTTCCATTCACCTTTCCCTACCCCACCGTCTTTCGTCATGTGTCCCTCTTTTTAGGTAGAGTAACTTTCATTTATATCTCTTCTATCCTTGTACCCCATCTCCTATGCCACCCCGGGTCCCCTCCACGCCCCTTTCCCTCTCACCATCGTCTTTCATCATTCTAGTATGCCCCCCTCTCCCTCTTTTCACATCGCTCTCACCCCCCCCCCCCCCCCCATCTCTATCTCTAACGTCCATTTTAATCTCTTATAACTCACAATTTCGTCATCTCTTTCATCTATCTCTGACCTCCTGTCTCCCCCCCCCCCCCCACCACACACACCGTATTTCGTCTAGTGTGTGATTCTCTCCCTACTTGTATGTATATTTCCCATCCCTATACATGATCTCATTAATAAGTCTTTCTCACATCCCCTCTATATAGTCTCTTGTATCTCTCCCTCCCTCACATATCTCTTCTATCTTTGTATCCCACTTGTACATCTACCTCTGCCTACCCCGTGCCTCCTCCATGCCTCTTTCCTTTCAGTTCTATCACCCACCGTTCGTCTTTCATGTCCCCCTCCCCTCTTTTTAAGTCTCTCTCCCCTCCCACTCTCTTTCCCAAGTCTCACTAACATCCTTCTTGTCACTGTATATCTCGCAACGCCTCATTTCTTTCAATTCGTCTACATCTCCCGCTGCCACACTCCTGTCTTCTCCACCTCCATCCTTTCGTCTAGTACGCCCTCTGTCCCTCTTTTTACATCTTTCTCCCCTCCCCTCCCCTCCATATCTTTTCTTTGTCTACACATCTATTACCCACTCACTGTACATATCCCTTTTGTACTTGTATGTATCGACATCTGTTAATATTTCGTTGTTTCTAGTCCTCTGTTTCTTATACCCATCATTCCTTTTTGTATACCCCCACACCCATCCCATATAGTATCTCGTTGTCGTCATGTATGCCTCCCTCTCCCCTCTCTTTACGACGTAGTCTTTCTTACTCTTGCTAGGTCCCCTATATGAAGGTCTTTGTCTCCCTTACAGGGATAGTTGAGTTTTGGTAAAGAGAGTACAGTTCTGATCAAACTGAATTTTGGTAACCAAAACCTGCACCATCACATTACAAAGTAACAGTTATAACTCCACCATGCTCGAAAGGAATACAAAATTACAAGTGACGAAGTAATAAGCCCGTTATCATTAAAAAAAAAGAGCCGTTAAAACTCAGGAGGGCGCTCTCTAAAAACTCATTGGTTTCAACCATTTAAAATAAAATATTGTACATGTGATGTTTTGTTGAAATAGTGATTAGATAGAGAGATAATCAACAACTATTTAAATATGGAAAAGAGGAAGCATTTTAACAATTATTTTAATGGCTGGTTCAAAACTATCGAATAATTGTGGGACCCCACAATTATTACAAATGGTTTAATATGTTTATGGATATTTCAGCCATTTCTGAACCGATTTTGATCAAATAAAGTTTATTCTGCCAGTAAAATTGTATGCTCTTTCAAATTTGCCACTCAGTTTTTCATTATCTCACAAAAAATATTTTTGTAGCGCCCTCTATACCAAAACTCAAATATCCCTTTAACTCTCTTATAATATTCAACCCTCTCTCTCTTATCTTTGTCGCTTTGCCTTTATTTGAAAAAAAAAACTTTTTATCTCACTTATCATGATCTCTACTTTCTCTATACATGTAATACAACTCCTTGTTTGAGTTTTTGTTTAAGGGGTAGTTCAGTTTTGGTTTTGTTTGTTTATTTTATTTAATCACGGTATATACAATAATAAAATGCCCGCTTTCAGCTACAAGCTGTTTTTCAGCAGGGCCGTGGTATAGAGGGCGCTGCACAAAGTATTTTTTTGTGAGATAATGAAACACTGAGCGTACAATTTGAAAGAGCATACAAATTGAATGGCAGAATAAACTTTATTTGAACAAAATCGGTTCAGAAACGGCTGAAATATCAATAAATATATCCGATCGTAATAAATCTGGGGCCCAACATTTTTCGATGATTTAAATTTTTGTTTTTTTAAATGCTTACACTTAAAAAAAATAGTTGATGATCTCTCTATTTAATCATTATCTTAAAAAAACATCACATGCATAATTTTGTATGAAAAATGGTTGAAACCAATGCTTTTTTAAAGAGTGCCCTCTTGTGTTTTAATGGCTCTTGTTGAATAATAACAGGCTTATTACTTAGTCGTTTGTAATTTTCTATACCTTTCGAGCATGTTGGAGTTATAACTATTAGTTTGTAATGTTATTGTGCAGTTTTTGGTTACTAAAGCTCAGCCTCACCAAAACTGTACTACCCCTTTAATGTATGTATATATCCATCACCGGTGGTGTAGGGTGATTGATGGGCAGTCTAGTTATTGGGGGCACACTCTATGCATCTTTATTTTGTAAAGGACTTCCCCCTTAATATGTCTGTTTATTGTTTATATTAAACTATTAGGGCCACACACCTCCACACCCCCAACACTAACCACACCATGTCCATCACTTGTTTGGAATTTACTTCAAACTTGTCCAGTCCATGTTCTCATCTTTCTAAGATGCCTAATCTAGTTTTGTCTCACGTCTTACAAATCATATTCAGAAGGAAAACAAGAAAAAAATACAACGATAACAATAACACCAAGAACTTTTTTCAATACTTTATTTAAATTATGTGTACTTTAATTTATTCAATTTCACTGAAATAAAAAAGATACTGACAAATCAAGATCATTTTCTGATAGGCTAAGAAGAGGTGTCATCAAAAGTGTTACAAAAATAAACATTTAATTTCAATATTTCATATTTTTCAGATCACCTGAGACAAGAATGTTACACTGAACAACACAAACTGTAATCATAAATGGACCATAATGGTAACAGAAAAGGGATAGTAAAGTACTAAGGACGCTTCAAAAATATTTTTGCGAGATAGAGGAAAACTATACATGTACTTAATACATGTACAAGAATTACAAGAGAAAATCATTAAAAACACACACTTTTTCAACCTGCATATATATATCCACAAGTAAAGTCATTAAAAATGCCATAGGTGATGAATTTCATTCGCTATAACTGCATAATCTACATACAATTTAACTAAATTTTAAATCATAAAATATTTCAAGTAGGCAAGCATTAAATACAAATTTATAAAGAATTAATCAATTTCAACAATTGACATTGTATTTGATGTTTTTAGAAGTAATTTCAGTAATATTATACTATTTGATACAATGAAGCTACACTAAACATGATTGAAACTGTAATACTTTATAATTATAGCATTATAATTATGTACATAGTAAGCAGTAGCTGCTCTGATAAATCATTACATGATTGCAATAATTGTTAATTGTAATGTTTTATTGACGATTAGAATACACATCATTTTCTCAATGGTTCCACAAGATAATAATTAAAACTTTCTTGCTTAACTTATTAACACTCATACTATTCAGTATAATTTGTTTGCATTAAACAGATTCTGCAAATCACTATAATTTAAATTCCGATAATTTTCAATGTTCATCATTCCAAGATTTTAATTTCACTTCATTGCAAAGAATTAAGTAAATATACGTCATGTTATGAAATCATATACAGTCCCACCTCGGTTATCCCGCCATCAATTACCTGAAAACTATTAACCGGATCTAATCTAACAGTTCATATATTTGCTCAAACCTCACTTAAATAATGGAAAATGTATACACAAAAATTGCGCAGTATATGATTGCATGATGTAAATTTGTATACACATTAATATAAGGATGCATTAGGGCAATTCCACCATAACGGAATTACATTCAGAGACGTTTTTTGCTCATTATTTCATTCCCTGCGCAATATTCTCATGACTTAAGTAAATTTTGATACTTATATAAGTTGCACGGGTAACCAGGCTACAACATGATAGGGAAATGGTTTTATATCTTCCATGTGTTGTTGCACACTAGACCAATATGTGTGACCGTAACGGAATTACCGGAGAATGAAGTTTTTTTTTTGCCACAAGTTTGCGTTGAGTTTCTCTGAAATATAAGACACTTTGAAACTGATTTTATGTATTTTTTCTATCTTGATAATGTCAACTTCACTTTAGAATAATTAGATGCATAAACAACACAATGATAAGTTCACAAATTCACTTTTTTGAAAAAAGACCACTGTAACGGAATTACACAAATTTGTAACGGAATTACATCTCTGACAGTTACAAGGTAAACTCAATTATTTTGCACTTAACTTTTCTTACATACTAATGCAAACATCAAGGCTATCTAGCACTTGAATATAAACCATAATTTGACATATCTGTATAGCAATATTTAAACTTGTCATGTGTTAAATGAATGAAAATATGGCCAAAATACAATTCAGAGTGAAATTTGAAAAAAATGTTGCTAAAATCCAGCTTTATTTTGGTTTATTTTCAGCTTCATATTAGTAGGCAAGGAATTAAAAAGGATTGCATCAATTAAATGAAAGAAAAATCCTAGAAACTATGTTCACTAAAGTGTGTAACGGAATTACACAACTTAAGCAGTGAAATCAACTTTTCCACAAATCGGTACATGAACAACAAAGAATTCACATTTTAGCTTCAATACTTTTCAAAAATCAATAATGTGACAATAATAACCATATTTGAAGAAAAAAATAGCAACATTTTATAATTTTTCCTTTACTTCAAGAAAAATGGTGAAATTGTGAAAAAACCCAAAGTAAAAAAAAAAAAAAGTACCTACATTATGTGACATGCTAAAGAACTGCAAATCATCAATATCAAGAAACATTTAAACAATTTAAAATCACAAACAGGTCAAATCATTCAACTTTCAATGCTACAAAGCCTCGTAAACTTCCTGAATATTGGATATCTGTGTGAATGGAAATGCATTGTGAATGGGCAATTCCACTGTTACAGAATGACAAATAAGTGATTTTTAGCTCTGTTTTCTTAATCATATTTAAAATTCCTTTCACTTCCACAGTTTTTACAACTTTAATAACTGGCAGGGGTACCAGAGGTACAAATCTATAACACTGTAGCGTCAGGAGACCAAAATACAATTATAACGGAAAGTGGTCTTTTATTCAACACTAACTTTGTAATGATTTTCTGCAAAAGCTACCACAAAAAATTCTTCATTGGTAATAAAAACTTATCATGTAAGTTACAAACCTGCATTTGGTACATTTTTTTTCCAGAAATTATCTATTTTAACCTCTGAAATTACCTTAAGACAAATGAATGTCACTGTAACGGAATTACGCCTGTGAAATCCACCCATGAATCCACCCATGAAAATGCAATTTCTTGGTTACATTTTTCTGCTTATAGTCTATAGTAAAGAATTTGTATGCATTGTAAATTGTATGCATTGTTAAACAATAATTATTAAACTCTTACATAAGGACCAGAACAAATCCTGAATTTATGTGTGTGCGTAACAGAATTACAAAAAAATCGAGATTTGTTATATAAACTCTTGTTATATTCTGAAATTATTCTTTTAAAAATTCATCCTTAAAGTGATCTTAATTTACTCTCAAATTAATTTGGAATGCGTTTTCATTCATTCCATGAAATACATGATATATCGGATATAAACAAATATGTATGATCCAAATACAAAAAGTTGGCATATAAAATATAAATATCGAATTGCAAAAAATGAAAGACACCTTTAGGAATTCCCATTTGAAAATGCAAATACTTTGTACAGTTTTTGTACTTTTTGTTTTTGTACTCTGTACATCTTTGATCTGCATACAGAAGCACACTGAACACTCAATGAATTCTGACTTTATGATAATGAATCAAACATATCTTAGCCTGTAGTATATAGTTTTGAATATCTTGAAGCCTATTCTGTATTTATGTTTGATTTTATATGCTTCAGTTTAATACAAATTTACATAATTAATGGTGAGTTATGAGCCCTTAACTGATCAAATCTACATACAAAATTATTAATATCAAATCTCCTTGAAAGTTGAAGGTATGATTTAAATCTTAAAATACATCAATGTAAATTAATGTGAGAAAATAAATGTAGAACCAGTGTCATACTAATTACTCGATATTTTAAAACAATTTTTATTGTTTTTGTTTTTCCCTTTCTAAAGTACAAACATGAATCTGCTGCATCTTCATAATTTCAGTCAAGCGGGTCTTGCTAGAAACTAATTTAATGATAGAACATTATCATCTCTATTATGTTCAAGGAGAGAAAAATTATCTATCATGTATCAATTTAGTTAAATCACCATTGCTGCAATATGAAGCATGTGAGGTAATGAGTCACATAAAGTAACATTGTACAATACATGTCTAATGACTTATTGTCTACATGGCTACAGTTCATGCTATTTAAAGGGTATTTCTACATTCAGAACAAGAAAAAAAAATATTTTCAGCAATATCATTCAATACCTTACAAACCATGTGCGTGTAATTCCGTTACGTAACGGAATTACTAATACTGTTACGCCATTTTTGGAAAAAGTAGTGACATTATTTTAGAAAATTACGTTGGAAGTTCTTAGGACTATGGTGAAGGAAGAGAATTCACAATGACATGACCAAAGAACAGGTAATAAGATATTGAGAAAAACTTAAAACGGTTTATCGTAACGGAATTACGATCAAATGTGCATAGATTTAAAAAAATTCTCAAAAAAATATGCAATGAAGTTACTGCCCATGCTTTACAATTTGTGATTGTTACAACATCGTATGGAAAATATGAGAAAATGAGCAGAAACAGTCATTGAATTAAAAGATTCACTTTATTTTCATAAAATGAAGCTGATTTATGAATAAAAGGTCATAAATTTCTGTTTGATTCAAGCAGAAATATTTGAAAAACCAATAGAGCTATATACAATCGGTTTTCAGTTTCCTAAAATTCAAGTTTTCCTCTATTGATAACAGTTTGATTTAGGGAAGATTGCTCAACTTTGAGATGTGGTGTTTTTGCCTTCTCTCATACGGAATTGCCCATTATCACATGCCCAACTGAAATTCATACAAATGCCACATTTGAGCATAATTCGCTTATGTGGATGGGTGCCGGTCCTGAGTGGTCGGATATCCAAGGTCCGACTGTACTTTGTATTATAATGAGATCTTGGCATTGTCGCAGAAAGAAACCAAACATAAGATCATGTGTTCGAAATTCGCAAATCTAATAGATTGAATCATGCAAATTTTCTGACCTACAAACAATTGTAACTTACAATCGAGTGTATCTTTTTCTGCAACGAGGCCCTGGAGTTGTAATCTGTTATAACCAATCAGTCTCAATGTGCATACAATGTACATATGATTCTAGAGATTCAAGTTAGTTTTGTTGATTCAGACAAGGTTATTAGATCCCTTTAAACCTAAATAACAGTTTGGGGAAAGTTACCGAAAACATCTACATTGGCCAAAGTAATTGATCAATATTGTTGAATAATAGGGCTTGTGTGGTAAAATCCGAAACCTAAGCATTGTTAAATGCAGAAATATCGGAAGAAACCCAATGATCACCCGTAAAATTTATAAATCCACCGCCCATTCACACCTGTCCGTGCTGCTAGCCCTGGGCTGGAGACAAGCCCGCATACCGGATACCACATGGCCCGACGTGGTCTTTTGCACGTAGCGTATGCGCGATTCCGCGTTGGCGATATCGGCAAATCAGTTTTATAATTTTGCAAATATATCAATTAGTAGGCGGTTTCCTGGCCAAATTTGTATAATCTCGTATTAGTAAAATTATATTCTTTCACATGGTTGGTAATAAGAGCGTACATTTCATTTTTTTGTGTGTGGGGCGTTTCCAACTACTGTCATTTAGCTTCAAGTCCATGAGTTGCACTCTGTTGGTTTTGGTTGGTCCAGTTATCTGACAGCGATGACGACCTTGCCTGTAGACTGCCTGTTCTTCATGTACATGAAGGCCTCGTTTACCTGTAAACAACAAGGGGGTACAAGTAAAGCAGAACAAATAAGCATTAGCAATAATACCATTAGTTCATTTTTTTTATTAAAGGGACTTAGTAAAATTGTTGAAATACTCAAAATCCAATTGGAATTCTAGCGGTTCCCTCATACCCTGTTTTATTCGTATTAACCAAATAAGCATGGGACAGGTTTCCGTTTGTCAAATTTCCATTTTGTTCAAAAGTGTTCGGATATAAAATTATCTACGGGACCTTTTCAGCCGTGTACAAAGTAAGTGCAATGAGTAAGTGAATATCCGCACTTTGCATTTTCGCTCATTTCTCGGCCAAATAACATAAAATTAACTTGAAATGTTCACACATTACTTTGTGGACATATCAGATCACACCAATACACATTTTATTTACCACGCATCACTTTTTATTTGTCAACAAAGTTACTAGATCCCCTTAAGCAATGTCTTTAGAGAGGAGCTGTGGTGTAGCGTGGTCAGACTGATGGGGAGCATGTGAATTATTGGGGGCACACTCTATATATCTCTGCTTCTGTTTTGTATTGTTTCTGTCAAATGATTGGGTACACCGACATAGTTGTTAGTCCAGACATTCATACTGGAGCAATAGCCAAATTAATTTGATGAATTTAGCATGATTTTACTAGGATTTGTATGCCCCCAAACATTTTGTTCAAACATATTACCATCTTCCTTAGATATCACAAATTGAAATACATTTTTTCTTAAAAATAGTATAAAGTTTATGCAACATCCCTAAGATTGATGTAGAAGACTTATCTAATCACATTAAAAATCTGCACTGAAAACAAAGATGATGAATACTCTTCAACTTGTTGAGTAAATACATCTTGCAGGTATGCGTCACTATCTTGCCTTGTGTGTAGAGGTAAAAGCAGGCGTTGACCGACTGTTTGAAGACGGGAGGGTTCATCATGGCATAGCGTCCCAATACATCCCATTGGCATTTACATTTACCCCTCTGCCCCCCTTAATTAATAAAAACTGTACTTGGAAGCAAAAACGATAAGACTCTTTACCTTGTCAAGTGAGAATGTCTTGCAGACGTGCGGCGCTATCTTGCCCTGTGTGTAGAGGTCAAAGCAGGCGTTGACCGACTGTTTGAAGACGGGAGGGTTCATCATGGCATAGCATCCCCAGTACAACCCCTTGGCATTTACATTTACCCCTCTGCCCCCCCCCCCCCCCCCACTTAATACATAAAATCTGTACTTGGAAGCAAAAACGATAAGACTCTTTACCTTGTCAAGTGAGAATGTCTTGCAGACGTGTGGCGCTATTTTGCCCTGTGTGTAGAGATCAAAGCAAGCGTTGACCGACTGTTTGAAGACGGGAGGGTTCATCATGGCATAGCGTCCCAATACATCCCATTGGCATTTACATTTACCTCTCTGCCCCTGTAATACATAAATCCGTACTTGGAAGCAAAGACGATAAGAGTCTTTACCTTGTCAAGAGGGAATGTCTTGCAGACATGTGGTGCTATCTTGCCCTGTGTGTAGAGGTCAAAGCAGGCGTTGACCGACTGTTTGAAGAAGGGAGGGTTCGTCATGGCATAGTGTCCCCAGTATAACCCCTTGGCATTTACATTTACCCCTCTGCCCCCCTTAATACATAAAATCTGTACTTGGAAGCAAAGACGATAAGAGTCCCTACCTTGTCGAGTGAGAATGTCTTGCAGACGTGCGGCGCTATTTTCCCCTGTGTGTAGAGGTCAAAGCAGGCGTTGACCGACTGTTTGAAGACGGGAGGGTTCATCATTGCATAGCTTCCCCAGTACATCCCATTGGCATTTACATTTACCCCTCTGCCCCCCTCAATACATAAAATTGGAAGCAAAGACGATAAGCGTCTTTACCTTGTCAAGAGGGAATGTCTTGCAGACGTGCGGCGCTATTTTGCCCTGTGTGTTGAGGTCAAAGCAAGCGTTGACCGACTGTTTGAAGACTGGGTTATTCATCATGGCATAGCTTTCAAAGAACACTCGGGGGCATTTACATTTACCTCTCTGCCCCTGTAATACATACAACTATACTTGGAAGCAAAGACCATAAGAGTCTTTACCTTGTCAAGTGAGAATGTCTTGCAGACGTGTGGCGCTATTTTGCCCTGTGTGTAGAGGTCAAAGCAGGCGTTGACCGACTGTTTGAAGACGGGAGGGTTCATCATGGCATAGCGTCCCAATACATCCCATTGGCATTTACGTTTACCCCTCTGCCCCCCTTAATACATAAAAGCTGTACTTGGAAGCAAAAACGATAAGACTCTTTACCTTGTCAAGTGAGAATGTCTTGCAGACGTGTGGCGCTATTTTGCCCTGTGTGTAGAGGTCAAAGCAGGCGTTGACCGACTGTTTGAAGACGGGAGGGTTCATCATGGCATAGCGCCCCCAGTACATCCCGGTGGCCGAGATGCTCTTGAGGAGAAGGATGTTGGCTGGGATCTTGGGGATTTCTCCGCTGGCAAAGCCTATCACAACCGCTCTACCCTCCCAGGCTATGCTGTAGAGAGAGAGAGAGAGAGAGAAAAAACAAACAGATGTAATCAAAATGATCACAATTTTATTAATATATTGATATGAACTGATCAATCCAAGTATAAGTAAACTGAACAAGACCAAAACAATATTTAATGACTTACCCTCCTATGGACTGGTTCCATACAGCCCCACCTACCACTTCCATTATGACCAGGGGGGTGTTGCATAAAGAGTTGCGATTATTCGCAAAGTTGCTTTTAATCACATATAGTAAAGTTTAAAAATGCACCTAAATGCGCAATTCTGATTGGCTCAAGTGCGCATATATTCTGACTTGCAATCAAACAAAACTTTGCATAACTCTTTATGTAACACCCCCATGGACCCCCTCTTCATCAGCAGTTTCTTCGCCCGGTCCTTGATGCTCTCTGACCGATAATCAATGCACCCCCCTCCAAACGCCCCCTAACTAACCTGACTTATCCTCATATAGACTGGTTCCATACATCCCCACAAACTACGTCCAGTATGACATGGACCCCCTCTCCATCAGTCAGTTCCTTTGCCCGGTCCTTGATGCTCTCTGACCAATAGTCAATGCACCCCCCCCCCCCCCCACAAAAAGGCCCCCTAACTACACTGACTTACCCTCGTATGGACTAGTTCAATACATCCCCACCACCCACCTCATGTATGCAGTTTGTCATTGACCCCCTCTCCATCGGTCAGTTCCTTTGCCCTGTCCCTGATGCTCTCCGACCGATAGTCAAGGCACCCCACCCCCCCCCCCCCCCCCAAGCCCCCCTTAACTACCATGACTTACCTTCTTATAGACTGGTTCCAGACATCCCCTCCCACCACGTCCAGTATGACATTGACCCCCTCTCCATCGGTCAGTTCCTTTGCACGGTCCTTGATGCTCTCTGACCGATAGTCAATGCAGTCTACTGCGCCCCTTGACCGCACCAACTCACACTTCTCTGGCCCACCTGCTGCTCCTATAACCTATTGGTAAAAAAACAATAAAAAATTCATTTGATGCAGTTCCAATCTCTCACATTAGCAAGTGGAAATGTTTTAGCCCCATTACCTAATTAAAATCATATCATGGCTATTTTTTACATTCTTCAGACATCAAAGTTCGTCATAGCTCATCCAACAAGCTCCACTCGGCACTCCACACTCACAAGGACAAGCATCCACTTCACAAGAAAGCAGGAGTCTACAGAATACCATGCGAATGCAGTCAAGTCTACATTGGGGAAACGGGCAGAAATCTGGAAACACGACTAAAGGAACACAAGACCAGCTACAGACTCAGCGATTGGGACAAGTCAGCCATCGTCAAGCACGCACAACAGCACGAACACGTCATTCAATGGGACGACAGCAAGCTCATCACCACCATCAAACATTGGAACACACGCCGCATCCGAGAAGCCATCGAAATTCACCGCCACAACACAGTACCTCAAGATACAGGATTATACATCAGCGACATCTGGAAACCACTCATCAACAAGGACACAAATAGACCGCCGACACAGCCTACACAGCCAGCCACACATCACCCACCGCCACCCACAGAGGAAACCGAGCAGCCTAGCGCCACTCAAATCCGCAACCAGCACACCGAAATGCAACAGCCAGTCAGCCAGCCAACTGTACACCACCCGCCGCTACCCGCAGAAGAGCCTGGCGTCACCCGCGTCCGCGACCAGCGAGCCGAGAGGTTACAGCGCCGCCAGCGTCAACAGCCAGCCAGCCAGCCAGTCGAACATCAACCGCCGCCACCCGCAGAGCAGCCTTGCGTCACCCACGTCCGCGACCAGCGAGCCGAGAGATTACAGCGCCGCCAGCGTCAACAGCCAGCCAGCCAGCCGAGCATCAAACGCCGCCACCCGCAGAGCAGCCTTGCGTCACCCACGTCCGCACCCAGCGAGCCGAGAGACTACAGCGCCGCCAGCGTCTGCAGCACACACAACGCGTCGCCGATAGCGCTCCTAATCGATAGTACGTCACCCGCGTCCGCAACCCGAAGCCTTATAGCCGCGCACGCCAACAGATCCCCACTCCTGACGACGGATAGTCAACCTATTCGAAACGTCGAGTCCCTCCTACCATCCACCCTCTCCTCTAGGACTACCAACTGTCCTTTTTAGGACTCTCCTAGAAAGAATACCAACAGTCCTTTTCAGGACTATCCCAACAGTCCTTTCTAGGACTAACAACAGTCCTTTCTAGGACTACCAATTGTCCTTTTTAGGACTCTCCTAGAAAGAATACCAACAGTCTTTTTCAGGACTATCCCAACAGTCCTTTATAGGACTACCAACAGTCCTTTCTAGGACTATCAACAGTCCTTTCTAGGACTACCAACAGTTCTTTTTAGAACTCTCCTAGAAAGAATACCAACAGTTCTTTTCAGAACTACACCAACAGTCCTTCCTAGGACTACCATAGTCCTTTTCAGGGCTTACCAATCCACCCATCTCACATGGTGTACCCGTAAACCACACGTATTATATACACCACCATGGAAACCGATACTTACAACTTACAAGCAACATTCTTCAGATTGTTTTAGGATCACAAGTTCAGGGGCTCAATTGATTTTCTAACTGAAACTTCTTGGGTTACGATATATGCGACCGGCTATAGCAAAACCCTGCACTTGTCGGTAATTAAAAGACTTATGATTGTAAGATTGAAACAATCATATCGAACTGACAACTCAGCCGTTGCTGAACATGCTTGGGACAACCAGCATCAGCGGGGTTCAGTGCCTTTCCCAAGAACGGCATTGGTACACACGGAGGGTAAAAGAGGCTATCAATATTCGTCTCAATCCCAATAATTCCAACAGAGACAACGGGATCGACATCCCCTAATTTTGGATGCGTACGATGCGCCGCCACGACACTCCCTGATCAGCCGGTCCGCACCGGTTGATTCCAACCAACAGGCGTGTCGAGCCAGCGGCCCGCTGATTGGTTGAAACACGCTATTGTTCCCGCCTGACAGTCGAGCCGAGACAACGGACCGTTGATTGGTTGAGCACCCGTATGCGTCGGCCAATAGACCGTTAGTGACCAATTAGGAGCTGACCGTACAGTATAAAAACACGCTTGTTTACAACATATTCTATCACACCTGACGAAGTGTTGCAGCGGCGCACGAAACGTCGCGATCTTTAAAGGTAGTTCAGATTCGTCAAATGAGATGCGCGGCGCCATCTTGCATACGCGTTGCGCACGGTGCGTAATGCACGTTAGCTCAGTGTCATGCGGTGCGCGCAAACTAACCCAGTTCAAAATGGCGACCCGCTATGTAGCATCCCCACGCTTGATGCCCTTTAAGATTCCTTGTTGACCATACATTGCGAGACAAACGAATATCACTAGCGATATTATTTCCGAATCATATCTTCGCCAATTATTGACCAACTTGTTAGAAAAAGCATCAAATGAAAGCTTATGATAAGGCCTTTCTTATGGTATGAACTATGAAAAGCTACATTTTGCTTTTTACCGACAAGTGCAGGCTATAGCCGGTCAAATATAGTCTATACAAACTAGAAATATAATTAAATTTGTTTAATACCCCAGCATTACCAATTTGCACGCCAAGTTTCCATTAGAATCTGCTGTAAATAGTTATTTGTCCGATAAATGGCATGCCTTGTCTGAGGTGCACAAAAACATGTGTTACATAATCTGCACCTGAAGGTCATTGTGGAAAATCCTATAATTAAATAATTATTTAAGCGCAGTAGAGTATATATATATAGTAGCTGCGCTATATAAATTTTCATATTATTATTATTATTATTAATATATAGCCCCTTCAAATTATATTTGTTGGGGGTATAAAATCTTGTAGGGGTTAATTAGTCCATAACAGGTTGATTGATTATGATTTGTCTGTAAGTGGTGTTTTACCTTGGCTCCCAGCGCCCTGCTGCCGATATCCACTGCTGCCAGCCCCACCCCTCCTGCAGCTGCTGTCACGAGCAGACTCTCCCTGAAAGAAAAACAACATAAGGAACAATTTAACTCATCAAATAATTAATTTGCATGCCCCCCCCCCCCCCCTCATCAGTCCGACCACCCTACACCACTGGTTACCTTGGCCCCCAGCGCCCGGTAGAATAACATTTCTATCGAAAATAATATCGCTAGTGATATTCGTTTGTCTCGCAATGTATGGTCAACATGGAATCTAAAAGATCACGACATTTCGTATGCCGCTGCAATACTTTGTCAAGTGATATAATATAATGTAAGCAATCGTGTTTTATACTCTCGTGCGGCTCCAAACCGCGTTATCTCGCATGAGCGAGTGCGTTCCTAATTTGTCAATAACGGGCAAATTCTATTGGCCGGTGTACACGGGTGCTAAACCAATCAGTGAGGCGCTGGCTCGGCTTGCTTGCTAGGCGGGAACAATAACATTTCTCTTGGCATGTGCCCCAAATGCCCCTCATCGCTACCCCACTGGTAACCATCTGAGCGTGCAAAACGTAACAAAAACAGGTACGGTAAACACTGTTGATTCTGCTGCTATATATGTCAGTGGTTGAGAACGTAACTCACTTTTGTTTATAGTGGATGCTCAGATGACATTTCATGCAGTACCGTTGGAAAACACGGCAGCCCCTAGTGGTCAGTCAAAATAGAAGTTAGTTGTCTCAAAAACAATGGTCATTTCCTTTATTAGTAATGCCCAAGAGGAAATATACAACTAGAATTGTTACAGGAATTGTGCACATTTTAGTAACATGGAGCAAAAATGCTGTTTGATTCCCCTTTACAGTGGCTAAGTTGCAAAGAATCATGAACCATCATATGCCATCATATGACCAGGGCCCTGTTGCACAAGGAATTTGTATTGATTGTAAAGTTGCAATTAATTGCAACTTCATTAAATCAATTACAACTCTTTCTGCAACAGGCCCCTGGTCACATTTAATTAGAGTGTATTCAAAAGGTAATCACTTAAAAATGTGAAAATTAAGGACCTTTACACATTCAAGCCTGTGTAAAGTGACCATTTAAAGGGAAACATGAAAAGTGGCCACTGTAGACAGGTGACAAACCTCTATAGACAGGTTCCATAACACCATTTCACTCTGTAGGGGATCACATTAGATTGCCACTAAATATATGCAGGTTGGCTGCTTGGCTGCTACAAACAGGTGGCCACCAAGACAGGTTTGACGGTACATGCATTTACAAAGCAAACAATGACAGACTGGTCGACTTTTTAAAACAATGGTTTAAATTGTCTAGTAAAGTGACTAAACACATTCTTCTTTTTATTACGGAAATGTTATTTGCAGCATGCTCAGAATTCTGGTAAATGGAATACTTCCTGGCTTCTTTTGACAAGTACGTGGCAAGGTTTGTTTTGAGTTATTTGTTGCCATATTAACAGCACCGTGACTTTGAAGAGGCTCGTTATTTTAATTTTGTGTATGCATGCATGCATGCCCTTGTAAATCATCAGTACATTTTCTTTCAATCATCAGTACATTAAAGAAGTTATACCAACTGCATAGCTTATACATCAACCTAATACCCATACAGTAGGAAAGCTAAATAAATCAATGTGGTATAAATTTAAAAAAAAGCAAAGAGCAAAGAAAATTTTGATATGGCTGCATCACCTAGGTGATCACTTGACCGCACTCATCCCTAAGTTGATTTCTTATTTAATTTCGGGTTAATGTCAGGTTTATGATAGCTTCTGACCATTCGAGCATTGAAACCTAAGGGGTTTCAGGAACGAACACCAGCACCAGGGCTTTCCATAGCTCAGTCAGTAGAGCACCGGTCTGGCAATCGGGAGGTCTCGGGTTTGAATCCCGGAGAAAACCTATTTTCTTTGCTCTTTTTCATTATATACTTCTGGTCAGTTTTATGTTTGAAATAATGTATTTACCTCCGACGTCAAGTTCTGACAGAAATCTAGCAGTAATATCAATTTCATGTCTGATTGTACCCTGTAGTATCCTATATTGTCTGATCTATTTTCTCTTTCATTCGACCCTCACCTATATTAGTTCAGCTAGGTTACTTTTAATTGATACGACCATGAAAAACATGATTCACTTTGTGAGTGCGCCCGGAATACATTGCCTGTTATTGAGGCATTGAAGGTAAAGAGATCAATCGACTACAACAAAAGGGGAACCATTGACAAACAACATAGAAAATATGTCAAAACTTCTAATTGGAAACTTCTTGACAATAGGGGGTCGTATACAGCCTAGCTTTCGATCCTAGCATTTTTTTTTGACAATAGCGTTGGACAATAATATTCATCATTCATTATCCTAATAAAGAGAACAATTCTATTATGACTAAGAAGTAAATTCAACGGAAATGCACCCTCCAAACAAATTTCTAACACAAACACATTATTATTATGCATATGACCCACCCCCCCCCCCCCCCCCCCTCCTTCTTTGGCACAACATGATGATCAGAATGATTGGGGGCACGTACTTGATGTATTTCTTAATTTTAAAAATAATATATGAATGTATTTTATTGTTTGGGGCCGCACATACCACCACCAGCCCCCCCCCCCCCCCCCCCCACACAACAACTGGAGGAGTATTTTCTCCATAATCTGATGGGCCTCTTACAATGAGATATATCAATTTTATATATTTATATTAATAATTAGTTGTTTATATGTATATTTTTTTTTTACAAACAGAATCCCAAGTCACTTTAAATTGATCAATAATTCACATCAATGTTTTATTAAATGGAAGCCAAATGTTGCCACTTTTGCTTACTGTTACTGATAAGTGCATATACTTCCTGTCACTTCTAGTCTTGTATTTCCTCCTGTACATAATCAATTTTTCTGAGACCACTTTCGTTTGTTTTGACTGACCACTGAAGGCTGCCATGTTTTCCAGCGGTACCGCATGAAACGCATCTGGGCATGTACTAACATATAAAGCGCGGGTTACATAACTGCTGTGAAGTCTGCCGCTATGTCAGTGGTTACATAAACATAGCAAGCATCAAATTTCTAGGGTGAAATTCCCCTTTAATTATCTAGCAGTGGAAATACAGATGCAAATTCACAAATATTAAAGTATACTCACAAACAGATATAATTAATTCACATAAATCAATCTTTCAAGTCATTCATTCTCCTTCTAAATGGAGTTACAGAAAAAGGAATATATTTTCAAAATGAGGTGACTAATGCTTGAGGGAGAAGGACTCACGTAGGGGTTAACTAGTGGTGACAGCTGTGTTGAGGCTTGCGTGCTGCAGTACATACAAACGGACAAACCTTACGTCACCCCTGCGTATATATCCAAACCGCTATAATCAATTACTTCCTACACAATCATCATTCAGGATCTCTGGTTTATTTTCACATTACCGAATATCAGTGATCGAGAGATCGATCTTGGTCTCGAGATCGCATCAGTAATCTCGATCTTGTTCTTGATCTCGGACATTTCTGATCTTGATCTCAGAGGTTCTGATCTCGATCTTGAGCTGCGGATCTTGGTCTTGATCTTGATCTCGGACTGTCTGATCCATCTTGATTTCGAGACCAGTCTCGAGATCGGCATCAGTAATCTCGATCTTGTTCTTGATCTCGGACATTTCTGATCTTGATCTCAAAGGTTCTGATTTCGATCTTGAGCTGCGGATCTTGGTCTTGATCTTGATCTTGATCTCGGACCCTCTGGTCTTGGACCCAACACTGCCGAATATATTATGTCAAGCCTCATCCTGGTTATTTACTTTCAATTGTTTTAATTTAACTTTTTTGTTTTCTAAATACAAATAATCAAACCATATCTTACAAGACTTTTTATACATATGAGGGATTTTGAAGAAGAAGAAGGAAATGTTTAAATATCCCTATCCTGAATTTTAATTATCATTTTTATTTCTATTTTCATCTAACGAATGTTTAACTCTCATTACAGCTAATAAGGTAGCGCTGTGCCAGGTAAAAAACCTGAACAATCACATTCAAAGAAGAGATGGCAGCCCTCCTCCCCTCCATGGAAGTCACCCCTTCACCCCCCCCCCCCCCCCCCCCATCCATCCTCCTGCCAGTACGCCCTTGAGTCTTTTTACTGACTGAGATGAGATCAAAGATAAGGCCCACTTGGGGCCTAATCTCTAAATGTATCGACTCATTGAATATCAGTGGCGTAGAGCTCTACGGAGAGGGGTGGGGGGGGGGGGGGGGGTGGAGTATGTGCCCCCTTCAATAATTTGAAGAAAAAAAAACATTAACAAAATAAGGGTATAAGATAGAGAAATACACTGCAAATAGAGTGTACCCCCAATAAATCATACCCCCCCCCCCCCCCCGCCCCAACAGTCAGACCACTAATAGTTCATTCTGATGATAGAATAACACACATGAACATAATATTACGATGGGGTTGTGCAGAAATAACAATTGAGGAAGGAAGCTCTTGTTAGATCAACCCATTGACTACGGGAGCCGGATGGGTTGTGTACAAAGTCTATAGAGATTTCGGAATCTCGTTGCGAACGGATAATGAATTACACTCCTCATAACCAATGATAGATGTCATGTCTCATTCATGCAATCGTAAAAAGCTTCTTATTATTAACTGATTCATGCAAACTGGTCTCACAATTTGCTTGTTTAACATTGTGGCATACTGTACAAAGAATAAACTTCAATCTCTCAATTTGCTTGTTTATTGTCCATAAAGTGATAAAGGATTCCAACTAAATGTCAATGCTTCAAACGATAGAAAATGGAGTGATGATGATAATGAATTGTAAACAATTGGCCATATTTATCAATATTTAGCAGTGTTGTAGTCGAGTCACCATGGTCCGAGGCCGAGTCCGAGTCCGAGTCACCATGGTCGAGGCCGAGGACGAGTCCGAGTCACGGCATTACGAGGCCAAGGCCGAGGCCGAGGCCTGGCAAAGTCGGCCTCGAGGCCGAGGCCGGCCTCAAGACCTCCAAGACTGAGAATTTCATGAAAATGCAAAAGTATTTTCGAGATACTTCAGTATTACCAAATAATCGTGATCTAATCGATCACATGCCATTGCGTAACTTACTTTGCCTTGTGCATACACAGCAAAACAAATTAAACAACTTTTTAAACAACCAAAAACGCTGTTTAAGCCGGTCCCTCTAACAACGCTGTTTAAAATTTTGAACAACCAAGATCTTCAAATTCTAGGGTGCGCACGCTGTATATCAGAGCGCTGCAGCGCTGTATGTAGGATCTTTGACTGTACCGTACTATATTACATCGAGAGATATCGATGGGTACGGTACGTACGTAGGTCGTAGCTGCGCATGAACTTAACTATCAATCGTATGATTTACATTTTTTTTTTTTTTAATGAAATATTATTGGAAAATACTTCAAAATAGTGAATAGATGTTGAATCTTAAATTCACCAGATTCTATGAAATCTTCCGGCCTCGAACCGGCCTTGAGTCATCGAGGCCGAGGCCGCATGCTACGAGGCCGAGGACGAGTCCGAGTCACGGCATTACGAGGCCAAGGCCGAGGCCGAGGCCTGGCAAAGTCGGCCTCGAGGCCGGCCTCGAGACCTCCAAGACTGATATTTAGCAGTCAATTGACCCTCTAAAAGCCAAATTAAATTGATTTTTACTTGACCAAGATTTAGAGTAGCTAACATAAAAAGCTTAATCCCACTTTCATGTACAATGAATGGTAGCTTGGTATTAGAAGTGAAGCGTCCTTATTTATCTATTGTTTGCGTGCAGGAAATAATCCGTGGATCTGATTCTACGAGTATTAATTGTGACTAGAATTGACCATGTCACTCAAAGGGTCAGCTAAATATACAGCAATTCAAAAAGTTTACTCAAGGTGAATTTCTTTGGCATTAAAACATCACGTATGAATGATGTACATTATTTAACCATTTCTTGAAATATATTTTGGTACGACAGTGCTGCTAGTCTACAGTGCCAAATTTTGAAGATAATGAGGACAATATCTGGGCAGCAAGCTATTTCCAACAGATCATAGAGCAGATAAATAAAGGAAAGATATAGTGGGCAAATTGGCACGGTGAGTGGAGTATTAATTAGTGCAGAGGAAATGAATAGGGCTGGGATAACGACAGTGGCGTAGCGTGGTTGGACTGAGCGGGGGGCAAGACAATTAAGGGGTATGTATGTTTTTTTAAAAATGTTTTTGTCAAATTTTGAAAGAGGGGGGTGGGGGGGGGGTGGGAGGGGGCAAGAAACAAATTGTTTTCGGGTATTTCTTCATTTTGCAAGGATAACCCTTCATGTTTGTCATTGTTTTTGACAAATTACAGGGGGATGGGGGAATGTGCCCATGTGCCCCCTAGCTAAGCCACTGTATGAGAAATATAGCATGTTTACCCTGTCTGAAGGGTCAGCAAACTTGTATTTCTGGATTTTCCCATGATTTCACCCCAATGTTTTTGTCACATTATTGGGGGGGGGGGGGGGGGGGGGATGGGGGCTACATGCCCCCTGTGCCCCCATAGCTACCCCACTATATTACAAATATAGTGTTCTTACCAAGGCTGGAGGTCTGCCTTCCGGGTGAAATGTAAGACATGAATATTGCAAATACATGTCCTCTCATCGGTGGTGGCATAGCGAGGGGAGGGGGTTGGGGGGGGGGGGGGGGCTCTTGGGCTTTTAAAGAGGAAGCGAATAGGTTTTGAATGCAACTATAGGCTATAACGTCCTTACCTAGCTGTAGGTTCGACTTCCTGGTGAGATGTAAGACATAAATATCACAAATACATGTCCTCTCATCAGTGGCATAGCAAGGGTGCATGGGGGTGGGCCGGGGCTCCTGGGCTTACGAGGAAGCGAATAGGTTTGGAATTACAAATCACAGGCTCAAGGTTAGCCTTCCTGGTGAGGGCTACCCACGCTGTGCTGTAGTTACACGGTATGGCTGCTGCGTCACTGAAACTAATGCTGCTATTTTACAAGAATTCCACCCTTTGGCTTTATGTTAAATTTTTGTTTAAAATTTTGTCAAAATATCTGGGGGGGGGGGGGGGGGTGGCAAACATGCCCCCTTTGCCCCCTTGCTACACCATACACCACTGAATGACAAATATAGCATGCTTACCCTGGTTGGAGGTTAGCCTTTCTGGTGAGGGCTACCCACGCTGTGCCGTAGTTACACGGGATGGCTGCTGCCTCGCTGAAACTAATGCTGCTAGGCATTTTCCACAGCATCTGTCACAAACACAATGCAGGAGAGAAACGTTTAGACAGGAATGTTGCAATTCATGTCAATTCATAAAGCAGTTTCCAAATATCTATCGTACTATTTATATCATAAAATTACAGATGTCCATTATTCTTTGTATAATTATAGCTTTTATTCCGTTTCCAGATTGATTTCATTTGCACAATCATATCTAAGGTAATGGTACAAATTAGCATTCATAGTTATGCCGTTATCTTCAATAGAAATTACATAACTGACCAACTACTATTGCTGCCATATTATTTACACTACTTCAACATAATTTTACAATTATTGGACAAGTTTTTTTGACAGGGCCACAAAGCTTGATAATTTTGAAGAAAAAAAAGTTTGGCAAGACTGTACACTTAATTTTATTTTGATGCAAAAATACTGCTGAAAACTGCTTATCTACTATAATAATGCCGGGTAATAAAATGAGAGTCGATATAGGGCCTAAATTTTCGATCCTAGCAGAATCTTCTTCAGAGAATTTTATTTTGACAACTTACTCCTTCACTGATTACGACTTCCTCAGCCATACAACCAAGCGTAGGTGACAGGCCAACCACTCGGTCCCCCTGTACAATATAACAAATACAAAGTCAAAGTACTTATGATACAAAATAATATTACTGTATGAAAATCAATAACTTAATTATCAACCTTGTGTATTAGTTGGCGTTTTTTATTTTCCATAATAAAAACAATACATGAAATACAAATTTAGCAAAATTTAATATGACAAAGTAAAAAAGAAAACACAAGGACAATTTACATTCAAGATTATACAAACGGTACTATAAAATTATGAATGAATGAAATGGAAAAAGAAACAACGGCTACATAATCTTAACTTTAAGTTAATGGCATCCACAAAGTCTTCAAAACACATTAAAACTGTTCATACATTTTGCAAAATAAGTTCTTGGAATGAGGATTTTTACACTGTACTTGCGTATGAAAACAAAATATATTATAAATCCAACAATTTTCCACTCTGAATCTACAGTATTTATTTTGCATACTTCCTGTATCTTGCTATTAATTGCTCCGCTTAATGAGATCAAGCAATCAAGGAAATTTAATTTGAAGGATAGTCAGTGCAAGTTAGCAATTAAGTCATTACTTGGCTACTTAAAATAGAAGTTTACAGTGAGACATACATGTACTTCAGCACACATTTGATTCACTCATAGTACGCAAGTGACATTGTCCCGGGGGGGGGGGGGGGGGGGGGGGGGGGGGGGGGGTGGGTGGGGGGGAGCAATTGCAACCTGTGTCCAAAATATGATTTTATGCTATGTACTGTCAAATCTGTCTAAGTGACCACCTGTCTATAGTGTCCACCGAAAGGAATTCACTGGAGAGAAAATCTTGTGTTATGCAACCTGTCTATAAAGGTTACAATAAAGAAGCCTCTTTTCTTGTTGCTATGAGACGGTCACTATACACAGGTTTGACTGCTATTACTTCCTCACAGGAGGCAATTGGGGGTGGGGGAGGGGGGGGAGGGGGGCAAATACTCCCGACAGGGGAAGAAGCAATTCACCCTTGAACCCCTTGTGACATCAAGGTATGAAGCCGACATTTTGTCAGGTGAGAAGAAGAAGGGCGTTAAGTCCATTTTGTGCTAAATTGAGTTCTGCATAATAATAACAAGGCGATAGCCGTAAAGTGTCTTGCCCACTTTGCGTGCAATTGACCCTCATTTGAACTTTGACCTACTTATGTGACCTTTGACCCCAGTATATCATGGAGACCAATATAGGGCACCTACCAATCAAGTTTGGGTACAAACAGATGCAGGGTTGGAAAATTATCAACCTTAATAGACTCTTGCAGGTAAAATTTCACATTGACCCTCATTTGACCTTTGACCTACTTATGTGACCTTTGACCCCAGAATATCATGGAGGCCAATGTAGGGCATCTACCAATCAAGTTTGGTTACAAACAGATGCAGGGTTGGAAAGTTATCAACCCTAATAGACACTTGCAGGTAAAACTTCACATTGACCCTCATTTGACCTTTGACCTACTTATGTGACCATTGACACCAGAATATCATGGAGGCCATGTAGGGCATCTACCAATCAAGTTTGGTTACAAACAGATGCAGGGTTAGAAAGTTATCAACCCTAATAGACACTTGCAGGTAAAACTTCACATTGACCCTCATTTGACCTTTGACCTACTTATGCGACCTTTGACCCCAGAATATCATTGAGGCCAATGTAGGGCATCTACCAATCAAGTTTGGTTACAAACAGATGCAGGGGTTAGAAAGTTATCAACCCTAATAGACACTTGCAGGTAAAACTTCACATTGACCCTCATTTGACCTTTGACCTACTTATGTGACATTTGACCTACTTATGTGACCTTTGACCCCAGAATATCATGGAGGCTAATGTAGGGCATCTACCAATCAAGTTTGGTTACAAACAGATGCAGGGTTGGAAAGTTATTCAAATTTTTACAAAGTGTCACGGACGGACAGACAGACAGACGGACGACGGACGGACACATTTTGGATCCCTTAGTCTCCTTCACCTATGGTGGCTCGACAATAATATACTGCATTTATAGAGCGCCATGTATCAAGGTGCCGAACACCTACACCCTTATACTCCTGGGTAGAGAGCAGCAATGTGGGTCGGAGCATTCTCTATGTGATGCCAACTATTCAGATACCAATCATTTCTAAAGAGAGGCCTCAATTGGCATTCTACACAGCACAGCTCCCATATTTAAATATGATTATCTCTGAAAAAAGTGACTTAGCGCCCATCTATTCATTAAAGGGATCTACTAACTTTGTTGACAACTGACGAAGTGTTGATAAAATGTGTATTTCAGTGTTTCAGTGTCCACTGAGTCATGTGCGAAATTTCCATGGTAATGAATGTCCTTTGACGGAGCAATGAGCGAAAATGCACAGCGATATTTGCTAACTCATTGCACTACTTACGTACACAGTTCAAAGTCTCACATGGAGACATTCAAATCCCAATGCTTCAATCATTAATATTTGTACAACGAAAGAGAAATTCGGAGAACATACTTCTATTGGTACTACAAATGCAACAAGGTATGTCAGAAATGATAAAGTTCTAAGTAAGCTTTGTGGATTTCCACAATGTTACTATAATCATGTAGATCCCTTAACCGACCAT
Organism: Echinarachnius parma; assembly: GCA_037951105.1. Taxonomy (NCBI): domain Eukaryota; kingdom Metazoa; phylum Echinodermata; class Echinoidea; order Clypeasteroida; family Echinarachniidae; genus Echinarachnius; species Echinarachnius parma. The sequence continues at coordinate 9,351 of JBAMJV010000531.1, read as the reverse complement.
TGGGTCTTGATATATCACCTAGGATCTCTAGCACGGATTTATCTGCATTCCACACGTCCCAAACACTTCCTATATGCTCTATGTTATTTGCTAATTTTTCTACAAATATCTTCAATCATTTTTCCTTCGTTTCTCACTTATTCTACCTCATTCTATAGACTCATGGAAACCTGAAATCTTCCTATAAGCTAAACTTCAATCCGTTTTTTTAAGGGAAAGAATATTAAACAATTGCAAGCTTACAATAACTTAAAATATGAAGGGAAATGAAGTCAAAAGGAAAGATTATAGCTTATGTTCATCTCTCTACAGAGGTTTTCAAGACTTTCCTAAAAATCATAGACAGCGAATACAACATCAAGTTTCATCCGTAATTAGAAGGGTGGTACCGTCTTATGTCACTCAACTGCTTCTAAGCCAGTTTGGGGGTACTTACAGTCTTAGGTAAGACGTACAAAGTTGCTCCTATAATGCCAGTTAACCGGTTCCCTACTAGATTTAGCAATCGCACCAGCTTCTCATACGCAATGTGTTATTAAATAAACCATGTTGCATATATCCTTATATGCATGTCAGGGATAGGATTCAATATGCATTATGCCCAGGAATTTGAGATTATATTTGACCCTTTTTTCGAGCGATGCTATTAAGCTGGATTTGGCTCAATGAATACTCTACATCCCAATTATGGTGACATAATTAGCATGCAATTATGTCATGTATTTTGTAAATGAGAAAAAAAATTTCATGACATCGCAACGACAACAAATCAGCAAGCTACGTTGGCCTCCCCTTTTTTTCAAAAAGTGGGACACTCATTATTAATTGACATCGTTATGTCATGTTCAGAACTCAAAAATGTGTGGCAACTGTATAATTAAAGTGTTTTCATGTTTATTTTAGGTTGTCAACAGTCAACAATAACACGGCGCTATATTTTCAAGAGAATGGAACAATGTCTACTAAAAATGAGTAATGTTTATTAACAATGCACAAGATGATTACTCACTAATATATCACCAAGGTTCCAGCTTTGAACAAAATTATCACAAATTATGTTTTGCCTTGAGGCTTGAACGGAGTACCTGGATGGCTGTTCATACTGTCTTCCTTGAAAATTGCCTGATTAGTATGTGTTCAACATTTTAAAGGTGGAGAATGTGAAAACTAATTGGCCCATTTGGAATATTATAATATAATTGTAAAGTACTTAGAGATGATTATCAATCGTGATAGGCGCTATATAAATTGTGAGTGAAATGTGAACGTAATAGCCTATTTGGAATATAATAAACTATGTTTTCTACAATTTTTTGATACTGGAGGATGCGAATGACTAATTGGCCCATTTGGAATACAATAAACTATGTTTTCTACAACTTTTGTTTTATATTGGAGAACGTGAATAACTAATTGGCCCATATTTGGAATATAATACATATCATAATTGGACGATCGAGAATGGATCCACTGATATTGTTCTATCGATGTCTATGTGATGGATATGCAGTAAGGACTCTCCTGAAAAACGTCCTTTCATGTTTAGGTAAGTGATCAATTTGAAGTTATTTGAAAATGCACTTTGAACACTTTAACCCATTGCTTATTGGAACTGGGTGTGCCCTGTATTTACTCAATGGTCATTGCTAAATACAGTATGGACATTTTTTGTACAATTTTGATTTGCTGAATGGACCTATAAACAATAAATGGAGGCCTGTTCTTACATTTTTGGTCAACACAATTTAGTTACAAGCATTTAAATGTTGAAATGTCACCGTCATCAGATGTTCGTTAGCGTCAGTTACCTTGGCAACCGTTTCCACTCCTTCTCCCACTTCCATGACGACACCTGCACACTCCGTTCCCGGGGAGAAGGGCAGGGGAGGTTTCTCCTGATACTGACCCATCACCACCAATATGTCGGCAAAGTTGACCCCTGTACTATGGATAGCCATCCTCACCTGCATACAAAGGATATTAACAATGACTACATATGATGTAAGTTCTCATAAGATCTGCAAGCACTAGTCAGTAACATGACCTAGATATAATGGTCAGTGGTAGAAGATAGAAGGGTAGGGGGGGGGGGGGGGAGGTTTCTCCTGATACCATCACCACCAATATGTCGGCAAAGTTGACCCCTGTACTATGGATAGCCATCCTAACCTGCAAAGAAAGGACATTAACAATGCATTATCTCTCTCAACTACTCAACTACATAAGGGAATATATTTGTGTTCATATTGTTATTGTTTTCAAAAGGTTTAAATGACTGACATTTTAGATGACAATTATGCCTTATATTCTTTACATTTTCCATACTTCTTAAAAATGTCAATATCCTTTCTTCCTAGTTTAGCAGAATGGAGTATCAATCAATAATTTGTTGTTCTTTTTCTTCTGAAACATTATCATAGAATACTACATGTACACGACATAGATGGAAAGTTGACTTTTCCTTATAGTGTGAGAATCTAAAGTAGGTTGAATATCTCCCCAAACACTTAACCTGTTCCCTACGAGTTTATGACATTCCCATAGACTTTGTACACAACCCACTCGGTTCCCGTAGTCAAGGGGTTAAATTCAAAGAAAGTTGTAATGACGAACCTCTCCCGGCCCAAGTTCCTCAACAGAGGGCAGCGTTGCAACCGTCAAGGGTTTCCCCAGCTCCGTGCACTGCGCGGCCCTGTACCATCTCTTGCTCTGGCTTGCTGCCCCAGCTCCCCCACTGCAAAGCTTCTGGGCTACTGCTGGTTTGGGTCTGCTTAGGAGCGACTGGCCTCTGTAAATAAGAGAGTAATAAGGACATTATTAAGGCAAACATTCATTGAACTAGTTGCCACAAAAAGGGTTTCCCCAGCTCTGTGCACTGTGCTGCCCTGTACCATCTCTTGCTCTGGCTTGCTGCCCCAGCTCCCCCACTGCAGAGCTGCTGGGCGACTGATGGTGCGGGCCTGCTTAGTAGCCGTTGGCCCCTGAAAAAAAGAGAGAGTATCGAGTAGTTAATTAATAGTTAGTGTTAGCTTTCTCCTAAAGAGAGTGTAGAGAGCAGAACTTCTGCTGCCCTGTACCTTCTCCTACTCTGGCTTGCTGCCCCAGCTTCCTCACAAACATCCTGCCTGCAAAGACCCTTGTCTACTGCTGGTTCGGTCTGCCTATAGGAGCAGGTGGCTTCTGAAAACAAGAGAGTATCAAGTAGGTTACTAAGCGATGACGTGTGAAAGCAGTCAACGGCGGCTTCAAAAAGAGGTTCACTCCACCATCTTGTCCACGTACAAAAGTATAGCGCATATAGTGGGGCCTGATAGTTATAAATGAGTGGTATAGAGTACAGAAGCCATGACGTCATAAAAACACTTTTTTTGAATTTTCAAATTTGGACTTCATTTTTAGAAAGAGCATAACAAATAATGTCAAAATACCGAAAATCAAAGGAATAGGTTACGTATTGGCCGAGATATGCCCATCCGAATGAATTTTACTTCAATGGGCAATCAGTGTTATAAAGCACTGGTTCCTAAATTTATGAACCAGTGCACTATAACACTGATTGCCCATTGACAAAAAAATCATTCGGATGGGCATATCTCAGCCTATACGTAAGATATTCCTTTGAATTTCGGTATTTGGACATTATTTGTTATGCTCTTTCTGAAAATGAATTCCAAATTTGAAAATTCTAAAAAAAATGTTTATGACATCATTTATGACATCACACTTCATCACTCTATAGGTTTGTTAATTCATAATGCTATGAGTGAGAGGGGTATATAGAAATTACCCACTGTTGTATGGAGTGCCACAACTTCATCCCATATTTCCAAAATATGGAAATTTAAACTTGAAACTACTAATTTTAAAATACAAACTTCATGACAAATGCTGCATAAATGGTTATTCAGAGCCTATTAAATTGTTTTACCAGCTTATTTCCTTTTTCCCCTTAGAACAGATTAGATGAACATGCAACACTCCATAAAATTACGGTAGGTGTGGAAAATGTATGCAATCATACTTGTATATACTGTTGAGTGTGCCATATGGCTGCCAGAATGCATTGCTCCCAAGGGAGCAGAAAGTGCATGTTATGTATAAAGATTGATTGCAAGTGTGTGTCCAATTCTTCTTTCGTATCCTACATCTACACTACTCTACACTACGCTACACTACTAGTCTAGAATATTAAATATTTGGCCATGACTTTGCACATCGCAGGGCTGTCTCATTCGCAACCACCAGATCTTCTTGACTACACTGTTCCTCAAGGTTAGGACACTGAAGGAGGTGTTGCATGGTGTGTGTGTCTAATGACCAGGGTAATACAGTAAAGCGCTTAGAGATGGCACTATATAAATCACAAACATTATTATTATTATTATTAAAATTGTGAGGCTTTCAAACCATGGTCGAAGTTGAAACCACATTTGTGAATTCAAGCTAATATGTTTAGTTACCATGACAGAAAAGGAAAGTACTTTATGCCCTGTACGTGTTTACTGGTGCGATGAACACAGACATGACCATCTGACAAAACAAAAGCAGCCAATAATAACTTCCTTCTTCCTGAGAAGCAAAACCATAGACGCGATGTGTTCACATCCTCCCATTATGTATGTTATACTGTACAATATGATTAGATCGTTCTTAAACCAATGCTAGACATTAACTTTTTTGCCTTGTGGCCCGGCCCAGTAGGGCAAGTCAAATTTAGATATTTCATATTCCAGTGGCCCAAACCTGAATCTGGTGGCCTCAAACAAGTGGCCCGAAGCTAAAGTTTTAGTTGCCTTGGGCAAGCAGGCCTGTGCTGATTTCGAGCATTGCCTAAAATGCACAAACAAACAATTAAATATACTATAGACCATTAGTAGGCTTGATTTTTTAAAATCCCGCCCCCCCCCCTCATAAATGTCCCGTCCAGGGAAAAAATTGATGTATTTTTCAGGGGCTACCTTTCAAGCTTGCCTGCATGAAAATAACACTCTAAAATTTGTTTTGCATTGAACCCTGTACAAATTTACGGGGGCTCTTTTTATGATTTTCGGGGGCTCTTTTGGGCTTTTCGGAGGCATATTCACCCTGAGCCCCCGTGTATTTTTTTCACTGGTCCCATCATATTATGATTGATCACTTAATAGTAGAATTCAGTATTAATTATTAACCTTATTTCATCATTAGCGCTGCAATTACGGCTACTGTTCACATAACTACTGTTTTGTAAAAAGGTAATTCTTGGAAATTCAAGAAATTAATCACAAATACCAACTCCATAACACTACCTTTCAACCAAGTTTAGTCACATATAAGAGAGGAAGTGTATGTTGTGTTAATTCGAATTCCCATTGTTCCGAATGACGGCAAAATAATCAACATTTGTATGTAGTTTCAATAATATTGTTTTTGGGGTTGTGCGAATACAGCCGAGTGCTTTCATATACAGATCCCTCCTAATGAGAATTTGGCCCATTAAATTCAGGGGTGGGTTTTTATAGCTGTATGCAGTTAAGTGCGCAGGCGACAGATAAAGTCAGAATGCACCTTTGCATTATAAACATTTTGTAACTTGTTTCAACTACCTTCTCACACGATAACGAGCAGATTCACACAGCAGAGGGGAATTAAGAGAACACAGTCATTTAGGTGATTTCTGCAGTGCTCAAGTTTGCAGTCAGTGGTTTTGAAGCGCACAGGTTATCATCGTCTCCATTCTTTTGTCTTTCTCTTCATCATGCACAACCGTTTATATATATGTCAACCAGCGAGAGGAAATAAATTAAACCTACATTATTTTCAAGGGACTACTTTCGGAGACTACCTACATTATAGCGTAACAACGTCAAGTAAAGTATTTAATGTAACAGTTATTTTTGCATTTGATAATTGACATGGAACTTCTTTCACTTTCTTTTGTTTAATGATTTATAAGAATTTTCTGGGTCTCATTCTTGGTATTTCCCGTTTTCACTGATAAACCATTTGCCGACCTAATAATACAGAAAAAAAAACTGTCATTATATAACATGAAACAGAGCCAGGATTTCCTGGCCCGATTCGTCAGCAAGATAGATTGCTACATCATCATCTAACTGGACCAGGACTAAGTATAACTCTTGCTAATAAGATTGCGCGGCCATACATGTACTACATTATCTGTGATACCGTCCATAAAAAAGGAATACATACATTTTCAGTATCTTTGATACTGTACATCGCAGGAACACATTAGCATGTATCAGTACTAGTATCTTTGATGATAGAAGGAATCCGGTAGCATTCATCAGTATCTTGATACTGCACACAAAAGGAATATGTCGCATTTATCAGGGATATTTTGATCTCCACGTGCTCTTATCTTGCACATTCCTCCTTATCTCGGATATGTATACATGACTAGTTCAATTAGATACTATAATGCCACCATCACATGTTTTTGCATGCTCTAGCTCAAACTGGATTTAAAAGGGACTTTAACAGAATTCTGCTTTTCGATCATCTTAACGCTGTTCTGACAAATGAATTGGCATTATACAGTTCTCTGAAAATTCTTCGAACTCGGTTGGAATCTTCATGAACTTGTTGGACCATACTGCTGAACTACTTGGGGTGCCTATAAGTGACTACCATTATAAATGAACAAGGGGAAATAAAAGTAAAATCTCACAAATGGACGTCTCAACTTGAACAAACATTCTCTCAACAATTCCTTGAGCTGATCACCTCCAGAACTATCTACGGCCTCTACATTAATGATCTACTTTTGGATGGTAACGAAGGTGAAGAGGATTTAGATGAACCACCTGTTTGCCACCAAGAAGCTAGATCGTCAGGATCCCAGCCGCAAGTCTTCGACGTTCCCCCGAGCGGGTACAGCTGCTGCCAGGAGGCTCTGTTTGAAGGGTCGTCTGGATCAACAGAAGGTAAGGAGGTTGCGGGTTCAAAGCCCACCTCACTCACCAGTGAAAAAAATTAACATTAAGAGTTTTCGGGGGCTACTTTATAAAGCTCCCCTGCATGAAAATAGCACTCAATTGTTTTGCATTGAACTCTATGCACATTTACAGGGCTCTTTTTATGTTTTTCCAGACGTCTTTTAGGCATTTTTTGTTTTGGGGGTGGGAGAGGGGGGGGGGGGGGGGGGGGGCTCAATCGCCCTGAGCCCCCATGCATTTTATTTCACTGTCACTCACCTTGCATTTGTCTCCTCTTTTATTGCTCATTTTTGTAATCCCATTTTCTTATTACATTTTTTCCTCATTTGTAGGCCTATGTTGTTTTTTGTTTTTTAATTATAATATATTGATTGTGCTCAAATACTCTTTCTATTCCTCACTATACTTTCAATTTCTATGCGCACTGAGACTTGAATGTAATATTGCACTATATAAGAACTAATTATCATTAAGATATTTATTGCTCATTTTTGTAATCCCATTTTCTTATTACTTCTTTTGATCTAATGTTCATCCTTAAGTCTTCTTTTTTTAGATAAAGTGTCAATGTATCAATCAAAAGGAGATTATTCTGCCTCTAATTTGATATGTTACGCTATTGTACATTTTTATCACATATAGATAAAATATATTGAATTAAACAAGTGTCATGTTTCTTTCTCTGCTGAGTAGACATTACCAATTTTGAAGATTATATTAAATAGGTTGAGCATTTTTCAATTAAATAAAGTCAAACTAAAAAGAACAAAAACAGACCTGCATCTCATGATAAACATTACAAACAACCTAAGATACACAACCTATGATGGGAAACAAAGATAACATCTGACACATTATACAATGTATAAGCGTTCTATTTATACAATGATTCACCATTTTAATTTATAAATTAAATTGTAAAGCTGATGTTGCTTATTAGCTTCAGAAAAAAAGATGCAAGATTGTTAGCATGTCTGTGGTTATGGCCCTATATTCATCACCCACTAGACATAAAACTCCTTGCAAGAATCAGGTGCTTTTCTCAAGTACTTGTGAGATTCTCGGTATCTTTATCATCCAAACATTCCATATGAGGTCACAGGGCTATCCACACTCAGGTAGATATATATGTTACATAACATTATTTTACAACAAGGATTTAGCAAACCATTTGATACCATTTGATCAACATGAGTTTTAGTTGAGAATCACATTATATTTGTTGCCATGATAATATTTCCTCTCACTCTATTATAAAGTCAAAGTTTAAAACTTTGACTTTATAATTCAATTTGTTTTGTTGAATATGATTAATTATTTACATGTTATTTCCAGAAATAACACACATGAAAAGAAATATATACATGGCAGTGATTACTTTATAATTTTATTATATGGTTATATATTATATTATTTTTGGATTGTTTTCTTATCACTTTCAGTTTCCAATATAAAAAATGGAAACCAATATTCGGTGTTAAATGTTTTGTCCAGGGAAATAATAATTTCAATTCAATAATTCACTTGATTGATCATTCATGTGGCAGGCAACAAATAAGTTCTTGGCAATTGACTATCAAATATTTATTGATAGTTTAATTATATACACAATTTCATTCCTGATGATTCATATAATAATAATAATAATATAACATATTTGTATAGCGCCTACTGCAGGCCAGCCTCTATAAAGCACTTTGAGAATAAAGTTGTTATCCAATAGACTTGAAAAGAATACCTGTTGGGTTTAACAAAAGAAAAGGAACATTATAAGTTGAAGAAGTGATTGTCTGTCTGTTTGGTTGGTTAATTGGATGATTGGTTTATTTGTTGTACAATTGTTTATGTGGGAGATTCTGAGTGATTTGGAGATTTTTAAAGATGGTGCAAAATAAGAAATGGTTCAACTTTTAAGCCTGTAACTATATGCGTCTTGAACATGGGCGTTGATCCTTACATAATACCTACTGTTCAGTGGAGGATGAATGAATAGATCATTCCCCCTGAACAATAGGTATCAATTATAGATCAATGCCCATGGCCTTGATATTTTGTTTTAATGTAACCCATTCAGGGGGGTGTTGCGATTAATCGCAAAGTTGCGTTTGATCGTAAGTCAGAAAACATGCGCACTTGAGCCAAACAGAATTGCGCAATTAGCCGCATTTTTGGACTTGCGATTAATCGCAACTCTTTATGCAACACCCCCCATGACTGGTCCCTCAAAAACTTGAGCCAGGGTCTAGATTGAATAGGCATGCTATACCTAAATTGCATTCGTCCTTCAGTGAAACACGATAAATGTTGCTGCCCTCAACCTAGGTGTATCAAATGGGTACCCAGAAGGATTGTAATGCAGTAACTTTGTATTTAAGACAAAATTGCATGAAGGGACAGGACTTTTGATAAATTATGA